>CM029561.1:33441429-33550388 GCA_017309665.1 Coelopa frigida | reverse complement strand
CCGATCCATTTGTTGAGCTTTTATGTATCTTATTTCTTCAGTATACGCTTAAGTTGTTGTCAATGTTCTTATTTTTCACTTTGTTGCTTTTTAGTCACAACAAAATGCACTCGATGATGATGAATTAATTATTCACGCACACTCGCACGCTGATATCAACACACACAAATACAAATATCGACAAACACTGTCATGAATTTATAATTACTTAATGCGCTTGTTGTTTTTTAATTCCTCGTTTTTTTTTTCTATTTAATGCTTGTTTTAATTTTGAGCTATTTGTTTTGTATTTATTTTTGTTCGGTTTCCGACAGCTTTGAAATAATTTGAAATATTAATTTGGATAAAATTTCGCAAATAGATTGACTCCATCGTCAACCGATGTCACCGTTCGGTCTCATTTGTCCTTGTGGAAGTTTTCAATTAATTAACAGTTGAGGTTTTTGCCATTGTTGTTGTTCAATGAGCCTCGTTGAAGGCCACCAAAATTAATTAGATGAAACTCATACCATAGGCAACTCTTTTCATGAGCTTCTATTAATATCTCGACCACTCTATTTCTCTAGTCTTTCCTTTAAAGTTTTGGCTTAATGATAAATTGCCTTTCTTTAATTTTTACAAATAGCTTTTTACAATTGCTTCATCCTCCATTCACTTTTTTGTGCTTCATGTTCTTCGTTCCGCTCTCCTCGCCAACCAACTATGTCACTTCATTTCCGATTTACTGACTGCAGTGCTATGAACTACTATTGATTTTGAACTTCAAGTGAATTACTATTTGCAAATCCATTCGTTGGGTATAATAAATTACAATTAGAAATATGGTGTGACAGAAAGTGAGAGAGATAGATAGAGGGAGAGGGAGGAAGGGAAAAAGAGAGAGGAAGAAATAGAGAAAGTGGGAAGAGTGATAGAAAGAGAAAGAATGAATATTTATTTATTTGAATTTGATGTCAGGATCTGAAAATTTTGCATACGCTGCATTTGCGGAGTCATTCGTTCACAGTTCGTTGGTTTGCATCCGGTTTCCGTTAGCATATAGATTCTCCCTCTTTCACACAGACACAGAAATGTACAAGCAGGCACCAACCCAAGTCACTAACATAAAATTGTACACAAATGCAATCCAACATAGACTGTGGTCGACTCTAATCCAATACCCGGGACACTGGCTGGGCTCGGATCCAGTTCGAGGAGCTTAATGAAAGCAATTTCTGCTGACACTTGACACACGCTCTGCAGTTATCAGTTCACCCATCTACCACTTAACCATAGACACCTCCACCATACCACATCACATCCCACCTCACACAGCTCAACCATTCTTCCTCGAGAAAGCTTCTCAAGCGACCCTCACCTTCAACCTTCTTCTCATCCAACTTGCTCCTCATCATGAACTGCTTACTCTCTCTTTCGCTATGTCAGTTTCTCTCTGATTCACCTCCTCCACCATCCACTTTCTCCTTCCTCACCACTCAATATTCGCCTTGGCTTCCTCATCGTCTGCCACTGATGCACAATTTAATTCCATCTCCCGCTGTGTCCGTCCGTCTGCCTGTCGTTCTGTGGCATAATATGCCCTCCACGCGGCCAAGGTTGCTCTTGTCGCCCACACTCAGTGAGCCGAGGTGGCTTTCGTCGTTGTCACAGTTGTTTCTCTCGCTGTCGTCTTCGTCGAAATTCGATCCCTTCAAAATCGTTATGAGGATTGCAATTGTGACGTTGTCAATGAACACCGGTAATGCACGCCGAAATGGAGGCGAAAGGTGGAAGCTGAAAGTTGCGGTGCTGCGATATGGAAAAAGGGAGACCACAGCGATGTGAATCCTCATGTGGATGCGAAAACGGAATCTTATGCCTTGCGATGAGCTTCGAAATAATTCCCAGACTTCAAATGGATGGGTTTCAATTAAAAGGACATAAAAGACCAACCGAACGACAAAGACAAACGATCACGACTGAGTACTTTTCTTCGACCACTCTTCACTTACACTGTAGTTGTAGAAAAGTGAAAGAAGTGCTGTTACAAATATCCTGACAGTGCAGTGAAAGGAGATAAACAGACAGAATGACAGATAGACAGACAGGCAAGACAATCGCCACACGATTCTTTTGTTTTTAAGTAGATGTATTACTGTGTCGCACATTGATATGAATGTTTCTTGTTATTATTGTTGTTGTAGCTGTCGTTGTTATTTTGTTGTTGTAGTAGAAGCAATCCTGTAAGTTTAATTGAATTTTTGTACATTGAAAACTATGTCATGAAAAGTCCTTCATCTCCAGTTCTCAAACTCTTTTACTGTAATATTTTCTCCCTTTTCTGTCGGCCATTCTCAATCTTTCTCTCCCTCTAATTTCTGTCTTATTTTCTCTCTTTCCCACTACCTTTAAACCCTCCTGTCTTCCTAGTCGATTTTCATTGTTCTGGTGAATTTATGAATAATGAATGAAGTGCTACGAGTGTAACTAACTGAAGGAAAGAGAATGCAAGGAATGAAGTAATGACTAACGGAATGTCCGAGGGTGGCAGAAGAGGACAGAATAGAGGAACGAGCGAAATAACGGTCGAAAAAGGACGAAAAGGAATTTCCTGCGAGTTTCGTTGGAAAGTTTGCAAAATTAATTTACTGCATGAATTTGATGCCGAATTTTCAATTCTGAGTGCAGGTTGTATCCCTATTGCGGTCACAAAGGATCACTATGTCAAATAATGTTCTCGCACGGAACAGAGAGCTTAGTTATTTCACATAACTGTGTGTTAGTATATGTAAGCTCGACAATGGACAAGAGCATATGACATGGCATTATTTCACAGTGTGTCCTTTAGTAATTATTATCTCGAAAGGATTTTGGTTCTGAATCCTGGGAGACTTGCTGCTAGACCCTTTTAAGCTGATGTGATTTTATAACGAAGAGAAGGATAACGAGAAAGAGAAAAGAAGAGATTGAGTAGAGGTTGGTACAATTATTGAAATGTTCGCAAATTTCATTGGATAAATTATGTGTTCTGAGTACTTTTCTTCAACCACTCGTCACTTACACTGTTGTTGTAGTTGTAGTTGTAGAAAAGTGAAAGAAGTGCTGTTACAAATATCCTGTCAGCAGCGCCCTTGCTAATGGCTGAAGTGCGCTTCCGATCCATTTGTTGAGCTTTTATGTATCTTATTTCTTCAGTATACGCTTAAGTTGTTGTCAATGTTCTTATTTTTCACTTTGTTGCTTTTTAGTCACAACAAAATGCACTCGATTGTTGTTATTGTGCTGTTGAAGCGGCTTTTCATCGTTGTTCTATAGCTCTTTAAATTACCGTCAGCACCACTTGAGCCACATGGGATTAGCTCAACTAAAGAGATTCTAAGATATAAAGATTGTAACAGAGAAGGAGTGAGAGAGAGTAGGAAATGGAGGGAGAAAAATATAGGGTGAGAAAAATACAGAGACAGAGAAATACTACAAAGACGAGGGACAAACTGGGACTAGAGACAAATAGACAATGAAAAGGAAGAATGTGCATGTGTATTGCTGGTGGTTGCAAGTAAATGGCACTATAATGCAATATCCTTCAATGTCCTTGACTGCGTTGCACTCTTCTCTCCCTATTCCTCCCTCCTCCTTCATCTCCATGTGGTCTTCTATTCAACGAGCCAGATTCTATTTAATTAGTGCTAAGTCCTACTAATTCTTCTGTAATTTAATGAGGAATAAATTACTACAGTAGAATGGATTGGAAATACGAGGTTTAGAAAAAAATATTTTTCTATTTCTTTATAGTACTTTTTCCTCTTGGGGATCTGTTGAATGTACATTATTATACAAATGTAGAAACAATAGTTATGGTAAATGGTATAAAATATTATAGAGATATTGTAGGTTTGATATATTTTGAAAATTAAAATTAATTGATATACACTAAATTTTTAAATGAATTTTAAATTTTATTTTTAAAAGACTATTTTGATATGTATCAAATTATTTATGTTTGTATTTTGTATCAATAAATCGATTCATTAATCCGCCCATCCTTTATTACCTCACTCACCTATCATCAGATCAAATTAATGTAATGAACACGTGTGGGTTTATGTAACGTGGCCCTGCTTCCAATTAAAATAAATGTTTTATGCTTCTAATTTTCCACTCCATTTTCTCCGAACTTCCTGTCTGGATAGTAATGAATTTAAATCGATTGAAATCTGGCACTGAAGTCTTGTCCTCTCATTCTCATCCTCCTCTCTCGTTCTTCTTATTTCACGCTGTCCGAGAACCAAAATGATTCAGCTCAAGGTCACCAGCTTCTGTTGTATCCGGGTGCTCCTCTGTTCGAGAAAGAGGAAAACAATTTAAATTCCATCCTGCGTAGTTTTTCCCTTTCCAGCAATGAATGGAGAGTTTTGAGAGGTTCAGGAACTGAAATCTCAAGACCTTTTTTACTCTTCTGATTCTGGCCGGGGGGAATAAATTACTGATGGCGTTGAATTTCTTGTTCTCGACGGTGGTTCCAAGAATCTCTTCGAAAGCTGATTGAATTCCACATCCAGCTCGATCTTCTGCCTCAAACTCCTTTAATCTTTTTCAATCCACATCAACCCATTCAACCCCATTCTACTACCACCAACCACATTCTTTCATTTTCCTACAGTGGTATTTTTCAATTAAAAAACGGACTTGGGAAATCAATTAAAAGTATTCATCGAGAGGACATGCGTTTGAAATTTTACTAAACGTGGTTGGAGCTCGCATAGACATTTAAATGATGGGAAACGAAACACAATCAATCTCGAGCACGTTCCGAAAATAAATGGTCTACAGAGAGAAACTAATAGAGGGAAAGAGTAAATAAAATAACAACAAAACTATATAAAATGAAATAAATTCAAAAAGATAAAACAAAACTAAATTTCTTATATTTACCAATGTAAAAAAACAATAAATTAATAAAAAACAGAAAATAGAAATTAAATTTCAATTTCTGTTCGTGATACTGGAAACACATCAACGTTTTTCCGCCCACGACTACATCCCGTTCCACCCATCCCGACTGCTTTTCTATCTTTTGGCTCCCGCCCTTGAGAAACGTTTTGGGCTTCGTTTCTCTCCTCTCTATAATCTTCCTCATCTTTCTCTCTGCTTTGTAATTTTCTCTCCAAGTCTTTTCCTTGCTTTGATGCATTAACAATTTACACTCGTCTGCAATGTTTGCACACAGTCCTCCTTGACATTCAGCTATGTTGCCAAAAATCAACGCCCAAGGATTAAAGGAGAAAAACAATAACTAGGAAAGTCGAAAGAGAAATGACGAATAGCTAGCTAGGAGAATAGAATATCATCGAATCATTCGCGGATTCGGCCGGTTTCGTTTTTATGTGTTGCTTTTGTGATACTCGATCAATCTGACATCACCATCGATGATCAAGAATAGTATTTCACAGTTTACGAAATTTAAATTCAAAAACAGAGAAAAAAAACTGTTACAATAGGAAAAAAGCTCACACCTCGGTCTCACCGAGCGGAATCGGAAGTAATCTACCGACAATTAAACGTTCCTCAAATCTTCCTCTGGCCATACCAGGCGAACGCACGTCCTGTCGTAGACGATGATGGCGGGGTTGCTCTGCGCAATGCCAAAAATGCAACAAAGTGAAGCGAACAGAAGCCATGCGAATCAAATCTGGAGAAGAAGGATGGAAAAGAAAGGAAGCAAAGAGAATGAGCGGAGGGGGGAAGATGAAAAGGAAGAGAGAAAAGAAGAGGAAGGACGGGAAGGAATAGGGAGGGCTAAAATGGGGAGGAAAACCTGCATGTCTTCACCTCGTGTCTGCAATTTGACTCTACGTGACATCGGAAGCGGCGACGCACAGTGGGGTATTTGACCCTAAAAATGGAGATCAAATAACCTGGCTATCGGAGGGGTCCCTTATTATTTTTTTCAGTTAGACTGACCCCAAATAAGTAAAAACAACAATAATTTTACTTAATACTTTTAATAATTTTAATTAATACTTCCAATAACTTTAAGTCCATGTATTCATCAAAAACAGCTCATTTTTAATACTATTTAAAAAATACTATTTAAATTAAAAATATTTAACAACAACTTTTTTTTAAATTGTTTTTTTCGAAAACGTAGAAATGCCTGAAGTTAAAGGATCCATTATGACTTTGTAATGAAACTGTGATATTTTATATAAATTATTATTTTGAATTTCGGAAATTGTACGTTTTTTTGCTACGAGCGATTCAAATCAAAAAATGTGTAAGTTTGACAGCTCATAACTTTGACACTAATATAGTAAGAGGCCTAATATTTTGGCTAGTGTTGCATAATTTGTTATCTTTGATCTGACATTTCCAGAAAATGCGTACCTTAAAATTTTTTTTTTGAATTAAGACCCGAAAATCGGGTTGAATATCCCCACTGTGCGACGTCAGCAGTGCGCCCAGGGCTGGAGTTAAATCTGGAAGCACAGTGGAACAATGCTAATGTGAAGAAAATATAAATATTTGGTGTTGCTAAAGTAAATGGTTGGTAATATTTGCACGTAAAAAAAACATTAGATACAATAAAACATGTTGTATGTAGCTTATTTTAATAAATACAAATAAAATTTAAAAAATTTTTGTTTTTAAAAATGTATTTTCTATACATAAATATTTCTTTGAAATCCTTCTTATTTGCAAGCGCATTTTCCACAAAGCAACAAAAAGAGAAAAATCGCAAAACTTGCAAACATTTCTACCCCACCCAATAGGCGAAGGGAGGGCTGAGTGAGGGTCGATGTGTCCGCCATCGATCCCCGACAGGTGGCAACCGTGCTCTTCTCTCAAAGCTACATCCTTCGAGTTAAGCTATGGCAGCGAGCAAATGGCATCCTTAAGCCAGGCTCACCACCAACGAAGACCGTGATCAAGAAGGTGGTGTGGCATCGTGCGCCCCCAGAGTCTGAGCACGGTTCAGTTAATAAATGGTTGGAGCTCGGAGCAAAGGTGATTACGCTCGTCTCGTGATTACTCGTCCCTCATCTTTATTGATTATTTTTCCTTTTTAACCTACTTTTATTTTTTTGTTATTTCTTTTATTTTTGTTGTTTCTGATGATGTTTTTCCTCTCTAATTCCTCTTTCGGCTACCTTTTCTGGGTTTTAGAAATTGAAAACCATGAAACGTTTAGAGCAATCGGCTTAAAGCCGACGTCATCTCTTTTTATACCCTACACCCTGTGGGTAAGGGTATATTCACTTTGTTCTTCTGTTTGTAACACAGACGGACGACAGACAGACGACCATGGCTAAATCGACTCAGGAGGATACGCTGATAAAGAATATATATACTTTTTCATACCTACACCCCTATTTCTATAACAAATACAATATCTACAAAAAAAGGATGACATCAACAATAACGAATAACAATAACAAAATCAGAATACAATTAAGCATCTGCAAACAAAATATTTCAGTTCTTTCTGATTTGAATACAACACAACTCTGTTTAAAAATTCACCGCAATCCCTCTTATCTCTTTTTTATATTCTATATACTAAATCCCTCTCTCGGTTTGATCTTTCTCACTCATCCCTTTCCTATTACTTCAGCCCAACGTAAATATTTGTATACAAAAGAACGAATTTTCCAGTCCCACGCCCATACTAAAGAAAACGGAACAATAACTCATATGTGAGTGATACAGAGTGAGAGAGAGAGAGTAAGAAGTGGACTCACATACGATGCTCGCACAAATCAATGGAAACAGTAAGCAGCTGCAGCCGGAGACGGAAACGTGGTAGTTTTTGTTCGGATTCACCTCGGCGAATTCTAATCATACCGTTCTCTGCGGGACGGACGCGGCATTAGAGCAGAAAACGTTGGATATGAAATATACTTTTATTATTTATGTGCGGTAACACAAACAAGTCAACAAAAGCAACAACGCCCAGAAGAAGAAAACCACAGAAACAAACATCGACCGGTAGCAGGCGTCACGCTATTTCCGCTGTGTCGTCGTAACTCGTCGTGGCCGGATGCAGACATTTTCGCTTATGTTACGTTATAACGTTATTAGGCAGGTTCTGACGTGAGTGTTTTGTTAGTTGGGGCGGATGGAATGTGAGAGGAAATAGAGCTGGAGCCAATACGTAAGCAGATGGACATTTCATCGACTGTTTATTTATTGCTCCTACTGTTTTCTCTCAATATGCACCAGATCATCGCTTCCCCCAATGAAAAATAATTTTTCCAAACTTCGGTACATTTTCGTTTCCACTTTCAATTTTACACGTATTTCATGAACGACGTAATATTTTTCAACTCCATTTCATTACGTAGTTCCACGTAGCAGTAAACAAATTAATTCAATTGGAAGCATTCCAATTAAAATCGATTTCGACAAGATAAAAGACAATGCAAATAACGTGTCCTAGTATTGAAACGAATGAAGACTAAAAAAATATGTTCTGTAAATTTAATTAAACATCGTTTTTTCATTGCTTTAAATTGCATTCTATTGAGTTATTTTTGATGAAATATTTAAATAGTTTCAGTTTATTATATATGTAGGAAAGGGCATTAAATCCGACGCGAAGGCAACCCGGACTGGACGATAATATTAACCATCATTTATTTAATTTTAATGCTTTAGTTGTGTCGTGAATAATTTCGAATATCGCATGTTTTGAGCCACAAATTTCGTGAATATTTAATATTTTGCTGCTTAGATATTTTCCCTTTATGGTTTAAATACTGAGAACAAAAAAAATAAATAACTACCAAATAAATCAATAACACATTAAATTTTAATTTGGAACTTCCGTGAATCCAATGGGTCGCACTGACCAAAGGCAATTTTACAACGGTAACATCAACATGCCACGTAAAATTTTATACGAGTGTTAACGTTAGTGGGTCGCAAAATATCTTCATAGTCTATTTCATTTGTGCAATTTATTGTTCACTTCGATAATATTTAATTGTGCTTCTGCTTGGCTTTTAAGCAGCAATCACTGAACTTATGTGCATTAGCATGAATGTGTGGTATGTTTTGTCGGTTAAATAACGATTACCGTGAATTAGGGTGTGGCGAACTAGAAGCAGTTTTGAGACTTGCACAGTACTTGAATAAAGATTCATAACATTTTGTTTTTTTTTTGTCAAAAACATAAAGCAACTTTTTTCTCAAAATAAGATTTTCCATTTGTTTCCAAAAACATAATTACATAATTTTTTTTTAAAAGAACATTTTCAAAATTTGTTACTAAAAATTTTAATTTTTAAAATTTTTTTTTAAATTATTTCCTTAATTTTTTTTTGAAATTTTTTCCATTTTATACAAACAAATAATTTGTAAAATATTGAAATAATTTGTAATAGTTGAAATAATATTATTAATAAAAAATGTTAAAATTAATATTTATTTCTACGTATGAGTGATATTTAATTCAGTAGACTTCATTTAAATCATTTCACCCGTTTATAATACCTCTAAGGTGTGCATTTTCAAGTCTCCCCAGTTCGTCAGGTATCCGTGGTTACCTTTAAGCGATTTGAAATTTAAAATTTCTTTCATGAAAATTTGAACGGATGCCAAGCAAATGTTTTCTACTTTTTTCTTCGTATGTTACTCCTAATTCATTTCTCTCCTGCAACAATCGCTTCTTATTCGTTTCTTGCCCTTCTACTTCATTGAGCGTTCTTTGCGAATTTCATTTAATTTAACAGACATTCCTGGCGAATTGCGAAGCATATGAGAGGAATTTCGCTCCCTTTGGTGCACCTTCGTGTTACTTATGGGAAGCAGGACTCGAATCAACTCGACTCGATTCACCTCGGCTAAGCAGGACTCGAAGAAAGGTATTTTCCATTGTCGCCACAAACTCTTGTTGTTGTAATGTTCTTATTTCTGTTGTTATTGCAGCGTTGTTGTTATTACTACTGAAATTTGTATTGTTTGACGGGAAAAGAACGATTTATTGGAAGTGTGCAGCTCAGCAGCTTATCTAGGCTCCAATATTTTAATGTCACGCACATACACAAACACAAACAAACTCAGGCGAGGATGACATTTTACCACAGTGGTGAGAGAAATGGGAGGATGAATGAAATGGGGAAGATATGAGAAAAAAAATTAAATAACATCAAATATAAATAAAGGAACAAAATGAGAAAAATACAATAAGAAGAAACACCAATGACACACACACATGATTAATATGAAGGACAATAGAAAGGAGGAAAACAACCAAAACAAGGCGATGCAAAAAAACACAATAACAATATTAACAACAAGAACCACAACAATAATAACACTAAGCACTAACAACAATTTTTCGGAATATCTTTGCGAGAACAATTGAACAATTGCTGGCAACTGTCATCCGTCAACTGCTCCGTAAATTAAGGTCACAATGGTTCGCGTAGAGTTGAAAAGAGATGAAGCTGAAGAAGTATCAGCGACGTCGACTCTGTGCCGAACGCTTTGTTGTAGTGATGTGAACTATCGAATAAACACTATCGAATTATTCGATAGTTGAAATCTATTCATTTATTCGATAGTTTTTTCATTCGAACTATTCATGCAATGTAAAAATCACTCGATAGCTCTGAACACTAGTTACTATTTTCATTCAAATGAATGAACGAATTCGTTCGAACGATTTAATTTGAACGAATATATTCGAACGAATTCGTTCGAACGATTCGTTCGAACACTAGTTACTCGGAACACTAGTTACTATTTTTTGAGGGAATAAATTATTCGAACGAATTCGCTCGAATGAATTCGTTCGAATTAATCATTCAAAGCAAAAATCACTCGATAGCTCTGACCACTAGTTACTATTTTTCAGGGGTCTCGATTACCCGGTATTCGAGTAACCCGGGTTACTCGATTCCCGGGTAATACCCGGGTAGTGACGTTCCAATACCGGTATGTAGTCGATGCGAGTAGTCAAAAACAAAATTTCATCTAAAAATCGGTGCGAAAAGAAGTAATCGGGTTTAAAAGTCGGTATAGTCGTACTCATTTCACATATACGTACATATACACACGAAAACCTGCACTTTTAGCGCCTCTAGAAACTAAAAACTGACGTAATGTATTGTTAACTAACAGTTAACAGTAAAATATCATATTCAGTCAAATATTATGTAGTTAATTTTATTATTTATTATGTTTGATCCATTAAAAAGTCTAGTAAATCATCTAAACCTGTTGTTAGTGTTTGAATTTTTGTAATGTATTTTTGTATCAAAGTTATAAATAAATAAAAAATTTCAATATATTGTCAATTTAGTCGGTACCGTCAAAATAATTGTAAAAAATAGTCGATTCAACAAATAATCGTTATCTTGCCATTTACTCGAGTATACGAGTATTTTTACTCGTACTCAGACGAACACTAAACCCGGGTATGGCATTACCCGGGTAATAGCAATACCCGGGTAATAGCCAATACCCGGGTAATAGCTAATACCCGGGTAATAGCAAATACCCGGGTAATAGCCAATACCCGGGTAATGCTACCCGGCATTTCATTACCCGGGTAGCAGTCAATGGCCGATATGAGCCTTTTGAGTGATAGAAGCGAAACGACGCACATCGTTCGGTCTTTCAAGCGACGGAGCAGGTAGCGGGGGTTGGTTTTGAAGCAGAGTGCGTCGATTGTTGATGTGGTTGTTTTTTGTTCGTTGTGTTATGCTTCGATATGTTATGCTTTGCATGAAATGCCTTACATATAAATATTAGAATCTGCGCATTTGGCTACGTAGACTAATACGCGCATTTGAAGTGCGTGTGTATGAATGTGTAGGAATTAATTTGTCAATCTGCAAATGATTAATGCAATGAACATATTGATATTTAATATATATATATATATATATATATCATATTTTTTTAAATGTTTTTACAATTTGTTTATAAATTCATTTATTAAAACATTTTATAAAGAAATTATATTAAACAAATATCGATTTCTTCTTTACATTAATCATTGCGAAGTTAATTCCTACACATTCTAATTTTTATATGTAAGGCATTTCATGCATAGCATAACATATCGAAGGGCCATCAAAACAAACAACGAACAAAAAACAACAACATCAACAATCGACGCACTCTGCTTCAAAACCAAACCCCGCTACCTGCTCCGTCGTTTGAAAGGCCGAACGATGTGCGTCGTTTCGCTTCTGTCACTCAAAAGGCTCATATCGGCCTTTGTCTGCTACCCGGGTAATGAAAGGCCGGGTAGCATTACCCGGGTATTAGCTATTACCCGGGTATTGGCTATTACCCGGGTATTGCTATTACCGAGCGTCCGGGTACCCGGGTAATGCTAGCTACCCGGGTAGAAATCGAGAGCCCTACTATTTTTTGAATGAATGAACTATTCGAACGAATCGTTCGATAGTTCAAATCATTTGATAGTAAACTATCGATAGTCAAAATCACTCGACAGTGCCCATCACTACTTTGTTGCAACCTCAGGGCGATGACGTCACTTGTGGCAGATTTACCAAGTGCCTTCGCGGCGACGCGAGTGGTGAACGATGTTCTCGGAAAACTGACTTCGTGGAATTCGCGTTGACGTCACCGTCGAACAATTGCCGTTGCGGAGCGTCTCGTCTCTGCTTTCCTCTCCACGGACGGACAACAAGAAAACCGGACGGTGGTGGTATGCACATTTTAGTCGTGTGAGAAATCTTGGCGTCGAGTTCCCCGTCGAAAATCGGCACCAGATTTCTACCAGCGGGAATGTTTTTGGCGGAGTTATGCCGCACTCAACGCAGAAAAATGTATCGCAAAATATTTTAATTTGATTACTTTGTGTTGATGGTCCGTTCACGGCGGTGGTCGTCAGCGAAAGAGACCGCTGTCGATTGCGCGTGGGTGCAGCTGTCCCTCAGCTCTTCTTCCGCTTCCTACGATCTTCGGCTTCTAATGTTTGAAGAAGGAACAAATGCAGTTTACGACCCCCCACCCAAAAAAAAAACCAAAAAAAACCTCAAAAGTACTCATTTTGAGTATCAAAAACCCGAAATAACTCGGTGTGATCTCCCCCCATTTGGGAGAAAATGGGGGTCAAAGTTCAAAATTGGGGCCGCCCCCAAATCCACAAATGTTATCCAATCTGAAACATATGGATATCGACAGAAAGGTAATTGAACTCTCTATAAAACTGCATTTAAACATTTTTCAAAATTATAAACTTTTAACAAAAAATTTGACAAAAATTTAAAAAAAATATAAAATTGTTTTTCAATAATTTTTTTTTTAAATTTGTATTATTAACTACTATTACATGCTCGCTGCTTCGCAGCGACCAAGTACCTTAAAACGACGCTGCTTCGCAGCGGATATCCATATTTATGGATTTTATGGATTAAAGCAAAACACTATATAACCACTGCTCCATCGTGGGGCGGGTCATTATTAATTATATTCCGCCATTTTTCAATTATCCGCCGATAAGATCCACATACCAAAGTAAAAAAAAATCTGTTAAACGGTTTCCACACCATGTCATTTTAAAAATATGTGGGCGTGGCATTGGGCGAGTCTATTATTGATTTTAGTTCGCCATTATCCAATTATCCGCCATTAAGATCCACATACGAAATTAAAAAAAACAAAATCCGTTGAACGGGTTCTGCACCATGACATTTCAAAAATTTGTGAGCGGGTTCATTATTGATTACAGTCCGCCATTTCTCCATTTTCCGCTATTAAGATCCACATACCAAATTTCAAAGAAATTGGTTGAAAGGGTTCCACACCATGTCATTTTCAAAATTTGTGGGCGTGGAGGTGGGTGGGTCCATTTTTAATTGTAGTTCGCCATTTGCCACCAATCCGCCATTAACATCCGCATACCAAAATTCATAAAAATCGTGGAAAAAACATCTTGGAATTTTTAAAATTTGTAGGCGTGGCAGTGGGCGAGTCTATTATTGATTGTAGTTCGCCATTATCCAATCATCCGCCATTAAGAACCACATACCAAATTAATAAAAATCGGTTGATCGGGTGCCACACCATGTCATTTCAAAAATTTGTGGGCATGGTAGTCCATTATTAACCCTAGGATGGGCAACACACTCGGAGGCGCTAATATAACCTACTGGGCCTGAAGAGGCCCATGAGAATAAATTGAGAGTTTGTACCTTTTATTGCATGCTATTTGTAGATATGTGAGCTATTAATATCCTATGATATCTTATATATGATCTCTTATATATTATATATATTTTTGACTTATATTTGTGCACAGTTAGTCCACCCGAAAAGGATAATATGAAAGGATAATAGAAAAAAATATATATTTTTTTAAATTTTATTTATTTTTTTTATTAATCTAAATATGCATAAGTATGTATAAGAAAATGAAATAAAACTATAATTTCGGACTACACTATAAATTCGGAAAACAGTCATTTCATATAGAATGTGTTCTAAGTCTGCTATGTAAAGACACCTGATACTGCAGTTAATGTAATCAGACACAGCGGTGTAAAAAAACTAACAATGAAACTCAAAGACTTTAACGACGATTTCATGAAAACCGAATTAAGCGATTTCGTCACAATTATCTCAAGATTTTTTAAATCAACCTACAACCGTTTGGGATGAGCTCGACGACTACAAAAAAGCTGTTAAAATTGTCCAGAAGTTGAGAGTGGTGAACGATACGGCAGAAAGAGGAGTGAAGATGGTCCAAGACTACAACGAGAGTCTCTGCCGGAATGCAGAGGAGTTTCTGGATTTATTATTAGTCATCGCCAATTACAAAAAAACATTTTCCAACAAGCGAGATGAACCAAATGTTCTTATTTTTATATAACTTTTTGGTATATCTTTCATATCATCAATTCAGTATTTAATACATGTAAATCCATTTTGATGAGTTTTTTGTATAGGGACCTCCAGAAGGGGGTAGGTAGGTATGAGTGAAATGTTGGGAGTTGAAAAATAATAGGACCGGGTTATCTATTTGACCCCTCTACGAGTCACGCCGGGAGAGTTATGAAGTTTTTTTTCTGGATTTTTATGAATTTTTGAGTTTTTGTATGGAGACCCCCATAAGGGGAGCAGATATGGGGTAAATATGTATAGCTGAAATGTTGGACTCCGTAGGACTAACTCCTGGATAGTTAGAGTGATTTTTTGCAATGTATGAAAAATTAGCATTTGTATGGGGACCTCCAGAAGGGGGACAGATAGGGGGTCGGTATATGGGTGAAATGTTGGGAGTCGAAAAATAATAGGATCTGGTAATACATTTGACCCCTTCCGGAGAAGCTATGAACGATTTATGTGAAAAGTTTCCAAAATTGGACCACTTTGGGGCCGATGCCCTACGTTTTAGCCCCATTGGATCGGGAAAAAAATTTGGCTCAATCATTTTTTACCGAACCTAACTAAATTTGGAAGTGCAAGCTATTAATATCTAAAGACTAAAGATTAATATCTAAAAAAAATATCTAAAGCTAAAGACACATATATGTGGACTGGGCCTATTCAGGCTCGATGTTGGCACAGTAAAAAAAAAATTTCTTCTACCAACTAAACCCGATTGACTCCATTTTTTTTTCTGTACTCAGGAAGCATAGCGGCAAGAAGTCATGGAATATAAGATAGATAATAAAGAAACAAAAAAAAATTCATGCTTAAACTCAAAATGGGCCTCATCAGGCCCAGTTTCCCATCCTAGGGTTAATTGTAGTTCGGTATTTTCAATTATCAGTCATTAAGATCCACATACCAAATTTTAAAAAAATCGGTTGAACATGTACGTGTTGTAGTTCGCCATTTGCCACCAAACCCCCATTAACATCTCCATATCAAAATTCATAAAAATCGTGAAAAAATTCCACATCCTGTAATTTTTAAAATTTGTATTTTTTATTTTTTGTAGTCCAATTCTGCATATTCGCCATGAACAGCCACATACCAAATTTGGTCAAAATGGGTTGTACGGATTGGAAATTATGTAATTTTTTATTATTTGTGGGCGTGGGAGTGGGCGGGACGCCAGTTTTTTTTTGTGCATTTTCGCCTATTCACCATTGAAACCTACATACCAAATTTAAACAAAATTAGTGGAACAGATTCCAAACTATGAAATTTTGTATTATTAATGGGCGTGGAAGTGGGCGTTTTCACCCTTTTTTGTTCCATTTTCGGTTATTCGAAAACACACATTCCAAGTTTCGACCAAATCGGTCGAATTGGGCCGAAACTATGATATTTTTGTTCATAAGTGGGCGTGGCAGTGGGCGAATGCCGACTTTATATAGCCTGTAGTTCCTTCCACAGTCCATATAATCTAAGTTCCAAATTTCATCAAAATCGGTTGAGTCGTTTAGGCGTGATTGCGTCACAAACATACAGACAAACCAACACTTGATTTTATAATATTAATAGGGATTGATCGGATTTGCTCGGTTCTTCTCGGTTTCCGATCGGGATTTTTTGTTTCCAACTAGTTTCGTCAAACATGAAACTTTTCATTTCAAAAATTATAAGTTTGATTTAAACAACATCATGGTTTCTAACATGATTCCTTTCATTTCAAACAGATATATGTTCGATTTGAAAATTATTTGCTTAAAATCGAGTTAACATGTCGTTCCCACTAGAAGAGGGCGTGGCATTTGCCAGCCATCAATTTCAAGAGCCTTCTCCTCCTCATTTGACAGATTTTTCGTCAAGGATCTTGTTGTCTTTTTGTGTTTATTCTTTTGTTCTAAGTTCACTTTTTTGTTGTCATTAGTATCGTTGCTATTGACAATGTTTGTAGCTGGTATTGATGTTGTTATTATTCTTGATTACAGAAGCCTACATCAATTTTAACAATCGCTGTGAAGACGTAAGTGCCGCTGATTCGTTTTATATAAATATAGAGTTGAAATTCCGTTCTGTATTTCCTTTATCTGATGTTGTTTTTGATTTTGTTGTAATATTTCTTTCTCTACTTATTATTATTGTTGTTGTTGCCACTGTCATTGGTCGTGCGTGTGAATTTCTTTTAAGGCTTCCGGGCACACACGGTTTCCGGTTTCCAAATTACAACAAATAAACACATACTGACACCTAGATATACACCTCATATGAGTCTCACTCACAGATACACACATTGCTCTTTCTTTTCCTATCACCCCACGGCTGTTGGAAATTAAATGGCGAATGAAATGCAAATCAAAATGAAATCGAAATTAAATGCGGCAGTTGTTACAGCGTCATATGGTCTGTCTCTGTGTGTGTAACTCTATTTGTATTTGTGTTGGTGTTGGCCAACTCAACAACAATTACAACAAGAAAGAAAATATGAGATAAGCAAGAACAAAATTTCTCATATTAAAAGCTTATTTACCACGTGTTCCGCAGACCCAGCGGCAGCGGAGCAGCTGCGTCGTCGGTGAAGGTCAAGGAGGTGTAGTGGCGAGAGGTGGAGCAAAGTGGGGGAAGGTGAAAAGGAGATATCTAAGATTATAAGGACCTTGCGGCTAAGGATTTGGTTCCTCTGGCAATGGAAACGCAGACAATGAAAACGAATTGGTGAGCAGGGATCTGTTTTTAGAGAGAGTGAAATGGGCTACTAAAAATGTGAAACGATTTTATAAACGATAAAAAAAAGCGAAAAGTATAAAAGAGATCGATTGGGAGGATGAAGAAAAGCGAGAAAAAGAGGTTAAATAAGTAAGACGATCATAACATAGAGGTGAGAAGCACACAAGGAGGAAGGGGAGAATTCCGAAGGACTTGAGAGCTTGGTGGCGTTCGTGGAATGTGAGCCTTATTTGAAATGCGGAGACGCTTTTGATCGAGACACCGACAAAGACCACATGACGTTCCCTCACCCTCCATCAACTGTCTCATCGACCAGCATCACTTTTTTCAACGTCTCACTCCTTCGCTTGTTTCTTCGTTATCATCTTCTCCGCTACTTTCTCGTTCTCCTCCACTGCTTTCTCCTTATTCTCCTCCTATAGACACTCGATCGCCGTGCGAAACGGAAGCAGATCAACAGCAATTGCGAAAGGAGAAACGAGGTGTTCGCACAAATGGCGTCAGGCACAACCAGGGCAAATAACCGTAAGTAAAACAACAACAATAGCAACAAGTGAAACGGAATTCCAGAGTGTTTCTCGTTATGGCCACTTGATGGCGCTGCGAACGCTGCAGTGACCACATCTTCAAATTGATTTCGTGCTTGGGGCAATGGTCACTTATTTTTGTTTTCATTGTTGTGCTTGTCTTTGTTGTTCTCGTTTCCTGGTTTCTAATTCCTCAATTGCGGTTTTCGTTATTGTAGGAATTGTTGTTATTACAGTTGTTATCGTTGTTGTAGCGTCAGTCATACTCGCAATTAACTGCAGTCGATGAAACACACACTAATACATACTCCATTGTGCTATAAAAACAATACCAATAACAACAACAATAAATATACCCATAACAATGACATTGACCATAATCATACTGAGAAGAAAAATAGCAAAAAAATAAATAGCATTTTCAATACTCAGAACAACAACCACAATAGTAATTATATTGACAAGAACAAAACAATTAAAACAACAATAGGAATACAATAAAACAAGACTAACAACAACAACCAAAATAACACCAACTCCTACAAAAGAAAAAAAAACACAATAACAATAAAACAAATAAAATACCTTTAGTGAGCTTTATTGGCAACGCGTTGTGCTAAATTGCTGTCGTGTAGCAATGCAGCATTTGCTACCAGATGAAGAAAAGCTGTGCCAACAACAACAATGGTAACAGCGACATTTACAGCTACGATTGGAACAGCAAAAAAAACAATTATTCCGGATTAGTTGGTTTGACATTTAAAAACTAGTTACAGCTAATTGGACGCCATTTTGTTCTCGACATGTCCGACAATCGTAGAGAAGGACCAACAGGAAATTCGAGATAGGCTGAGTGAGTGAGAAGAGGACAGAGTGAGAAAGTGGGAGAACAGAAGTCGATGTTAGGGCCACGCAGAAATCCAAATGTCATAAAATCCCGAGGCTTGTGGTTCGAAGTACAGAATGAGACTTCACCCTTCCACAGCTGAGGCTCTGAAGCCGGTCCGGTAATTGGTTGTAGCAATTGCTGTTGTTGTTTGGCCGAGGTAGATTCAAATTTTGCTCAAATGCTGGCCAATTTCTAATGAGATTTTGTCCACAGCCGAGTTGTAAGAAAGTAGAGAAATAGTGAGAGGGAGTCGAGAGAGAAAACGTGAGGGA
Source organism: Coelopa frigida (assembly GCA_017309665.1). Lineage (NCBI taxonomy): Eukaryota > Metazoa > Arthropoda > Insecta > Diptera > Coelopidae > Coelopa > Coelopa frigida. Next base: position 33,531,141 of record CM029561.1, on the reverse strand, counting down.
GAGTGAGTAAAGCAAAGTATTTTCAGCTCTCGTGTCAAATGATGGGAGGATTCTAGGTGGAGGTCGAGTAGAAAAGTTTGGAAGGCAGAAGCGAAGGTGAGCAAACGAGGTTAATTCTCGGTGATCGGATCGGAAATTGGGCTAACATTGAGGGTTCAGAGAGACAGAGAAAAAATTGAGAGAGAGAGAGAGAGAGAGCGAAATTGAGAAGGTGTATATATGTACGTTTAGAAAACTTTTTGAGACATTTTTTTAAATGAATTAAACATACAACCAGGTGAAATGTAAGTGAAGATTTGGCAGGCGTAGGATTTGGAAGGAGAATCTCCAAAAAAAAGTCCAAAAATAAAAATCACTTCTCAAACACTGTAGATGATGATGGAGGTGGCAGATGGAGCTGGGGAGAGGAAGAATCCCAGTTTCCGACCCTGTCCCTGGCGCCTGTTGACGATGGGGAGCTGCCAAGCGAATGAAGCTGAGCATGAGTTATTCTCGAAAACTTTGCTGAACTCCGGTGACCAACTATGTTCTAGTTTAATAACGGACAGACATGGATAAACACGTACTATAAATCTACACACATACTATTTACACACACACATACTATACATACACCATATACGCTCATCCATGCTCTCATGCGGAAAGCAACAATTTTCCAATTTGCGAATCGCAAAACACAAAAATTTCGCTCCGGACATTTGAGTAAATAGTTTCAATTTTCAAAGTACGAGAGCGTGTGAGTGGATCGCATATGTGATTTTTTGCATTTTTGTGTGTTGCATTTTGTATGTGTGTTGTTGAGTTCGCTCAGAGAGATTTTTTAACAAGCAATTTTTCAAAAAACAATTCCTCAAAATGTTTTATATTATTCTAACCAAAAACAAATATCAAAATAAATTCACCAAATGACAAAAATTTATATATTTTTTAAATTCCTTGTTTTTGCAACATTTTTTTTCGGTAAATGAACAAAACTTGCATTCATTCATTGCCAGTGAACAGGATGCTGAAGTGGATGAAAATAACAATGTTGATAACAGTGATGAAGATGATGACAATAACGAGGATGCTGAGGACAACGAAGAGGATGAGGATGACGAGACTGATAAAGTTGATAGTGATTAAATTCAGCAGTCGACAGTTGAAAATTAATGCTGTTGAAGAAAGGATTTGTTGCTGATAACAATTACACTAGAACAGATGATGATGTAGATGCAACCACTGCAGTAATTCTAATCAGATTAATTGTGTATTTTCGTTGGACATCCGTAGTTTTGTCCGTCCCTTCATCTACTTATTATTCCACAAACAGGTTTATCTTTCTGTTATTTTATGAATAGATATGTAGGTGTTTATGTTTTCAAAATTATATTACAAAATATTTAACTCACTACAACATACCGAACTATATGTCTATCTATCTATCTACCTGACTATCTGCTTAAATATTTATGGATGCGGAAAATTGCAATATAAATTGCAAACAATAAATAAAATAAATGCAAGCAAATGAAAATTAAATTGAATAATTTCCAATGAATCGAATTAATTTTGAATGGAAATAATCAAGGTGCATACAAATCGTCTCCATGTTTCGTCCTCGAATGGATTTCGTTTTGCAGTTTTCATCATTTCTGATATCCAAGGGGAAAGGGTATTGGTGCAAATCCGAGCATCCAAGCAATTCCGTTCGATTCAAGTTGATTTACCAATTACTTGTGTGAAAGTTGTATTGAGATGGCTTAAAAGCTATTCATAGTTGTTTAAGAAATATTGATTTATTTTACAAGGATTTCGAAAGGATTTTATCAAGTGTGTTATTTGAATGGAGAAGACGACGTTATTATTAAGAATGATCTTTGAAGGACATTTTGAAATTATTAAAATGTTTTAGGCCATACTTTCAGGTCATTTCAGTACCTTTAAAACCTTCTTCCCTAACCTTTTTCTTATAATTATTTACCCTGACCTCCTTCGCTCAATATCCGATTCTCTATAAATTCTCTGATTGCACATCCTATCGCCTGTCGACTGGACACGTTGGCGCGAAAAAGTTTTCCTTTCTACTGCATCAACAGCCGGCGTTGCCAACACTGCAGTGAAGAGTTAGCGTGGTCAATAGCAAAAATTAAATTATGTAAATAAAAAAAATAGCAAAATAGGAAACGAAGAGAAAAACATTTTAATTTAATAAAGTGAGTAAAAACTAAGAAATGGATAAAACAATAAATTAAATGAGAACAATTTGGTAATGCCTTTTCAAGGGAGGGATGAATGAGAGGGCTCGGAAGAGTGAGAAGAGGAAGAGGATGAGAAGGTTGAAATTCTCTCTCGCGTGTTTATCAACGTGAAATAATTTGCAGGCCATTTGGAGAAAAAATTCCATTGCCATCATGAAGATGCGAAAGACTCAGAGGACTCGAAGGACCCTCAATAAAGGGAAGAAGGGCGGACAATTTCTGGTTCCAATTCGGCTTGCGATATCCTTCAGAGCAATCACGAGGGACGTGCAAAACTCAGACACACACATACATGTGGATTTACCGAAGATGGCGAACGGAGACTCTTGCAGTGAATTCCAATGCGACAAACGAGCGCGAGACGATAACGAAAACGATTTCGATGCAAATGGAGGAGACACAAGGGCAAGCGATGAGCGAGTTGGGGAAAGGAAGTAGGAAAGAGAGGAAGAAACAAGGTAAGGAGAAACCGGTAAAAGAGAAAAAGTAAAGATAGCGAAAGACAAGAGCTACAGGAGTGAGAATCCGCAGTTGCCGCAGAGGGACTCAGGGGCGTATGAAGAACAGAGGATTCGAGAAAAATGCACTGAAAGTGGTATGAAGAAAAGAAGTTGAACAAAAAGGAAGACGAGAGAGTGAGTTAAAGGTGAGAGAGAACGAGGAAGAACGAAGCAATGATCACGGCTCAATCGAATTTACATTAAGTCGGCTTCGAAGGCAGATCGAGAAAATGATTGCTGCAACGGCAAGCGGAGCAAGGAACGATGAATGTGGAGGATGAAGAAAAAGAATAGAAGAATACGAAAATGATGGAGGATAAAAATGAAGAAGGAAATGAGGAGATGGAAGAAGAAGAGAGAGATAAATGGGAAAATCGGAGAGCAAGAAAAATCATATTAGCCTCTGGGTGTACACGACATACATTTTCCTTAGGCTATGAAGAAGGCGAGGATGAGGAAAAATACAGAGAAATAGTGATAGTGGGAGAAGATATAGAAATGGACGACCGTAGAAGCGAATGTTGGAGGTTGAAAGTTTGGCCGTTGGAAAGGACGCAAGGAAGAAATGGAAGAAGAATGCTGTAGACAGAGAGAATATGAGGAAAAAAGAGAGGAAGAGGAGGTGAGGAGGTGTCAGATAAAGAAAGTTGAAGGAGGAGGAAGAAGGAAGAACAGATAGGGAAAGTAGAAAGAAGAGAGAGAGAAAGAAGAAAGCGGAAAGGGTGAACTACATACGAGTTCGACAGGAAATTAAGTTTGCTGCCAAGCGGAAATAATGGCCAGGTTACACGGACACGAGCAACGGCTGCGAATGGCTAATACCAAGAAGAAGAAGCAGGCGAGGGAGAGAGAAGGGTGACATAGAACGAAGACGGAAGCGAATGAAGAGAAAGAAAGCCGGGGCGAAGAGCAAAAGCGAGAGGAAAGTCGGAAGTGGAAGTGGTTGCAATTTATACAAAACTTTTAATGTCGCAGCTTCGCATATCCTTATGGCGTGTAATTGAACGTAACGACTGGTCTTCCTCGTCCATCGCTCTCACTCCCTTCCTCCCCAATTTTCTTCCTTCCTCTCTCCACTGAATCTTTGTTTTCTAACTTCCTCTTTCTTGCACTTCGATTGCCTTCGCTGGTCACTGGCCGAGCAGTCTCTCTCAGTCACTTCCTCCTCCTGGTCCTCCTAGCACGATCCATGGTGCAACCGGAATAACCATTCTCCCAAATCGAATAAAAAAAAACCAAATTATTTTTAAAATATAAATTTGTATTTGTAAAAGTCCAAAAAAAAAAGTCCAAAAAAGAACAAATTTATTTTTGAAAATAAATTTAGAAAATACTTGTGGGTTTAGTCCTTTTGGCATGGTATGTACTGTATTCTTAATTGAACAACAGTTGCAGTTGATGATGATTGCTGTAAATGAAAATAACAACATTATAACAATATCATGTGGGGGTAACAGAAACTATTGCAAGAACAACAAGTTTTAGAAGAAATAGTACAAATTCTACTACATAGTAATAACATATACGAAGCATACGACAACAGCAAAATTAAAAGAACAATAAAGACGACGACACCAATAAAAAAAAAACAACTACAAATCAACGACAACAATAGCAAAAACTACTCCAACAAAACCTGCATCAAAAGCAAGTAAAAAGAAGCAAAATCAGCAAATGTCATGCAACATGGTCATCAAAGACCACAACGGAAGATGAGGCAAAAGGCAATACAGAATGAGGCGGAATGCGGACGGTAGTATTTAGAGGGCGGAGTGAAGGTATTCGGATGCTGTGCAAGATACAATGCTGGAGGTAGAGGTTCATGGAACATAGAGGTTGGAGTTGCATGCTGATTGTTTGAGTTGGATCGAGGTAGGACGAAGTTGATGAAATCAGTGGGTTAAGAGAAAAAAAGAAAGTGTGTGTGAGGAAGAGAACTGTAGAAAATAAATCAGCGCACAATTTAACTTAAATGTTTGCAATTGAATCGCATTATAATTTGAAATTGAGAGAAAATTGGCGGAAGAAGTACGGCATAAGGAATCATGGTGGAAAGTTGGGCGTGATAGGGGCGAGGGTCGAGCCGGGTGAAAATACTGCACAGAATGCAAAGAACCATTAACGAGAAAGAGTTTGCTTTTTCTGGTGGTAGGAAGAACTTGAGGAGGGGAAGAAAGGTTTCGTTCTGTTTACGCTTGCATGGAATGGAAATTGATTTGAGATGCAGCAGCAATGAGCATCCTCTTTTCTTTCTTTCTTTCTTTTTCTCTCTCTCGCTTTCTCTCTGTGGCTCTCTCCCAGCCCCCTATTTATTTTTCTTTTTTGTTCTATCTAGCAATTTGGCTTCCGGTGGTTCACGATTTGAATTTTCAAATTCTTAAAACTTCACACAGCTGAACGGCCATAGTTTTGGTCATAAATCAACCGCAAGAGGATCAGTTTTTCGGTCAGCGTATCTAGGAGATTTTTCTTCATATGTTGTTTTTGGTGTTGATTTCATTGTTGCTGGTTTCGGTATTGGTTTTATTTTTGTATTTCGTCAATTGCGGTTGGTTGATGGTGTGAAGAAAAATCAGAAAAAAATAATACCAAAAGTATACAACAATAACAAAAACCGCTTCAGATGCAACGAAAACTAACCACGAGAACTACCGCGAATATGAAGAATATATTGAAACAGAGAGAGAGAAAGGAAAAGCGAATAAAATAGAGCAAGAGTGAAAGAGATAAAGAGAGAGTTACAGAGTGAAAGAGTGAGAGAAATAGCCAAAAGGATGGCGATATTGTAAGAAGATAAAAATCTGAACGAACCTGGGATCCGAAGTAGATTTTAATTTTGCATAAATGTGGCAACCTGTGCACTCCTGTCCCTGTGTTAGTGTGAGTGAGTGTGTGCTCTTGTGGGTGTGTGCTCTTGTGAGTGTGTCCACATGCATGTGTGGCAACGCGGCAGCTGTAAATTCTCAGCACGTCCGGCAAAATGGCGAAACGTGGTTTCGCAGGGCTCGCCTGTAGAAGGTCATGTGAGTGTGTGTGTCTGTGTGAGCATTGAGTTGGCCCTTGGCGGGGTCGACTTCGTTCGTTTCGCATGCACTAGATTAACGTAATGAATATTTAATATCCTTCAACAAAGTTTCGCTGGGAGCGAGATGTCAGTGGCTGTGGGTGTAAGGCCGTACGGAATGAATGAGTGTGTGTGTGTTTGTGATATCCTTCTTGTCGCACTAAGTCTCAAACTTTGAACCTCTTGAAGTCAATTCATCCTTCACTGTCTATGCCTTCTACACTAGTCTGTATTTCTCTAGTTATTCTTTAATTTCATCTCCTTTCTCTTTAAGAGTTTCACTCTATTTTGCTTTCCTCTTTCTGATCCACTTAGTCTGCAGATTCCTCGCTGGTTGTTACGAAAATCAAAATCCTTCATATCCTTCTCCTCCTTCTCTAACTCTCATCTCTATTTTTTCCTCTCCCACTCGCTCATACTCTCAATCCTTCTCTGTACTTACGTTTTCTCTTTTATTCATTACTATCATTTTGTTTTTCTTCACCGTCTGTACCACATTTGGGTCCTTTCATCATTCATATGGGTCGTAAAATCTTTATTGGGTTTTGGTTTCACTTTAGTTGAGATTTGTCGCATTTTTTCATTAGGCTCCGCAGCAGACGAAGAACTTGCGAAGAAGGATGAAGAATGAACGACTTGAAGTTATTCAATCAAGAAGAGATGCAATAGCAGAATGTTACTTCGGAGTGGAGAATTTCTGAAATAGGGTGACGAGAGAGCAAAGAGGGACCGAAATCGATGGTGGTGTTACCGCAATATACAGTCCAAATAACGAAAAGGCCACCGTTACAAATGTAAATTTCAGTAGGGAGATTTAGTTATTGTTGTTCTTATTATCTTATTGGAAACATTTCAATTATTAGAAATCATTGTTGTTGTTGTTTTGGCTTTAATTGACAATTGCAAATTCAATTAGTTAATTAACAGAAATGCAAGATGGCGTCATATGCAATGGCGGATAGAGGATAGGGAAATATGGCGTCTAATCGCTTATTCGATCCGCAGGAAGCTCCAAAATTCCAACACATGTGGTCAACAAACATGGCCTAGTGGGGAGAGGAGGCATAGTCGGGGAGAGGGAGTGAGGGGTAGAAGCCTTCGCGTAAACGAAATGGCGGAAATGTATGCAATTTTCGAAATGTTGCAAATGCCATTGATTTCATGTAGTTGATTTTGTTGTAGTTGGTATTGTTGTTGCTATTTAGGTGTCATTGTTGTTGGTTTTATTGTTCTGGTTTCTATTATTTTTTGTTGTTATTGTTAATGTTGTTGTTATGGTTTTTTGATAAAACATTGTCTGCGGCGACTGTAACAACACCGATCGAAGAAAACGAAAACCGATTCCCGCCGAAAACCACAAATACACACAAAATTCCCGTGACACAGTCTCACATGAGCATGTTTGTGAGTTCATACACATACATATGACCACATTCGAGGAAATACTCGAACTGGTTCTCATTCACTCGCTCACAGCCAGCCTTCAACGGCGAAAACATTTTCGAGGATTTTGAAAATTTCAAATTTTAATTTCAGTTCTTGTTAATTATTTCACACACACAGGAACTAGTACACAACCAAATACAGTTCTGCAAATTTGTGAGTGAGACCTAGAGAGAATAATGAAATTTAAATAGCGACCATAACCAAAACTACAACAGCAAACTTCCCATAGCTTCAAAAATAGTACAATTGCAAACACGAAAAGGCTTAACTTGAAATTTCAACAATAACCACAACAGCAAAAACAAAAGTATCCACAATAACGAACAACACAATGATTATATTTCCAATCTCTACTGAAGTAAATATTATTAGTGTAATAAGAATAACATGAACAACAGACATAATAATAGGAGAAACAATAACAAGTGAGGTGAAAATATATAACAACAATAAATGATACCAACTGCAACAACAATCATAACAACAACAACTGCAACTAGGATCTACCAAAATTAATTAAATCTTTTCATTTGCTGAAGTCATAATTGAAACTCATACGAGTCTATTTTGTGAATTCTAGATACTGCAGTTGCTGTTATGTGACAACACCTCCCAACTCTCCCCGCCCATTACTCTATTTGACCTCACTTGATCTGACCATCCCGACCTTTTCATCCTATATGACCAAGCAGACATGAGGAGAGAAACGAACAAGATGAAAAGAGAAAAGTAGTGAGGTGAGGATCAGAAAAAGCTAAAGATCCTGAATTATTGAATAACATGTATGTTTGGCTTTGTTTCCGGAACTCTCGTTAAAACACGCGACAATAGCACGAAGCAGGATATCGTCAAATTACAGACAATGGGGACGGTTGGAAAGAAACAATTTCAACAATAATAATAAAAACAATGCCGAGGTAATTAAATAAATGCAATGAATGGTCCTGCATGCAATGGCGAACACGGCAATAAAATCGAGACAAGGATAACGCGATACGTGAGAAGAAATACTAGCGCACCGGTGTCGCTTCGCTCCCGCGCTTTGCCTGGTCCACCCAGGCAAAAATCCTTAACTTCGGCCAGGCCGAAGTTTACATACCCTACATACAACGTTTATTAAAGATAAAACAAATTAATAATTTTTTTTTAGTTTTTGAAGTAATCCATATGAATATCTGTATAACTGTAAATATCATACGTCATTGCACTAATTTCTAAAGTCGGTATAATATTAGTGGATCCTTTCGTTCTGCAAATATTTTTGTCATTAAGCGGAATAAGAGAAAGCCTACGTTCCAATTTATTTTCCTCTGCTTTTCGACATATATTCAAATCAACCATAATTATTATCGAATTTTTATTTATATTGTATTCATTCATTCAATATGTGGATATTCTATATTAAATGTTTACTTGAGGTGAGTGTGTCCATTGGGTGATGTTTAGAATGTAAGGTCGTATTAGAGTACTTAATCACACACAAAATTTAATCTCGATATATACATTGATATATATATATATTGATCACCAGATATCCCATATAAACCATTTGCTTTATATGGGAGGTGGGTGTGTCCATTGGGCGATGTTATCCATTTTTGGATTGTAAAGTCGAGACGGTGGTACATGATTACACAAAAAATTTGGAGCAATCATTTGGAACAATTTTACTTTACTTTACTAATACCAAAAAACAAAAAAAAATAAATATTTTTTAGGTTAAAGAATTTTTTTTACGTAATAAATCATATTTTATATATATTTTCTGAAAGCTGACTCAATTACCTTCAAAACGGTAGTACATTATGTATACTTTACTCTTAGTTTATATACCAAATTATATAATATTTGTGGATTTGGTGACTATTTGAAAAAATCATTAATTTGACCTTTGACCTCACTTTATGGCCAAAACAAATGAGTCCGCCCCAACTTTTTATTGTTGTTGGAATGTACACTGAAAACACTATCTTTTGACATATAAATTATAGTATTTGGCGCTGGGTGTGGTAAAGTAAAATTATGCCTTTCATTTCGATATATACCATAGTTCACTAGATATCCCATATAAACCTTTTGCTTTATATGGGAGGTGGGCGTGTCCGATGGGCGATATTTTCCATTTTTGGATTGTAAACTCGAGACGGTAGTGAATGATCACACACAAAATTTCATTTCGATATATACCATAGTTCGCCATATATCCCATATAAACCTTTTGCTTTATATGGGAGGTGGGCGTGTCCATTAGGCGATATTATCCATTTTTGGATTGTAAACTTGTATCAGTGGAACATGATCACACACAAAATTTCATCTCAATATATACCATAGTTCACCAGATATCCCATATAAACCTTTTGCTTTATATGGGAGGGGGCGTGTCCGTTGAGCATTAAACGATCTCTTGTCGAAGACACGCGAAGCATTGATTGGTCACTTTTCTCCCTCATAAACGGCTTCAACTTGGTCTTTCATCATCATTTGACCTTTTCCACGCACTCTGTCTCATTCACGCTCAATCCATTTTTCTTCATGATCCGATATGTAATTTGGAATTTCGATCACGTGTCCGACTCCGGTGCCCACTGGAGAATTGGAGGACACGCAGAGCAAATAAACGAAAGTTTTTAAGCACAGTCGATCATTAACTCTGCCTCTCTCTCTCGCCCACTGTCACCACATTTATTTCTCGGTCTGTCCCGTCCTCCTTTTTATGCCATCCTTCTCCCATCTCTTCATTTTTCTTTCGGTGATTTTCATCGATGGTTTTGCTGGGATTTCAAATATTACTGCAAGTTATGTAAAGTAAATTTTGTATATAATTTTTTGAAATATTTTTTGTATTCATTTTTATGAATTATTTTTTTTATAGTTTTCAACGATTTTTCTACCATAACTCTCGACTTTTACTAATATTTTTTCACCGGTTTATTACACATTTTGAAACCTTTTGTTAAAAATGTATTTGTTCTTTCCTTCTCTCATTCACTCTCATCACTCTTTCAGAACTTGGTCCGTTTCCTTATAAACTGTAAACCGGAATTCCTTTCCTTTTATCTCTATTTGTTTTCGACCCTCGCCTGGGACGCTTTCGAAAATATTTCCCTATATATCCCTCGACCGTCTATTTCCACTTCCACTATTTTCCACTCGCAAATTTTCTTCTCCTTATTCTTTCTTTGCCTCCTTCTCAAACTGTATCATAGTCCTCTTTATAAATTCTCAGTTGTTTTTCCTGCGACTCTGCTCCAATTTCTCTATATAATTAAATTAATATTTGCCACATTTCACGCTGAACCTTCCCTCTCTCTCTCTTTCTCTCTCTCTCCCACTCGTTTCATAATTATCTTAAACCTGGAAACACGCTGCTTATCTCAATCTTGGCCTTCTTCGTCTCAGCAAACAGTTCTGCTTGTCCTGCGATGTTCTTTTGACAGTAAAACTCGCGGCTATGGGTCGAAAGGAGAAAGAAAAATTAAATTAAGTTAAAAGTGGATTCCTACAAACTTTTTGGGGTGAGAATGACTTCAAGGTTCGGGGTAGAATGAAGTGGAGGATGAAGTCGAAGTTTAGGATGAGACTGAAAAGGTATCGAAGAAGTGGAAATCGAAAATATTAGGATTTTATATTTTTCTATACAATAGAACTTTTTTTCAAGTTTTCCATGCTTCGTTTTTTCACGGATTTAATTTTATAATTGATTCCAAAATTTAAGTCTAACGTAATTTATAAGTAAAATTCATTATTCATTCAGAAAATATTGAAAATGAACAACTTTCAGCCTTATCAACGACTTAACGACTTCTAATGTATTTTATAGTTCACAAAATGTGTCTTCGCACTTAACAACGGTAGATGAACAGTGGTGGAGGAGAGTGAGGGCAGCGAATGTCCTGATGAGGATCCTAAACATCGGATCCACCTTCCTCTTGGGATTATACTGGTTGTTGTTGTTAATGTTGCTTAAGATGTTGCTTATGAAGTTGTACTTGTCATTTGGTTCTTCTTGTTGTTGCTGTTTTTTGTTGATGGTGATGCTTAAAATTTACTGGGTTCAAGTTCAAAGTTGTGGGTTCTTGTCTTTTTCTTTTTTCACCTCGATTAGTATTTTATTACTTAAAAATTCGAGGCTTAGGACAAATTTGTGGTGAAGAAAACATAAAAGTTTTTATATACCAAAGTAGAATAAGCGAGGCGTAGAGAGGGAGAGAAAACGAGAAAGAAAGAGAAAACTCGAGAGGGAGAAAATGGTTCATAAAAGAGAAAGAGATTGAAACAAAAAATGCAGGAAAAATAAATCTTTAGAGAACAATAAAGACAATTTGAGATATAGAGGAAGAGGAAGAGAGAGGTTCCTGGGATATTAAAAATAGGTAAGCACAATCAACCAAATTTATCGCCGAAAGCAACTAAAATCTTTTAGCTTTTAGAACAAACATTTTAATAATTTTCACACGTGTGGTTGCAAATGTGAAGAACATTCAACATTCCACACACTCATTCTTTTTTGCTTCTCATTAACTATGACTTCAGAATTTTGGTCGAAACTTGTTTCAAAGTCTTGTTTGCATTCGGTTGGATGAAATCCACAGTAGTAAACACGATAATAATTTAATGATAAAGTTTGTTTTTGTTCCAATGTTCCAACGTTGACTGCATCAACTTTTTGTGTCATGTGACGAGGACGGAAAGCTGACTACAAAGCTTTCACCAAATAAAAACCAGACAGAAGAATTACCAGAAAACAAATATCCAAAGAAATTATATATCAAGTTTATAAATGTTGTTTTTTGTCGACGTCCTGTTGTTAGTTGGAACATTATTGTTGTACATAGTTGTAATAAATTATTGTTAAGTCATTGGTATTGCAATGGTAGTTGAATTACTGTTGTTGTTGTCTCGCACTCCGTTGAATGTCTTTCACGCCAAACTCATGATTTACACAGCACATTAGAGAATACATTACCTCTATGTCACTTTCGATCTCCTTCCCGCTCTCGCATTTCCTATATATCGTTCATCAGCCCTTTTTCGCTGCATTTGTGCATCGTCAAAGCTTTCCATCACTCGCAACAATATTCAAGACGTCGTCGTTGCCGCCGCTCATTTGTCGCTCGAAGTGTTGCCAATTTGACTCTTTGACTCTTGGGAGCCGGGATCCACCTTGGGACAGTTTGAATTCGACTTTAAGTGTGCGTGATTCAGTGCCTCTGGAGGTTTTGAAAGCGAGGGAAGTGCGAAAGTGTGTTGAGTTTGTGTATGTGTTCGTGAAGTAGGGTATTCTGTGTGTTAGTATGTATTTCAGAATATTTGTATATACTTCTAGGTACATATTTATTTATATGCATTTTTATATGTATATATTTCATACTATTTCTATAAGTTGTCTGCAACTATAGATGATTATGTAGTTGTGCGTTTCTCTGATGTGATTTCATTCCCTTGAGCATCAATTTTATTTCGATCTAATTTTCATTTTCAACTCATCTGAAATTTTGTCTTTCTCTTTCTGTTGCTCCACCTTCCCTAACGACTTCTTTATTTTCTCATTTCTGATATTTTTTTCCTTTTTATTTATCCACTTTTTGTTTCATTACTTCATTACTACTTGTTAAGATATTTGAAGACATGTGAATATAAAAAAATGATAAACATATAATAAAATGATCAAATAACACCAACATCATTCATGTTCAAATGTTTTACTAAGTACAAGGTTACGATTCTCAGGCCGAAGATTGCGATGTGTTCATTTCAATTTAATTTAAATGAAAATTCATGCATAAAGCTTGAACATCAACTTCAAGTGATGTCGTAATTGTAGAACCCAACAACAACTTGTTAGCATGAGAGTCCTTTGACTGCTGGCAAATTCCTGAAGGTGCGAATGCTTGCGTCGCAATCCGCAGAGCTCCGGGTATGCAAGGAATTCGGACGAGGTCCGGGTGCTGCTATTGCGTCGCAGGTATTAAACTCATTTACCACGTTGCACACAGACACACACATGAGCTTCTAATAGCCATGTCGTTGTGTCGCCAGGACTACGTGAGACATTTTTTAAACGTGGGTGTTTCAAATTTTTATTTGATTCTCGGGGTTTTTCTCTCGGAGTTGGATTTTGTTGTTCGTTGTCCTGCAAATTCTCACTCACACCCAAACTCTGTAACAAGTGCCATTTTTTTGGTTTGGTTTGCGAAAAGTTTTTGGTTTCTGCAGTGAAAATTTTCAAATTCATTTTAGACTTTTTGGGGTTCGAGTGAAAGTGTTAGGTGTGTGTGTTCGTGTGAAATTTATTGTCAATCATGTTATTTTATTTGAATTTTAATAATTTGTCAATTTTTCAATTTCTTCCAAACTTCTTTGAATGCATTTCCCCATGTGGATTGTATGTGAGGATGGATGCTGATATGGAACTTGAGGTTGCGATTCCGAAAACTGTTGGAACTTTTTGAATTATTTTTTTTTACTATTCTAAGATGGTAATTACTTGCATCAATTGATTTTTGGTCCGATGTTATTCAAATATGTAAAAAACAGGACAGTTAATTATTTACTGATATTAAAATATTTAAAATAATAAAAAGTCGATCAACAAAGTCTAGTAAATTATGATCATCAAATAAGGATATTAATTTTAGTAAAAAATTTTCCGGAATAAAAATAAAATTCCTTCATTTCACTTCTTTAATGCTGATATTATTCTGTTATAATTTCCTCAAAAAAATATTAATTTGAATACGAAAATCCCGGTATTAAAATATCTCAATCTACAAATAAAAAGACACTTGAAATAAATTCAAATTTAAATTTGCATCATCAGCACGGGTTGTGAACCGAGTGACAATTTCGCGATAAAGTCTATAAAATACGTTAATTCGGCATTAAAAAGCAATAAATGCAATGGGAATATTTTCAATTTTTTATTTTCCTTGTTAGTGGATATTTTTTAGTGTGTGCCAAATATGGGAAAATACAGAAAATATTTTTATGGAAATGCAGCAAAACACGAATTGAAATCACGATTGCAATTGTTTAAATTTCGCTTTACACACGTTTTGTTTTAGCCTCATCCTGCGACTGGTAGACCAGTTATTTGTGGTTTGAACACGCCATAATTGCTCCATCCGATCAGTCCAACTTAACTTCTCGTTTTTCCTTTATCATGCCATCTCCCTTCTGTTATCGCCTCATACTTGTTTATTATATATTGTTCAATTCTCACTCAATTATCAACAGTATTCACATCATCTCTTAGTTTGTCCCTGTATTTCCTCCACTTTGAGTATGGAATAGTAGTGCTTTTTTGTTTAATTATCGTTTCGGTTCATGGTGTTGTTGTTGAAGTGATTCTTGTTGTTGTCGTAGTGATTTTTGTTGTTGTCAACATGGTTGTTTAGTGCTGTTTTTATGAAGTGTTCTTTTTTTATTGCAGTTTCACCTATTTTTATTATTTATGTTATTATTATTGTTGCAATTATTTGTTGTTTATTGTGGTTCTACTGTTCATGCAGTGGGAAAATCGCTTAAACTGAAATAGGTGAAGAGTAGAAGGGAAAATTGTTTCCGAGAACCGTGAAACCAATACAGGTTCCAGACTGGGTCAAGGGTTCAACGGCCTTGGCCACGCAAATGCGTGTTTTTAAGCCTTTGCTGCGTACGATGCCAGCAACGGACGCTGAGGTGCGAACTAATTTGTGGTATCCGAAAATGAGGCATTCGACGGTGGCTGCGGTGGCGCATTTATGCATTGGAGTATGAACAATAATAAATAATTCAACTAGCATCGTTGGACTAACAAAAAGGAGGATTAGGATGGGTGACAGAGAAGGATAGAGAGAGAGGGGAGAAGAAGAATTTTACGTTTAATTGAAACTATAGTGAAATGTAATCCACATCGATTTAGTGATGGTTAGACTGGATATTATTTTGTTAATGCGATAATGGGTACTTGAGGACAGTGATGACAAGAGAAAACTAGTGACAATAAAACAAACTCATAACAACTAATATAAATATATTATTTTAATAACAACATCATGAATTTTGAATAAAAAAGAAAAATCGATGAAGCAGCTGTTTGTTGTCGATGTTATAGATATTTTTGTGGTTATTGCTACTGTTATTGTTGAAGCAATGCAATACAATACAATGACAAATCAAAATTTCATATGAAAATCCCCGTCGTGAATCGAAAAAGGATTCGTGAGTCAAATCAAATGAAATTTCGATCTACATTCTGTAGGGTGAAGGAAACAGAGGGGATTCCAGAAAAATAAAACGAATGAGGGACTGCACGTGATTGAACGAAAGAACAGCGCGACAAATGGATTCGAGCGAGACTCATGTTTCAGTTGGGGGCACGATTGGGGAGCGTTACGCATGGGAGCTCTCAGATAAAAACTCAAATCCCTCGTATTCCTTGTTTCGTTGTCATATGAAAGGATTTAAAATGACGATAACGCTTACCTCCAGCAAAGGAGAAGATGAAAGGAAAATTCTGAAAGAGAAGAGCAAAGACAGCAGAGGAATCACTGATAGATTGCGAGAGAGAAACAAGAAGAAGACAAAAACACCTATAAATGTGAAAAATTTTGTCAAAGAGATTTTCTACTAAAAAGCTTAACTACTGAGGTGGAGATTAATCGAGATCTATTCGATCTCCCACGACTCTGAAAACTCGTTAATTTAATAAATTTTGAAAGTAGTAGTAGCTACTAATAAAATTTAAAGAAGTTAATACATAAGTCAAGACCACTTATTAAGCAAATGTCCTAGAACCAGGCTAAGTTTTCATATGATCTATGATAGTAGGTTATAAACCTAAAAGGCTTTGCAATCTTATATTTTAACGTCCTCAATATATTTTTTGTCTTCAGTTTGACCTAAATTATTTTTTTAGCATTTTTTGGTTAAAACGTCCAGTTTTTCAAAATTACTAACAAAAAATATAATTTGTTTATCGGTTTACACAATTTAAATACTTTTTTTTTCTGAATTTAATAAGGAAGTATGAATCGTTCTTAGACATTTGTCCACAGCTGTATAACAACAACGCAACGATGACGACCTCGTTGAGAGCGACAGGACTAAAACTGTAATACAATAACAACAACAATACTTTAAATAGTACAAACGAATACAATAAAATTATAAAATGAAAAGGTCATTAGTCACAAAATCAAACATGAAAAATTTACCATTATTTTCATTACAACAAACAAACGCCAAATGAGAGAATAAAAGAGATTGATAGTAAGTGAAAGAGAGAAAGAAAACTGGAAGGGGGAGAATGAGAAGAAAAGAAGATAGAAGGAAGAATCAAGAGGATACCATACAGTAGAAGGATTATTAAACTCAAGGACGACAGAATACGAGGAAGAGACACATGTGAGTGTGAGAGAGAATGAAATACAATTTATTCAAATCTATGTGAAATATCGAACGCATTGAATCACTTGAGAATTTGCATAATCCTGTGAGTAAGTGAGTGAGTGAGTAAATAAAAGCTTAAACAGCACACTATGAGAAGCAACCATTATCCCTCATACTCTCACACAGTCTTCGCTCCTCCACTTCTCCATCTATGTCCGAGTCTAACCTGATCCCGCCGAGGTGGCAGCCAAGTCGTCAGGATAAGAAGTCAATCCGTTTAAAGTAATGTGACGAGGGAAATTTGTGAGCAAATTTCCCCCACACATTTATCGCACATATTGCCTGAAAAACAAATAAATAATGTATGAATAATTTAATTTGATGAAATTATTTGAAGTACTTTACCTGGTGACGAGCGATGAGTCCTCACGCGGTTTTATTTTTCGTCAACTGACGAGCACGAAGAAGAAGAAGACCAAAATCCACCACAGCCTACGTCGCTGGAGCAGCGAACAAGATGCCCAGCGGGGAGAGAGAGTTGGTGTGGGAAAAGACACGGCGAATCCTCGATCTCTTTCCCACATCAACGAGAGAGAAAATATGTGCGATCGACCCACCACCAACCAAGCACAAACCGTGTCGGTGGCAACGATCGAGGCGGACACCGCACAAAGAGGAATCGCCGATAAGGCGATTCTCTCACCGAGCGAGCAGAAACTCACCACGGTGCGTGTGTCTGCCTGGGGAAGTGCAGCGATCCGACGACGTTGTTGTAATCAGAAAACAACAACCACATGAGCGCATCAACTATGCGGAGTTGTTGTTATCGGAAAACAATAACCATATGAGCGCATCAACTATGCGGAGTTGTTGTTATCGGTTAACAACAACCACACGAAATGATAACTACCGCACAATGCGACAAGTGAAGCGTAGGCAGAGCGGGCCGACGGAGTTGTTGTAATCGGAGAACAACAACCACATAGGGCGACGGCTAGCGGAACTGCGCGCGTCACCTGCGATGAGTTGTTGTCACCGAAGATCAACAACATAGAAGGACAAGAGAACAACAAATGGGATAACGGGCGAGGAATGACCATGAACTCGAAAGTGAAGTTCAAGTAAACAACTGGCAAAACAGTTGCGATAGCGTGGGAAAGTGCGAACTCGGAAGTGCACTGACCCACCACAACAAGTACAACAGAGGAACGAGTGGCATAGCGGTGGGACAGCTGATCGTTCCCCTACACGGGAAAGCGGAGGTCCGTCGGTTCGCCAAAGATGAACTCGAGTGGAGCTTGCGGCTGATGAGTCTCCAAGCCCCCGAGATGATTGGCGACTGAACCGAGGGCCATGGGATGAGTGGAACCAGGACCAGAGGTCTGGAACCAGCCCAGAGCAAGGACGAGAATCATTCGTTGGTAGGACACCGAGTCCAACAATCATCTTGTGGGGAACCAAGTCCCAGTAATAGTGAAATCTATAAATAAGTGCAAGACCAAAAAAATCCCAAGTGCCAGTGAAAATCCACGACTTGGAAATATTTCAAGTAAGCAGCCAAAGCGCAAGGTAATTAAGTAGAGCTCGAGGCAAAGTGGCCAGAAGCTAACATTGAACAAAGACAAACATAATTTTATAAATAAATTCTAGGCCGTGAAAACCAAATGTTATAAATAACTTCTACTTCGTGAGAATCTATTGAATTTAGTAGCTAAGCATTTCTGTAGTAAACTATTTTTACTACTAAATGCAACGAATATTTAGATCTACTACTATTTTATTAAAACGTTGAATTATCTAGTTTTAAGAGTCCTGGGAGGTCGAATAGATCTCGATTAACATCCACCCCAGTAGCTATACATTTCTGTAGTAAACTACTTTTACTACTAAATGTAACAAATATTTAGATCTACTACTATTTTATCAAAACATTGAAATATCTAGTTTTAAGAGTCCTGGAAGGTCGAATAGATCTCGATTAACATCCACCCCAGTAGCTAAGCATTTCTGTAGTAAACTACTTTTACTACTAAATGCAACGAATATTTAGATCTACTACTATTTTATTAAAACGTTGAATTATCTAGTTTTAAGAGTCTTGGGAGGTCGAATAGATCTCGATTAACATCCACCCCAGTAGCTAAGCATTTCTGTAGTAAACTACTTTTACTACTAAATGCAACGAATATTTAGATCTACTACTATTTTATTAAAACGTTGAATTATCTAGTTTTAGTGGCGCATTTATGCATTGGAGTATGAACAATAATAAATAATTCAACTAGCATCGTTGGACTAACAAAAAGGAGGATTAGGATGGGTGACAGAGAAGGATAGAGAGAGAGGGGAGAAGAAGAATTTTACGTTTAATTGAAACTATAGTGAAATGATGGTTAGACTGGATATTATTTTGTTAATGCGATAATGGGTACTTGAGGACAGTGATGACAAGAGAAAACTAGTGACAATAAAACAAACTCATAACAACTAATATAAATATATTATTTTAATAACAACATCATGAATTTTGAATAAAAAAGAAAAATCGATGAAGCAGCTGTTTGTTGTCGATGTTATAGATATTTTTGTGGTTATTGCTACTGTTATTGTTGAAGCAATGCAATACAATACAATGACAAATCAAAATTTCATATGAAAATCCCCGTCGTGAATCGAAAAAGGATTCGTGAGTCAAATCAAATGAAATTTCGATCTACATTCTGTAGGGTGAAGGAAACAGAGGGGATTCCAGAAAAATAAAACGAATGAGGGACTGCACGTGATTGAACGAAAGAACAGCGCGACAAATGGATTCGAGCGAGACTCATGTTTCAGTTGGGGGCACGATTGGGGAGCGTTACGCATGGGAGCTCTCAGATAAAAACTCAAATCCCTCGTATTCCTTGTTTCGTTGTCATATGAAAGGATTTCAAATGACGATAACGCTTATCGTCCCTCCAGCAAAGGAGAAGATGAAAGGAAAATTCTGAAAGAGAAGAGCAAAGACAGCAGAGGAATCACTGATAGATTGCGAGAGAGAAACAAGAAGAAGACAAAAACACCTATAAATGTGAAAAATTTTGTCAAAGAGATTTTCTACTAAAAAGCTTAACTACTGAGGTGGAGATTAATCGAGATCTATTCGATCTCCCACGACTCTGAAAACTCGTTAATTTAATAAATTTTGAAAGTAGTAGTAGCTACTAATAAAATTTAAAGAAGTTAATACATAAGTCAAGACCACTTATTAAGCAAATGTCCTAGAACCAGGCTAAGTTTTCATATGATCTATGATAGTAGGTTATAAACCTAAAAGGCTTTGCAATCTTATATTTTAACGTCCTCAATATATTTTTTGTCTTCAGTTTGACCTAAATTATGTTTTTAGCATTTTTTGGCTAAAACATCCAGTTTTTCAAAATTACTAACAAAAAATATAATTTGTTTATCGGTTTACACAATTTAAATACTTTTTTTTTCTGAATTTAATAAGGAAGTATGAATCGTTCTTAGACATTTGTCCACAGCTGTATAACAACAACGCAACGATGACGACCTCGTTGAGAGCGACAGGACTAAAACTGTAATACAATAACAACAACAATACTTTAAATAGTACAAACGAATACAATAAAATTATAAAATGAAAAGGTCATTAGTCACAAAATCAAACATGAAAAATTTACCATTATTTTCATTACAACAAACAAACGCCAAATGAGAGAATAAAAGAGATTGATAGTAAGTGAAAGAGAGAAAGAAAACTGGAAGGGGGAGAATGAGAAGAAAAGAAGATAGAAGGAAGAATCAAGAGGATACCATACAGTAGAAGGATTATTAAACTCAAGGACGACAGAATACGAGGAAGAGACACATGTGAGTGTGAGAGAGAATGAAATACAATTTATTCAAATCTATGTGAAATATCGAACGCATTGAATCACTTGAGAATTTGCATAATCCTGTGAGTAAGTGAGTGAGTGAGTAAATAAAAGCTTAAACAGCACACTATGAGAAGCAACCATTATCCCTCATACTCTCACACAGTCTTCGCTCCTCCACTTCTCCATCTATGTCCGAGTCTAACCTGATCCCGCCGAGGTGGCAGCCAAGTCGTCAGGATAAGAAGTCAATCCGTTTAAAGTAATGTGACGAGGGAAATTTGTGAGCAAATTTCCCCCACACATTTATCGCACATATTGCCTGAAAAACAAATAAATAATGTATGAATAATTTAATTTGATAAAATTATTTGAAGTACTTTACCTGGTGACGAGCGATGAGTCCTCACGCGGTTTTATTTTTCGTCAACTGACGAGCACGAAGAAGAAGAAGACCAAAATCCACCACAGCCAACGTCGCTGGAGCAGCGAACAAGATGCCCAGCGGGGAGAGAGAGTTGGTGTGGGAAAAGACACGGCGAATCCTCGATCTCTTTCCCACATCAACGAGAGAGAAAATATGTGCGATCGACCCACCACCAACCAAGCACAAACCGTGTCGGTGGCAACGATCGAGGCGGACACCGCACAAAGAGGAATCGCCGATAAGGCGATTCTCTCACCGAGCGAGCAGAAACTCACCACGGTGCGTGTGTCTGCCTGGGGAAGTGCAGCGAGCCGACGACGTTGTTGTAATCAGAAAACAACAACCACATGAGCGCATCAACTATGCGGAGTTGTTGTTATCGGAAAACAACAACCACATGAGCGCATCAACTATGCGGAGTTGTTGTTATCGGTTAACAACAACCACACGAAATGATAACTACCGCACAATGCGACAAGTGAAGCGTAGGCAGAGCGGGCCGACGGAGTTGTTGTAATCGGAGAACAACAACCACATAGGGCGACGGCTAGCGGAACTGCGCGCGTCACCTGCGATGAGTTGTTGTCACCGAAGATCAACAACATAGAAGGACAAGAGAACAACAAATGGGATAACGGGCGAGGAATGACCATGAACTCGAAAGTGAAGTTCAAGTAAACAACTGGCAAAACAGTTGCGATAGCGTGGGAAAGTGCGAACTCGGAAGTGCACTGACCCACCACAACAAGTACAACAGAGGAACGAGTGGCATAGCGGTGGGACAGCTGATCGTTCCCCTACACGGGAATGCGGAGGTCCGTCGGTTCGCCAAAGATGAACTCGAGTGGAGCTTGCGGCTGATGAGTCTCCAAGCCCCCGAGATGATTGGCGACTGAACCGAGGGCCATGGGATGAGTGGAACCAGGACCAGAGGTCTGGAACCAGCCCAGAGCAAGGACGAGAATCATTCGTTGGTAGGACACCGAGTCCAACAATCATCTTGTGGGGAACCAAGTCCCAGTAATAGTGAAATCTATAAATAAGTGCAAGACCAAAAAAATCCCAAGTGCCAGTGAAAATCCACGACTTGGAAATATTTCAAGTAAGCAGCCAAAGCGCAAGGTAATTAAGTAGAGCTCGAGGCAAAGTGGCCAGAAGCTAACATTGAACAAAGACAAACATAATTTTATAAATAAATTCTAGGCCGTGAAAACCAAATGTTATAAATAACTTCTACTTCGTGAGAATCTATTGAATTTAGTAGCTAAGCATTTCTGTAGTAAACTACTTTTACTACTAAATGCAACGAATATTTAGATCTACTACTATTTTATTAAAACGTTGAATTATCTAGTTTTAAGAGTCCTGGGAGGTCGAATAGATCTCGATTAACATCCACCCCAGTAGCTATACATTTCTGTAGTAAACTACTTTTACTACTAAATGCAACAAATATTTAGATCTACTACTATTTTATCAAAACATTGAAATACCTAGCTTTAAGAGTCCTGGGAGGTCGAATAGATCTCGATTAACATCCACCCCAGTAGCTATACATTTCTGTAGTAAACTACTTTTACTACTAAATGTAACAAATATTTAGATCTACTACTATTTTATCAAAACATTGAAATATCTAGTTTTAAGAGTCCTGGAAGGTCGAATAGATCTCGATTAACATCCACCCCAGTAGCTAAGCATTTCTGTAGTAAACTACTTTTACTACTAAATGCAACGAATATTTAGATCTACTACTATTTTATTAAAACGTTGAATTATCTAGTTTTAAGAGTCTTGAGAGGTCGAATAGATCTCGATTAACATCCACCCCAGTAGCTAAGCATTTCTGTAGTAAACTACTTTTACTACTAAATGCAACGAATATTTAGATCTACTACTATTTTATTAAAACGTTGAATTATCTAGTTTTAAGAGTCTTGGGAGGTCGAATAGATCTCGATTAACATCCACCCCAGTAGCTAAGCATTTCTGTAGTAAACTACTTTTACTACTAGATGCAACGAATATTTAGATCTACTACTATTTTATCAAAACATTGAAATACCTAGCTTTAAGAGTCCTGGGAGGTCGAATAGATCTCGATTAACATCCACCCCAGTAGCTAAGCATTTCTGTAGTAAACTACTTTTACTACTAAATGCAGAAAATATTTATATCTACTACTATTTTATTACAACATTGAAATATCGGGTTTTGAGCGTCCTGGGAGGTCGAATAGATCTCGACTAACATATACCCCCGTAGACAAACACGTGCAGAAAGCAAAGACTACTAACCGGTGTCCAACATAGTCGGTACCAACCCAACCCAAAGCTACCACCAGCTGGTACGAGCCACGAGATACCAGCGGCTACACCAGCCGCACCAGCAGTCAATCAGCCGGAGGGTGCATACAGCCTACCACCCCGGTTTACCATCTATCCCGTCCCGTTTACCATCTAGACCCGATGGGTCTACCCGCACCACCACCACCCGTACAAGCACCAAGACATCCGTATCACGCTGTCATCGACCAGGTACGCAAATGGTCGCTTAAGTTTGACGGAGGACGTGAATGTCTGGGGTTCATAGAGAGGGTCGAAGAACTCGCAGACGCTTATGGGTTAGACAAAAACCTACTGCCTCGAACCATGCCGGAACTCCTAAAAGACAACGCATTGATGTGGTATCGAAATAATAACGGATCCCAGTAGAACCCGCCTCAAAACACAAACAACTCCGCTATGACCGTTCCCGCATTTATGCGATGGTGTCCATTAGGAACGAGAAAGTGGAGGCCACAATCGACACCGGGGCAACGAGGAGTTTCATCAGCGAGGCAGTGGCAGAACGGCTAGAGAAGACGGGTAGGCGGAAACCAGCACAACTGGAGATCAGGATGGCAGACGGGACGACGAGAGGAGTAGCGGAAACGATGGAATTAACCATCAGACTGGGAAAGTTATCGAGGCGACTATCGTTCCTCATACTTCCCATGACCGATGAGTTAATTCTGGGAATGGACTTCATGTTGTCAACAGGTATCCTCCTGAATTTGGGAGGGCAGTGCGTGGACATCAAACCACAGAAGAGGGTAGCAACGGACAGGACCACCGCCGGACGCAGTATAAAGTTGACGGGGTCCTCGGAAATCCGCAAGGAAACCACAACGCCACACAAGCCAGAAGAGCCAGCGAAGAAAGCGGACGAGAAGGTCATACAAGACTTCTTGACCCAAGAGTTAGAAAGTTTCGAGACACTAACTGGGCCCTCAAATATCACCGAACATTGAATCGTCATGAAAGACGAAACACCCATCAAACAAAGGTATTATCCTAAAAATCCAGCAATGCAGAAGATAATCAACGAGGAAATCGACGACCTCATCGCCCGAGGCTGCATTGAGCCATCACGAAGCCCCTACAGCGCGCCCATCGTACTGGTGAAAAAGAAAACCGGGCAGTGGAGATTATGCGTCGATTATCGACAGCTAAATGCCCATTCCGTACAGGATGCATATCCGCTGCCAAGAATCCACCATATCTTAGATCGACTGCGAGACGCAAACTATATAAGTAGTCTGTATCTCAAGAATGGGTATTGGCAAATACTGGTCGAACAGAAAAGTAGGCCATACACAGCATTCACAGTCCCGGGACGGGGACTTTTCCAGTGGAGAGTCATGCCCTTCGGTCTCCACTCCGCCCCTGGTACATTCCAGCGAGCTTTAGACCAAGTCATAGGACCTGAGCTGGAGCCCTACGCTTTCGCCTACCTAGACGATATCGTGGTCACAGGCCGGACGCTGACGGAGCACATCACAAACCTCCGCGAGGTATTTCGCCGATTACGAGCCGCCAACTTGAAAATAAACAAAGACAAATGCGAATTCTTCAAGAAAGAAATCAGGTATCTCGGCCACCTGGTCACCGACAAGGGAATCCACACCGACTCCGACAAGGTGGCGGCGATTCGAGAACTGGTGCCCCCAAAGAACGTCCGAGAACTGCGGCGATATTTAGGAATTGCATCTTGGTATCGACGATTTGTACCAGAATTCGCAACGTTGGTTCACACACTCACGAAGCTGCTGCGCAAGGGTAAACACATCGACGGCATGGAACGCGTAATCGCCTACCAGAGTAGGCACTTGAAGAACGCCGAATGCAACTATTCGCCGACGGAAAAGGAGTGCCTGGCCATTGTATGGGGCATCCGAAAGTTACGACCATATCTCGAGGGATACAAATTCACGGTGGTGACAGACCACCTATCATTAAAATGGCTTAACTCAATCGAGAGTCCATCCGGCCGAATCGCGAGATGGGCTCTAGAACTGCAGCAACATAACTTCGATGTCCAATATCGCAAGGGCAAGTTGAACGTGGTGGCAGATGCACTATCACGACAACCACTGGAATTCGATGATGCTGATATTCTTCGACAAGTTTTCAAAATGGACCGAGATCGTCCCCTTGCGGAAAGCGAGTGAGCACCTCATCAAGGCCTTCAGGGAACGAATACTGGCAAGGTTCGGGACGCCAAAGATCCTGGTGACGGACAACGGGGCTCAGTACACGAGCAAAGCCTTCAAGAACTTCCTCCGCGACTTAGGCGTGAGACATCAGTTCACGGCACCTTACAACCCACAAGAAAATCCCACGGAAAGAGCGAACCGTACACTGAAAACAATGGTGGCACAATTCACCCGAGAGTATCAGACACGGTGGGACGAGTTACTACCCGAACTCATGCTGGCACTCAACAGCAGTGTATCGGAAGTAACCGGGTACAGCGCCGCATTCTTGACCCAAGGCCGAGAACCGAGGCTACCAAAGGCGTTGTTCGACGAGAAAACCCTGGGCTCTGGAACAACCCCACAAAGCCCGGACAAAAAGGCGACACAACTTCGGGAAATTTTCGAGATTGTACGACGAAATCTCGAAAGAGCAGCGCAGGATCAAGCCCGCCACTATAACCTGAGGCGCAGGAAGTGGCAACCGGAAATTGGCCAAAAGGTACTGGTCAAACAACACCACCTTTCGAAAGCGGTTGAAAATTTCGCCTCAAAGTTAGCATCAAAATGCGATGGGCCCTACATCGTGGTGAGCTTCGAATCACCTGTGGTTGCGGTGCTGAAGAAACCGGGTGAGCAACGAACCCGAACCGCCCACTTGAGCGAGTTGAAAGAACTGCAGACAGCCGTCTACGACCATAACGAGGGTCTAGAAGATGAGGTACAAAACGTCGAGGCACGAGCACAGAAACCAAGTCAGAAGCCACGAATCTGTAAGTTGACCATATTTTCAAGGCAAAAGTACCCAAGTACCCAAATGCCAGAACGGTCGACTATACACTCCACATATTATGGTCCACGATTAACAATCCCGAGCATAGACAATGGTCAAGGGAAAAATACCCGACTAGGACAATACCTAAAATCCAGAATCCACACGTGTAAAAAGCCAAAAGGAAAAACGAATAAACGAAAAGACACGGCGAATCGTCGATCTCTTTCCCACATCAACGAGAGAGAAAATATGTGCGATCGACCCACCACCAACCAAGCACAAACCGTGTCGGTGGCAACGATCGAGGCGGACACCGCACAAAGAGGAATCGCCGATAAGGCGATTCTCTCACCGAGCGAGCAGAAACTCACCACGGTGCGTGTGTCTGCCTGGGGAAGTGCAGCGATCCGACGACGTTGTTGTAATCAGAAAACAACAACCACATGAGCGCATCAACTATGCGGAGTTGTTGTTATCGGAAAACAATAACCATATGAGCGCATCAACTATGCGGAGTTGTTGTTATCGGTTAACAACAACCACACGAAATGATAACTACCGCACAATGCGACAAGTGAAGCGTAGGCAGAGCGGGCCGACGGAGTTGTTGTAATCGGAGAACAACAACCACATAGGGCGACGGCTAGCGGAACTGCGCGCGTCAACTGCGATGAGTTGTTGTCACCGAAGATCAACAACATAGAAGGACAAGAGAACAACAAATTCCCAACGGGCGAGGAATGACCATGAACTCGAAAGTGAAGTTCAAGTAAACAACTGGCAAAACAGTTGCGATAGCGTGGGAAAGTGCGAACTCGGAAGTGCACTGACCCACCACAACAAGTACAACAGAGGAACGAGTGGCATAGCGGTGGGACAGCTGATCGTTCCCCTACACGGGAAAGCGGAGGTCCGTCGGTTCGCCAAAGATGAACTCGAGTGGAGCTTGCGGCTGATGAGTCGCCAAGCCCCCGAGATGATTGGCGACTGAACCGAGGGCCATGGGATGAGTGGAACCAGGACCAGAGGTCTGGAACCAGCCCAGAGCAAGGACGAGAATCATTCGTTGGTAGGACACCGAGTCCAACAATCATCTCGTGGGGAACCAAGTCCCAGTAATAGTGAAATCTATAAATAAGTGCAAGACCAAAAAAATCCCAAGTGCCAGTGAAAATCCACGACTTGGAAATATTTCAAGTAAGCAGCCAAAGCGCAAGGTAATTAAGTAGAGCTCGAGGCAAAGTGGCCAGAAGCTAACATTGAACAAAGACAAACATAATTTTATAAATAAATTCTAGGCCGTGAAAACCAAAAGTTATAAATAACTTCTACTTCGTGAGAATCTATTGAATTTAGTAGCTAAGCATTTCTGTAGTAAACTACTTTTACTACTAAATGCAACAAATATTTAGATCTACTACTATTTTATCAAAACATTGAAATACCTAGCTTTAAGAGTCCTGGGAGGTCGAATAGATCTCGATTAACATCCACCCCAGTAGCTAAGCATTTCTGTAGTAAACTACTTTTACTACTAGATGCAACGAATATTTAGATCTACTACTATTTTATCAAAACATTGAAATGTCCTGGGAGGTCGAATAGATCTCGATTAACATCCACCCCAGTAGCTAAGCATTTCTGTAGTAAACTACTTTTACTACTAAATGCAGCAAATATTTATATCTACTACTATTTTATTACAACATTGAAATATCGGGTTTTGAGCGTCCTGGGAGGTCGAATAGTTCTCGACTAACATATACCCCCGTAGACAAGCACGTGCAGAAAGCAAAGACTACTAACCGGTGTCCAACATAGTCGGTACCAAATCTCTAACGTCATCGTCAAATTCAGAGTTATCTTACATTTAGTAGTAGTGCCAAGTACTACTAAACGATATCTAAAATACAGAATACCACACGAGTTTACTTCACATTTAGTAGTAGTGCCAAGTACTACTAAACGTTGTCAAATTCCGAGTTATCTTACATTTAGTAGTAGTGCCAAGTACTACTAAACGATATCTAAAATACAGAATACCACACGAGTTTACTTCACATTTAGTAGTAGTGCCAAGTACTACTAAACGGTGTCAAATTCCGAGTTATCTTACATTTAATAGTAGTGCCAAGTACTACTAAACGGTATCAAAGTTAGAAAATAATAATATAGTTAATATACGCCTCTGAATTATCGTCCGTCAGACGTCCAGTCGTGGTACCAAAGTACTACTAAATGGTATTTAAGAAACCATACTACTGCTACTACATACTACTACTACCTCTAAGTCACCAAGTCCTAATTGCGACTAGAACGAGCACCTAGTGATCCACCACGGTACGAACGAAACGATACAACGAAACCAGCGCTCACAGGGCCCGTGATCTGGCCAGCCCCGCTGCCGAAGAGGGGGAACGCGAAGTAAACGGGGAACCATCACCCATCAAGGAGGGACGGACCAGCACCGTGGATCGCTAGTATTTTTACTGAAATTGTATGCATACTATATGAATAAATGATAAACCAGAAATACATGAAATAAATAAACAGTTACAAGAAACTTGGAAAATTCTTTGTCAGAACCTGGACGCCCGCTGAGCTATCCCAGCCTCAAACCCGGGTAACCGGAAGTTCGTGACAGTAAGACAAATTAATGAAAAGCACAGGAGATTAAAGAACAAGATAGAGATATAAAGAGGAAAGAGGAGAAGACGACGTAGATTCCGCGCTAGAGAGCGGGTAAATTACATGGATAATGAAACCAAATTGCGCCACAAATGAGAAAAATTAATTAAAAATCTCCGACTAAGGAGAGAAGGGAAAGAAGTGGAGAAGAAGACAGCGACGGATACAACGGGGATGTGGATGCAGAAAAGACAAAAACGGAAGAGGAACGGCGAAGAGTGAGGATAAAAAAGAAATAAAAGATAAAATTGGAATGATAAACGGCGGTTGTTTATTAACTCTCAAAGGATTTAACAGTTCACAAATCACCACCAACCCTCATTAGTTTATTCACACTTATGGCCCGATTAGTCAACGCATAGCATGGCATGGCATATGCATGGACGCATAGAAGCGATTACTTAAGTCCTATGCTATGTTGGGTAAAGGAGTTGTCATATGCGAATGTTAAATTTTAAATTTATAATGAATAGTTTTTCGTTATGGTAACACTGGAGAAATTGATTTATGTTTGTAATTTTTAATTTTGTGTACTTTGTGGTTAAATAATGCAAATTTGTAATGGTGTGTTCGGAAGTGGAATGATCGACCAATAAATGTTGACTTTTATTAGTATGGTAAGTTCCAAGAAATTTAATAATCCGATCCAGAACATATATAACAAACAAAATGCAATCCTGCAATAAAAACTCAGGTTCCACAACCCATTTCGACAGCTCTTTTACGTTGGAATCTATTTTCTGCAGGTCGTCATGCCATGCTATGTTTTCACCAATCGTTTGTACAGAACTCCCTTTGACAGGTTCGGTTTCGAGCCATACCATGAGGATTTCGCTTGCACAGTCTAATGAAAAGGAGACGATGGTGACCGAAATGAATTGCCTGCAAACATTGTTAATCGATTTGTATTTGAAACCGAAATTAAATGGCAAATAGGAGAAGGAATGACATAGTCAAACATAAAGATAAAAAGACAGTGAGATACGAAGGTGAGTCAGAAGAAAAAAGAGAGAAACGGGTCCGTGGGGTGCTGGAGAGATACAACAACCACACATTGAACGATGACTGAGCATTTGTCAAATTAATTATTACTCGAATGTGAGTGGATTTCAAGTGGAAGCCATTCATCCATCGAAAATGGAAATTCAGGCAAAGTTTTTTTTTTTGTAAATATTCTTTTATTTGCAATCTATTTAAATAATAATAAGCAAATTTGATTACATAAATTTAACAGAGTTATTTTGAACTTCATTAAGTCCAAAAATACAATGAACATATTTAAATGAACATTAACAACTGAGGCAAATAACAACAGAAATAAGATAAATCCAAAAACAATATTATTCAAAAAATAAAAATATAAAACACATATATCAGTAAAAACTAGAATAAAACCATAAATTAAACCAAATAAAAGCCAACTGAATGAGAAGTTAAATGGGGTGAAAGAAATCTATGAGAGGGATGGAAAATTAAAATCAAGAAAGATTTTAAATAATACAATAGCAAATGTATGAAAGCTAGAGCGAGATGGATAGAGAGAGAAAGAGGAGTAGAGATGAACTTCATGTGAAGGTATATGTAGAGTTCTTCAAGAGACTGAAGAGAAGAGAAAGAGATACATCGAGATGGAACTGATTGTTCATGAGCTGGAGAATTGAAGAATTACACTCTCTATTCAATTATAATCGTCGTTTTATTCTTCAAATTCTCAGTATTTTATTGATTTTTGTGATTATTTCAGACTGAGTCTTGTTTCCTATTCTGCAAATAAAACCAACTGACAACGACTAAGAGGAAGAAGGAGTGATGGATGAGGGGGAGGAGAAGCAATAGAGAAGGAAGTGGCCAACAAACAATGTTCTTCATTGAAGCACATTTCAATTTCCTTAAAATTTAATTGAATTCACAAGAGTTCAGCGGAATGCAAAGGACTCGTATTGTGCAACAAGAACAAAAACAATTGCAACAACGGTAGCAAACACAACAATAAGACCAACAAGAATAACAACAACAATAATACCAACATGAATAACAAGAAGAGGAACAATTGAATAACAAAAGAAGCCAGCGTGAAGAAGAACAGACTCCACCTCTTCCTCCTCATGCGACATCAAAGTCTGCTGCATCAGCAATATGATCGTCGTCGTCAATAGGATTTTTATTGCTGTTGTTTTTGTTGCTATAGTTGTTGTTGTGTGCGGAGGATCGTCTCATCAACCCCTCGTCAACTCCTCCCCTGTCGTTGGCCCACTCAACACCAGGTGTTTGGCTTTCACTTCATCGACACTTCGTTTCAGAAATTTCAGAGGCATCAGGTTGCAGGAAGTGAGAGGAAGAGTGAGATATAGAACGAGAAGAAGTGACAGATATATAGATAAAAGGCTAGAGGTAGAAAGAGGAGAAGCGAGAGATAGAAAGTGGAGAAGTGCTAGATATTTGAGAGAGGAAGTTGAGTAAAGGAATTAGGCGGAGATTGTGAATTGCTTTTGCAGTTCTCAGATTTGCATAGGATTTACAAATATAAATGAAGCAACAAACAACAATTCCAACAATTGCTCAACATGAAGAAGATTTTATTTAGATCAAGATACAAGTGGAAATAAAGGAAAAGGAAGCAAGAAAAGGTTACGAAAATTAAATTCAAAACAACTGAGTAAATATGAGAAGCTCATGCTTTAACTCACAGTCACACGCACACTCGTCCATTTGACACCCACAAATAAGAACATAGAATTCTAAAAACCACAGAGGATTTCTGAGAAACAGAAAGGAATATAGAGGAAGTCTTTCTCATCCGCAGGGGTTCCCTGCACCTTGTATCAACTGTTTTAAAAGCAAGAACATCCTTTGAGTATTCGAAAACGATTGAAAATATACAGAATTTGAATTTTAATGACTTTTCTTTCAAATCCTTCATATACAGTTTGTTGTTATTGTTTTATTGTTGATATGGTTTGTATTGAAACTGTAATTTTTTGTTATTGGAATCGAAATTTGCGGTTATTGGTTTCGAAATTTGTTAGAATGGTATCGAAATATATTGAAATTTTATTGAAATCCAAAATTGTAGTTTCCAAACAATTTTTAATTTTGAAATGTAATTTTAAAATCTCAAGAGGACTTTTGAATTAGGAAACCGGAAATGCATAACACTAGTTGGAAGAAAATTCTTTATGAGAAGCGAGAAAGAGAGACAGACTGGTAGTGGAGACACGTCAAAACCACGAAGGAGGTTCTCTTTAGAGCACCCTCTCTTCCGAACAAACTACTCAATTTCTCTATATCAACTAAGTTGGACTTGATAAAGAAATTGCTGACATTGTACAAAGCTTCCTTCATTCATTGAAGGAAAAAAAATTATAAAATTAACTTGCGGTAATTTTTCACAACTTCGTTTTTCATCACTTCCTTTCCATTCTGACTCATTAACGGATGCAACAGAGGCGAGCAAATGCAAATGAAATCGAGGAAAGAGAGAGGGTGGTTGAGAACATGAAGATAATGAGGAAAATTAAATAGTACCTCTGCCGCACAATTTGAAGTCCCTAGCAGCAGCATCAATCAAATTCCAATGAGGGTCTTCGCATCGATCGACTGACCGACAGAGGAAGATGCGAGAGAGTGACGAATAAAGATAGAAAATTTGGAACTAAATGATATAGCGAATAGAGTACATTTATTTATTACGGACGAAAATAGTCCATGAGTGGTAAGAGGCAATGGAGAAATGGGAAAAGGAAGAGAATGAGGGAATGGGGGAGAACGACGGAAAAGGAAACACGAGGTAAGATTGTGGGAGAAAGAGAACTGCGGGGATCGACAAATGAGAAAAAAAAAGAGGCAGCGAAAACCGCACATGACTTCGAGTTCCTGCGTCCAAATGCAGAAGTTGATGTTGTTGACACTGTTGTTACGGAGTTGTTATTGTTGCCAATGTTGTTGTGGTTCCCACTACGTCGTTTGGTGCTGCAGCAGCCAAGAGGCAAACAAACCAGCAGTAGAGGGAGCCAAAAAAGCAGGCGGGTCCACAAGGTCGAGCACTTTCTGCTGTCTCCACTCGAGCCACGACGACGACAGAAGGGCAAGCTGCGTGTTACTCTCAGGATCCTTCCGGGACTCTTTCCGGGCCGAGGTCGAGAAAAAGCGGGCCGAGGCCGAGAAAAAGCAATAAACAACTACAGCACACTAACAACAACTAATTCCATTTAATTGTTCGCTTCCGGCACGAAGCGAGAACGAAGATGAGAACGAGAAGCGAGAACGAAGATGAGAACGAGAAGAGAGAGAGAAGGAAATAGAAGGAAGCTGTTCGGTGTTGAATTGGCTGCAAATCAAAGGATTCACCATGCAACAAAATGGCGTCTGGTTAAAACCACTGAACGGAAAATGAAAATGTCATTAAAAGCTCGCTAACCTAAACCTAATAGAGTGTGTTCTGTCTTCTTGGTTTCGATCTTCTTTTCTCTTGTTTCTCTCTCTCTTCCTTTCACTATAATTTCCTCTCACTCTATCACTCTTCTTCTGTCAGCAAATATTCCTCTCATTCTTAACCCATTAACGCCGGCTCCCTCATTCGTGGTCGTAGAGGGTTAAAACATGTCACATATTG
Organism: Coelopa frigida; assembly: GCA_017309665.1. Taxonomy (NCBI): domain Eukaryota; kingdom Metazoa; phylum Arthropoda; class Insecta; order Diptera; family Coelopidae; genus Coelopa; species Coelopa frigida. The sequence goes on along the minus strand of CM029561.1, from coordinate 33,497,614 downwards.
GAAAACCATCACTTTAGGATACGTTTATCAGTAATTATATGGCGTTGTACAATTCACTAGGTAGCATATGTAGACACATCCTTGTACTATAAATATCAAAAGACCCGAAAGAGATATCTATTACCCAAAATGTTCTATGAATTTTCAAAAAATAATTTGATTTTGGTGCGTTTTCGCACCCGTCGGCGTTAATGGGTCAACTACTCCTTTATCCGATTTCGTTCATTTCTTTCTTAGTATTTTCTGCATTTTCTTTCCCTTTCACTTGATTCGGTTGCATGTATCATAGGACGAGTCAAGTCATGTAAAATACTTTGATCCCAGTGAAATATTGTGCTCATTATTTATTTGAGGACGCTTCATCATTCATTCATGTATTTTTATCACATGTTGCATATTATTTAATATAGTGAACAAATTCTGTTACTGTCTTACTAATATATATTTTTAATTAAATTTAACGAAACGTTTTTTTTTGCAATAATATTATTCCATTTGCTTTCCAATTTTCTTGTTTTTAAATTAAGCTAGAATATTATATTCAAATATTCAGTTTGTTAAAAAGTTAATGAAAAATTAGAATTAGAATTAGAAAATTAGATTCGAAAAATAAGTTATTTAATGAATAATTATTTCTTGTCCCACTGTGCTGCTGAATGACTCGATTACAATACAGACTCTCATTCAAATACACTCACGCAATTAAGAGAATCTGACAAGTGACGAGGTCACTCAATAGTCGTCGTTTGTACCCAGAGTCGAAGAAGGAAGAGGGAGTGAAAGGGATAGCCGAGCCGGAGAGAGAGGATTGAGAGATTGAGAGAATACGTGACATTATTTGAGGCCAGCGGAGGATGTAATGAATTCTCTTAATGAAGCATCCCATGAAAGTATTTCATTCAGTTGGCCGTAGCAGACATTCTGCTCCTCCACTGTCTGACACGTCAGGACTGGTAGTTCCTTGCTATCGGATAAAGTCGTCCAGTAAAGATTCCTTGTCCTTATCCTCATTGTCGTCGTTAGCTTCTGGATTTGTGGAACGAAGGTAAGGATGGACATTCAGATAATATGAGAGGGGGCAAAAGATAGTAGGAGGATGGATGGCTTTATTAGAATCCTTAATGAACGACTTCATAACGATCTCCAACGATGTCTGTCGCTATCCATCATCAATTCTCTCACATTTCCATTCCTCTACTTTCCCTCTCTCACCCATTGAGTTCTTTCACGTGGTTAATTGTGGAATTTTTTCACTTGTGAAGGGCGAAATAACAACGATTAAAGGTTCGTCCTGATGTTGTTCGAGTGTGTTGGAGTTGTTGTGACTATTGCTCTGGTCTTGTTGATGTTGGTCCAGATTCAAAGCAATTTTATTTCCAACGGTTTTTTAGAAAATTCCATTTAAATTGCGAATTTCACTTTCTGACATTGGTTAAATGTCAAAATGTTGTCGATACGATGTTGTAGTTGTGTTCCTACGGCTGTTATTCGTTCGGCTGTTGTTTTGTCTGTTGCTTGTCGTTGCTGTTTTTGTTGTCATTCCAAATTTCATAGCTTCTGCAGTGAGTGTTTCCTCCTCACGTTCTCATACACTGAAATTATTTTGAAGTTGATTTAAAGAAAGAAAAATTTCAAAGAAAAATACTATATTTTAGAATGTATCTTACATTAAAGTTTGTAAAAAAAATATTTATGTGAAAAAAATGTGAATCAAATTTATGTAATAAAAATATGACATTAAAATGATTTGAAAAAATATATTTTAAAATTTATAATTCTAGTATTTCGTGGTATTTTATTTCTCTCTCTGTATAGTCCAGAGCACGAAATCTAAATTCCAAGCAATGGGAAAAATGTAATTTTGATTATCCGCTCGAATGTCGAGGATTCGTTCGTTCACTGGCTCATCTATCTATCGACTCTTCATTCTGGAGGACATTCTCACACTCATGCACTCCCATACACACTCACACACTCCAACATAGATCGTACAATGTTAAAGATAACATTGAGGAATTCTCGAAAAACACTTAAAAGTAATTTTCAAAAATTAATTAGAGAGGAAAATGGTGCTGTAGTGTTGTGTTGTTATTATTGATTTGTTGTATTGTTGTTGTTGCTTTAGTTCGTGTTATTTTCGTAGTTTTGGTTTTAGTTGAAAGTAGCAATTTTTGCTAATGAGCTTCTATGGTTCACATCACACCCCATGCTTGCAAAGAACTTTAAATTGTGGTGCAGCACCCAGCGATGACTCTTGGCTCTGGAGGTCCTTGAGGTCGAAAATGCTTTTGATGGGGGAGAACATGAGTTGTTGTTGGGAGTGACTAGAGGACGTTGAATAGATGGTCGTGTTTGGAGAGAGATATCGTTTTGGCGAACACGGGTCGGTAAAAGTCGCTGGAGTTTGTTGGAGAGAAGAAGGAATTCCAAGTGGAAGGATGGTGATGGCGAATGATTCCAAGCCACGGATCGGGAGATTCAGTAAATAAGAGCAAAAAAGATATAAAAAGAGATAACAAATTAGCTGCCAAAAGGAGAATATAGGGTAGGGAGGGACAGACTGAGATAGTGAAAGGGAGAGAGAAAGATAAACATAGATAGTGAGAAAGACAGAGAATTAATAGAGAGAGAGAGTAGCGAGAGATAGTGAGGGACACAGCGAGAGAGATCGCAATAGCTGAATTTACATTCAGATCCAACTTGATCCCTGGAGTATTGAATAGGGCTCTCGATTTTTACCCGGGTATTGTGAGCTACCCGGGTAAAAATCGCCCGGGTAGTACCGTCACGGTGTCGAATGAACCGACACTGTGTCGAATCAACCGTCACAGTGTCGAAACAACAGTCACTGTGTCGCGTCAACCGTCACTGTGTCGCAAGAACAGTCACTGTGTCGCAAGAACAGTCACTGTGTCGCAAGAATTTTTTTTTAAATTTATAAACAAATTATGAACTAAATAAAAAATAAATTTCTTAAAATTATTTTATAAAAAAGAAATTGAACTTTGAAAATTGAAAAATTGAATTTTCTAAAGAAACATTATTTATAAAAAAATTGTCTATTTTTTCAAAATTTAATAAAAAATGTTCTATAAAATAATTATATTAAACAAATATCAATTTCTTCATTTAGTTCATAATTTGTTTATAAATTAAAAAAAAATAACATCAATAACAAATATCAATTACTTCATTACATTAATCAATGCAGATTGTGAAATGAATTCCTACACATTCATATACACGCACTTCAAATGCGCAGATTCTAATTTTTATATGCAATTCATGCAAAGCATAACACATCAAAGAGTCATCAAAACAAACAACAAACAAAAAACAACAACAAACGACGCATTCTGCCTCAAAGCAATCGCCCGCCACCTGCTCCTTCGCATGAAAGTCCGAACGATGTGCGTCGTTTCGCTGCAACACCCGAAGATGTGTCGAAAGGTCATCATAGTGCCGATTGTTGCGACACAGTGACTGTTGTTTCGACACAGTGACTGTTCTTGCGACACTGTGACGGTTGTTTCGACACAGTGTCGGTACTACCCGGGTATTCGAGCTACCCGGGTAGCACGGGTTACTCGATGCCCGGGTAATCGAGACCCCTAGTATTGAAGTTGTAGTAAATTTGAAACAAAAGGATTCCACGATATGCAGAAATAAAATGTCCTGAACTTTGGAAGGGAGAAAGATAGGCAGAAATTATGATAGTTCTTTGATATCAACCAGAAACAGCATATCAAAATCTTTCGATGATTGTGGCAATTTTTCTAACAAATTAGAATACTGGGGAAGTTGAAAGAATTCAATCATATACGAACGGAATTCAGAACTAGACGAAATTTATACAGAAACGGTACATTTTTTTCACTATCCGCATAGTTTTAAAATTGAAATTCCATTTTCTAATTCAGTCACATTTTTGTGCAATATTTTTCTACAAAAAAACGTCGTTGCAGATGTTGTTGTTTTCATCGTGGTCGTTGTTGATTTTTGTTGCCCCCAGCGATTGCGGATCCCTGGACCCTCATGCAACTGCATTGTTTATTCGCTTTCGCTAACCTCCTCTCTCAGTCCTTCTCTATTTCTCCCTCTCCTCCTCTCGTTTCCTCACCACCCTCTAGTCTATCTCCTGATAACCATTTTCGCCCTCGGGTCCATCCTCGTCGATTCACGTCAACGCTCGGACGACCGGTTGAACCTAATGGGATCCCTGAAAGTGGGGTTCTTGGCCTTCTCCTCATCTACCTCCCACCCCCTCTCGTTACCGACTCCCAGCGTGTTCGCGCTCGCGGTCGCTTCGTTGGCGAAAAAGCAAATCATGTTGCACGGTTGGCGGCGATTAGAGCTTGAAGCAAACTAATTTGTCCCCCAGCTGATTGTTGTCCATGGCGTTGTTAGTTGTTGTTGGAATTTTGGAATTCTGGTTGGAAAAGTTCGATTAGAAACCACAAATTAAAAGACGTTCAACTGGATTATAGAGCTTTCCTTTTATTTATTTTGTCAGGATAAATAATAAGTTTAAATGCATGTATTATTATGAGAAAAATATTAGAAAATATGCAATTAACAAAAGACGCGTGCGTTACGTTCGACGTTCGGAGAGAAGAAGAAAAAGACAGACTCGCTCGTTGCATGTCCATCAAATCGTTTGTTGAAAGATCGTTGGCGTTGCCAGATTTACACTCGGCCACTCCTGAGATTGCGGCGACCTCGCTGCTCTTTATCATCGTTCGATTGCTCATCTTCAGAAATTATCTGGTCATCATCTGGAGGTAGTGCGCACCATGGTTTTAACCCATCAGATGCGAAAACTGATGTGTATTGGCGTTGATTTCGTCTTGAAAATCCTCGATGACGTACCGATCGTTTTTAAGAATCTTTGTTACCTGAAATGGACCCTTGAAACGTGGCTCCAGTTTACGCGACGTACCAGTACTCGGTAAATCGTTTGCTATAAGAACTAAATCTCCAACTTCGTATTTAATTGGCTTCTTACGAAGCATGTCAAATCGTTCTTTTGCTTTAGCTCGTGTGATTCGTATATTATCTGTAGCTGCTTGACGATTTGCTTCTACATCGATGTCGTTGTTATTGTCGTTGTCATCTTGCAAAATTAATGCAACGTAGTTCTGCAAAATATCTCGAGGTTGGTATCCAAACAGTAAATCATGCGGCGTTCGATTTGTAGTTTGGTTTTTCATTGAATTCATTGTCCACTGTATCTTTCGTACTTCACTGTCCCAATGACGATAATTTTCGGCAGATGGACGCAACATGGAGAGAATAGTACGATTTGCTCTCTCGACTTGCCCATTCGCACGTGGAGTACGAACGGCATTTAAAATATGTTTAATCTTATTATCAGAACAATACTTCTTAAATTCGTGTGAAGTAAACGCAGTTCCGCGATCACTCACCAATCGTTCCGGCATTCCAAAATATCCACTCACTTCATGTAACACAGTTAGAACGCATTTCGTGGACGTATTTTGCACAGGTCGGATAATTGTATACTTCGTGAATGCGTCAACTATAACAAGGATATGCTCATTTCGTTTTGCGGTTCTCGGAAAAGGTCCTAAGTGATCGATGTGCACAGTATTAAATGGTATTGGTTTCAAATCTTCGTAGTGATATTCGCCTTCTTTCTTTCCTCCTGGATGCTTGTTAAATGCACACTCGACACACGCGTTAATGTACGACTTCACAAAATGTCTCATCCGAGGGAACCACATATGGTGACGTATCTTCTCAATGGTTCTTTCAAGACTCAGATGTCCAGACTTGTCATGCGCATCGTGTGTAATTTTCCATCGCAGCATTTTCGGAACAACCCACAATTTATCATTTTCCATTTTGCGATACAAACGTCCGTTATGCATCGTGAACTCCATCGTTATGTTTTTGTCGCGTTCGTTAACCTTCATGATTAGCTCCTTGGTATAATCGTCTTGCAGTTGCATACTAAACATCCAATCTTTCTCATTGACATTTACCTTTTGTACTTTTAAAGACGCTGTCTCCACTTCGTGTGGTTCTTCATTCGGCATCCGACTCAATGCGTCAACGTGACTCATTTTAGTCTCCGATCGATGTTCAATTTCAATATCATAATCTTGAATCCTCAGCCACCAACGTGCGATTCTGGGTATTAATTCTCTCTTAAACAGCTTTTACGGCGCTACAATCGGTTACTACCTTTACGTGCTTGCCATAAATATAATACCTGAATCTTTCTAATGCTTCTACGCAAGCGTCTCCAGCTCATAGCTATGAAATTTCTGTTCTGACGAACTCGTTGATCGGCTATAGAAAGCTACTGGTCTCCAACCATCGTCTTCACGTTGCATCAAAACTCCGGCTAAGCCCACTGAACTAGCATCTGTATGTAGCTCGTGATCCGCATTTACTCGATACGCTGTTACAATTGGTCTCACAATTAATGCATTTTTTAACTCGTTGAAGGCATTATCTTGTTGCGATTTCCATATAAATGACTGATTTTTTCGTAATAACTTTCGCAAGGGCTCGGATATGATGGCGTATCCAGGTACAAATTTCCTAAAGTAACCACTCAAACCCAAAAATCTACGTACTTCCGTGACGTTGATTGGAATCTTGAAATCTCTAATCGCAGCAGTTTTAGCTTCACCTGGACTAATACCAACGGCTGATAGCTGGTGTCCCAAAAATTCAATTGTTTGTTTCATAAATTCGCATTTAATTGGATTGAGAGTTAATTTCGCTTCGCGCAATACATCAAAAATGCGCTTCAACTTTTCGATCATATCAGCAGGCGAATCGCTACCTACTAATATATCATCCATGTAATGTAACATGTCGTTCTTTGTTGTTCGTTCTTTAATTTTATTCATTAATCGTTGAAAGTAAATCGGCGCGTTCTTAAGCCCGAACGGCATTCGTTTAAATATATATAACCCTTCGGTGGTTATAAAAGCAGTATATTTACGATACGATTCTTCGATTGGGATTTGATAGTACCCGCTGTTGAGGTCAAGCGTTGTGAACAGTTTAAACTGTTTGGCCTCCTGCAAGTGTTCCTCGATATTAGGCATCGGATAAATTTCCTTTGCCATGTTCTGATTTAAACGTCGATAATCTACGCAAAGTCTATCGCCACCGTTTTTCTTTTTCACTAAAACAACCGGACTCGCAAATTCCGAATTTGATTTCTCAATAATGTCATTTTTTAATAGTTCGTTTATCATTTGCGTTACGACTTCTTTTTTCGGTTCCGGTACGCGGTAAGGCGATTGAGCTATTGGTTTTTCGCTTTGTAACTCAATTTTAAATGTAATTAAATCAGTTTCACCGATTTCACTTAAGTCGTTCGCGAACACATCTCGGTAATCGTTTATTAAATTGAGTAAATCGTTTTTCTCATTTTCGTTACATTCACCGACTTTAATATCGTTCAAATTGTTTTTGTTTATGTTCACTACGTTTATCGCGCTTTCAAATATCATTTGTCCATTTTTAAAAATCGCCATCGTTTCATTGTTTTCAAAAATGTTCTGTCCGATAAGTACATCTGTTGGACTAAGAAAATCATCACTGACTACATAAAACTCGGTTTCGTACACTACATCGTCAATGTTGAATTTCGCGATTAATTTAGAGTTGGCATAACGCGCATCGCCAAACACTCCACTCAATTTCATCAAACATGGTTCGTGTTTATATGACATATCGTTTATCGCGGATTGTAGAATCATGTTACACTGACTACCCGTATCGATTAACGCATTTAGTTCTTTTCCACCAACGTATACCGTCTTCACAAAATGATCTCGCGCACTTTTGCATTTAACTTCACGTACTACCGTATTTTTCTTGCCACAGTTTTCAGGATCATTCCGTGGATGTACCTTTTGGCAATCTGTACACCTACGCCGACGTTGAGGTTTAGTACAATTCGTTGATATATGTCCGATTTCATAGCAATTAAAACACTTAACTTGTTTATTAATATTGTCACTGCCTGTTTTACGCGAATCATTATTAGATTCATTCTTTATCTATCGTTAAATCGCGAACCGACTGTTGGCAAATTCTTTAAATAATCGTTTATCACTTCACGCATATGTTTAATGTTGTAAAATCGTATTGGTGCGATCGCCGTTTGAAGTTCACGGTGTTTCATACCGTCGCGTATGTATTTTATGATTGCAGATTCACTTAAATTGTATCGTTTACCCAAAGCCGACACTCTGAAACAATAGTCTATAACGTTTTCACCATGCTTGCGAATCGCTTTGCTCATTTTAAAATGCACGTCTGCTTCGTCATTCGCACTACCGAATTCTTCAATTAAAAGTTTGGAAAAATTATTCCACTTCGAACACAGTTTATCTGTTGCATCGAGCCAAAGTTTTGCAACACCTTTTAGACGACTGTAAACGGCGAGAAGTAAACATTTCTCGTCCCATTGATACGCCCGTATAGCACTGTTTACGCGTTCGACAAATTGTTCTACAGAAAGTGACATTTCGTTCGTAGGGTCAAATTCTGGAATAGTTTCAGCGATTTCTTTGACGGAGTAATTATTTCGCGATACCGTACCATTTGAGTCTCGTGACGGAGTATCTACACTTCGTCGTTCTTCACGTATTGGCGAATTTATTTCAATATTTTCGTTTTCGTTCACATTCGTATTACGCGTATTAATATTTGAATTTATTGTCATTGCAAGAGAAGTGAACATATCGCGAAGTTCACTTATCTGCTCCTGAATTGATAGCTCAGGCTCCTCATTAATAACATCAGCCCCCACGGCTTCTGATAATCGTTGTATTATTTCGTTTTTATTTCCTTCGACAGGGAGATCTTTTTCGCGTAATAGTTCCCTCAATCGAGTTACCCTGAATGCACTTATTTGCATCAGTGGCATTTTGATTGTTTTTCGTTGTTGACGTTTCGTTTTGTTATTTCGTTTTACTACACGTGTCATGTAGTCGTTTCACTCTTGCGTACTATTTTATATTGTTTCCATCTACTTCGGCAATTTTCTTCGTTCTTGCACAACGTTTTTTCTCGTTCTTTGCGTTTCTCGTTTAATCCTCGCTTCCTTTCTCGTTATGCATCGTTCAAAGATGCACCTGTTACTCGTTGATTCTTCTCGTTTGTTGCAATCTGTTGTACATACATATTTTCTACGCGTGTTTCCAAATAGGGTTATGTTCGTTTTTATAAGCACAAATTAGATTTTCTAATTCACGTTTTTTCCGTACTAATATGTTCGTTGATTTATATTTCACTTTAACGTTTACATGAAATATACTTTATTCGTTTGGATGAAATTCATCATCCCACTTCTGAACTGAAAAGTTCGATTATAAACCAGAAATTAAAAGGCGTTCAACTGGATTATAGAGCTTTCCTTTTATTTATTTTGTCAGGATAAATAATAAGTTTAAATGAATGTATTATTAAGAGAAAAATATTAGAAAATATGCAATTAACAAAAGACAGACTCGCTCGATGCATGTCCATCAAATCGTTTGTTGAAATATCGTTGGCGTTGCCAGATTTACATATGGTTGTTGTCGATATTGTTGTAGTTATCGGTGTTGTTGTTTTTGTAAATTTGCTGCATATTTTCCCCGCAACGCACCGTCATTCTTCCCCGTCGACTCGCCGCTCGCTCTCAAGTGTGTTTCTCATGTTTAACATGATTTATTTTGTCATTCATTCGGGTGTATGTGCTGGTGTATATATGAATTCCGTGAGCTTATGTTTGTATGAGTATAGGATGTGTGAGTGAGCGTGTATTAGTAATATGTCCTTATATGTCAGTAAAATACCAAGGTTTGTAAAATTGTTAGTTTCTCTACGTCACAGTGTCGATAGTAGCTGTCGTAATCACATTTGTGAGGGTGTATGAGTGAGTCCATTGTATTTGTGTGAGTGCGATTCCATGTCCTGGACTCCTGCACGAGGTCCTTCAAGTGGGTTGAGTTCGCTCGCTCGTTATGACTTATCGACTTGGGGGACCGTTAATTAAATGCATTTGTGTGCATGCCGAAGGTGGTGTTGGACATTGTTGTTGTTTATATTCATATTGTTCTTGTTTCTGTTATTATTGCTCTTATTATCGTCGTTACAATTTCTGCCATTATTGTTGTTTCCGTGAAGTTTTCTGTATATTTTCATTCCTGTTGCTATAGTCCTTTTGGTTTTTATAACTATATTTTTATTGTCAAACCTGTGTGGTTTAAATACCGTTATATGTATATCTTAAACCAAATTATTCTGTCATCTGCACATGTTTCTGCAACTATTTTCTCTCTATGGCTCTTCTTCATCCTAACAAAACCCTATATCTCTCGATCTTTAGTGGTAGAATACCACTTTCTCACACATTTTTTCACCAAACATGTAGTACCTGTTCAGGAACAGAAACCGATTTAAATAAAAGTACTCTGAGTAAATGAAAAAAGAAATAATTTAAATTTTTTTCCATCCTATTGAAATAAGAACTTTGCCAGGCCCCAGGAGTGAAATCAATTCATGTGACAATGATGAAGAAGAAGAGTGAAAGAAGAGGGGGAAGAGAGAAAGAAAAACTAGCGCACCGGGGTCGCTTCGCTCCCCCGGTTTGCCTGGTCCACCCAGGCAAAATCTGTTAACTTCGGCCAGGCCGAAGTTTACATACCCTACACCCTGCATACAACGTTTATTAAAGGAAAAAGAGTGAATTTCTATCAATAATTAGTGAAAATGCATCATTACACTTCAATGCTATTAACTCCATTGTGCGATTTTCACAACTGTGGCCTCTTTCAAAGAGAAATTATATATTTGAAGCTATTTTCGTATTCCAAACACGATTATACCCTTTTTGTGTCGATTGTCTAATCTATGAATAAGAGTGAAGTTAGGAATCTTATAGGGGCCCATGTTTCTACAAAACGAAGTAGTTCTGGTGTTTGCAGCATTGTGCCATTGCTAATATCTTGAAAGTGCGAATAAAAGCTCAGCAATTTATGGAAGAATAATTGAATCGATGATTTTTTGTGTGCCATAAAATCATAATGTGCCTTTAGTTGCTTTTCCTATTTTAGATGTTCATTTCAATGCAGACAAAATCTGATTCAACAACAGACTTGGGAGGGTAGAAATTTTCAACAATATAAAGTCCAGAAGTACTTGCTGCGCTACTATAAGCAACATATAGTGCCGCGTGATTGATTCCACTTTGAAGATGAACAGCCATTTGGAAATATGTAGCTCCCTGACTTTTGTGGATTGTGATCCCATCAGCAGGGATTGTATTCTCTCAATCGTCACCTGCTCATTACGTTTATATTGAAAAGATATAATCAATTTTTATGGGCGTCCATTGAGGTTCAGTTGGATGTGGTCTCTTTCTTCTTGGATTCACTCCCACCTTTCATCAGCTAATAACATCCATAAAGTAGTTGGATTTCTTGTAGATCTACGATTTTGTATGGAAGGTGCTCGTGTCCTATAAGAGATATTTTCCATTTGATTCTTGGGAACTCTTAGTAGCAATATTTAATCTAATAACTGTCTATATGGTTTACCATATCCAACATTGAGCTGTAGCTTTTGAGCTGTAGCTTGTCAATTTTTAGTATGTAACTGGTATCGGTGGTACATGATCAGACGCAAAAATTCATCTCTATATATACCATAGTTTATCATATATACCATATTCAACTTTTGCGTTATATGGGAGGGCGATGTTATCCATTTTGACTTGTAAACTCGTATGAGTGGAACATGACCACACACAAAACTTTATCTCGATATATACCATAGTTCACCAGATATCCCATATAAACCTTTTGCTTTATATGGGAGGTGGGCGTGTCCGATGGGCGATGTTTTCCATTTTTGCCTTTTAAACTCGTATCAGTGGAACATGATTACACACAAAATTTCATCTCGATATATACCATAGTTCACCAGATATCCCATATAAACCTTTTGCTTTATATGGGAGGTGGGCGTGTCCGATGGGCGATGTTTTCCATTTTTGTCTTTTAAACTCGTATCAGTGGAACATGATCACACACAAAATTTCATCTCGATATATACCATAGTTCACCAGATATCCCATATAAACCTTTTGCTTTATATGGGAGGTGGGCGTGTCCGTTGACCGATTACGTCCATTTTTACATACAAGTAGCTTATTAATATAGAAATACTAAATCCAAAATTTCAAGTCAGTATCTCTTACCGTTTCTTCACAAAATCTATTTCCACAGACAGACACACAGACACACAGACAGACAGACAGACGGACAGACAGACAGACAGACAGACGGACATAGCTAAATCGATTCAGGAGGTGACGCTGATCAAGAATATATATACTTTTCCATACCTACGACCTCTCCTTTAATGCGTTACAAACGGAAGGACAAAATGAATATACCCTTACCCACAGGGTGTAGGGTATAAAAATGACTAAAAGGACGAAGAGACGAAGTCGTTACCAACTCGAGCAACACGAACATGTTCCGGTAACATGAGTGCAATATTGTCGCTTCAGTCGGTATTGCACTTGTTGTTATTATGGATGACGATTTTTTGTTGTTGTTATTGTTGTTGCACTTTTCCCTTGTGTTGCTTTTGTAGCCACCAGGTTTATCGTCGAATGGAGATCGAAACGAATCGGCAATAAATTGAATTTAGTCCGGATTATGTAGTTTATCATCTCGAGTCCAAGACGGGGTTGGAACTATAGGCGAAGGCGTGGCAAGAAGTGTTAGAGATAGAGCAGAGAGAGAAAGAGAAAAAGGAGAGCAGAAACGAATTGAAAAAAAAAATATTAGCAAAAAATATTGAAGACAAGATAGAAATGGAACGAAAATTGTGAAGATCGAGAACCGGATGGAGGACAAAGACACAGAGTAAGAAGAGTGGAAGACGAAAGAAGTAGAAAAATACCGAAGTAATAAAAGCGAGAAAACGTAAAAACTCAGAATGTGCTATAGGTAGAAGATGGAAGATGCCACAAGCCGAGGAAAGACAAGGGCGGAGAAAGGAAGCTCGAAGGCGCATGTTTTCTTATAAGGGCATTTATACTGCCTTGGCATAATCTGGCAACTCTGTGCACGATGACTAGTGCCCTGTGCTCATGCTCAGTTGTGAGATGCAGAGAAAATAAGCTGGATATGAGTAGGATATGGAGGTAACGGCAGAAGAAGAAGACCGAGAAATCCATGTACAAACATCCAGAAGCATGCGAAAGTGCAGTGTTGTGTGTAAGTGAGTGACTGTGTGTGTGAGTGCCAGTGGATATGTGCATGTGCAGATGGCATAATGCAATTTAGCATAAATTATTCTCTTCCGCTTTCTTTATACTTTTTTTGTTCACTCTTCCATTCACCGGGATTGAGCAGAGGTGAGTAACCCCTCTCTCTTTTACTCGCTCGTTTTCTCTTCGTTTAAGTGGAAGGATGTGTGAGTGTGTGTAATTTCATTTTGAGAAATAAAAAAGGTGAAGTAAAAACGGCCAGCGAAAAAGTGAAAAAGGCAGATGTGGAACAAATATTACATAGAGAAAATTTGAAGTAAAAAAATAAAAAATCAAAGCGTGAGAGAGACAGATATATGGACGATAGAGAGAAAATTCGTAATGTGGAAATAAAACTAAAAAACCGAAACGGGGAACAACAAAATAAAAAAAAATCCACAAACAGCTCTTTCAGTTCTTTTTGCATTATTTTTCTTGTGAAAATTTCCTTTGTATGAATATCTTTTTTCCCCCCATCTCTCTCTCTCTCTCTTTATCCTTCTCACTCTGCATGGGGAGATGCAAACATGGACATGAAGTGCAGCTCAACTCGTTGCTCAGACGACACCATCCAACAATTGGCAGTCACTTTAGCTAAAGAAAGAGAGAAATTGAAAATGGTATGGGAGTGAAAGAGATAGCAAGAAAGATGAAGAAAACAAAGAAAAAATATTCAGTGGGAAGAGTGAGAGAAAAGAAAGCAAAATAGTTGGAACACCCAGGTATGCAAAGTTTTGGAATCTCTGCTTGTGGCATATGGAATGAGTCGTGAGAATGTGTTTGTTTATGTCTGTGTGTGATTTTTTGAAAGATTTTTGTAGAACGGTTTACGTGTTTGTATATTGGGGTACATTGAAATAAGTGCGCGTATGTGTTCGTAACGCATATAAATATTACTTAAACTGACAGATTCTTTTCGATGCATCCATTGTTGTAATTTTTATTTTTTGGTTTGTTTTTATTTATTGTCCTTGTTGTTTCTTCTTATTGTTCTCTTATTACTCAGGTTGCTAGTTGCATACATCGCTGATGAATGTTTGCGGGAGATACAAGAAGAGGTATTCCAACCAACAGCAACAATAAGAATGAATTGAAAAAATAGCTGACAAACATGAACAAAACGAAATTCGCTTTATTTTTTTGATTGTGTTATTTTTATTAAAACCATGTTTTTTTTTTTACAGCTGGAGCCAAGGATGCGAATCCTTAATGCAATGTACATCGATCATATGCGAGTGGTAGGAGGAAAAAAACAACAAGAAGCATATGAATAACGAAAAAACAACAATTCATAAAAAGAAAAAAAACTCCCCGACGTCCTGTAAAAGAGCAAAAGAATGATATTCGCTCCGTCTGACCTCGAGGCGAACGCGTTTAAACCAGGGGTCTCGATTACCCGGGTATCGAGTAACCCGGGTTACCCGGGTAATAGCCAATACCCGGGTAATAGCTAATACCCGGGTAATAGCAATACCCGGACGAACAGGACGAGCCTTCGAGGGCTCGTTGACTTTAAGCTTGTTTTTGTTTTGATATTTTGGACTTATTGTTATTGGTATTTTTTCTGTTTTGTGACGGTTTTTGTAAAAATTGTAGAGGTAATTGTTGTTTTTGCTTACTGTACAGACGGAATTAGTTGCGCTAAAGAAGAAACTTGAGGGTGGCTGAAGGACAAACGACAAATGTCGAAAGGTGATGAACTTAAAGAGAAGAAAGGGAGAGATCATGGAAATCATTAAAAAATTAACAAGCAAAGAAATAATTGCATTCCTTTCGTCTCTCTAGTTACTTCGCTTCGCTTCGTCTTCTCTTCTCATCTCCTCTTTTTTCTCATCACACTTAGTCCTTGGTTCAAAAACAAAAAGAAGCTGATATCTTCTGTTTTTGTTTCTTGCGTTATTTGTGAAAAGAACTAATTTTTAATTAAGTAACAACTTTCGTCTCTCTGTTTCCGCTTATGGCCACTGTCCCTCTCTTTCTATCTAATATACTTCAAGAACGAGATTTTTTTGCATTTATAAATTTTCTTTTTTAATGCAATGAAGAAATGCAGTGAACAAATGGAGGGAGATGTGGGAAGAAAAAAAAAGGGTAATAAAAAAAGCAAGAACAGAAATGATTGATAAAGTTTTCATCTTTTCAAGAACTTCAGCTGTAAACAAAACAAAATGACATTTGATGCAATCGAGTTAAAAGTTTTACTTTTGTTATTTGTTAGGAATGATATTGTTTCTTTATTTTATTTCTATGGCTGTAGTTCGGATTGCTGTTCTTGTTGTTGTTGAAACCTATATCCACCTATTTTCCACCCCAATCTCTCTCTCCTTCCTTCTCTTTCGTCTTCTAATTCCCTTCATACAAATCGTACCGGATTCAAATTATTTCGCCGCCTTGGGGAGCTTCGGAAACTGTCTGAAGCTTTCGTGTTGCACGCTTGGAACGGAAGGCGTGAACGACAATTTTTCAGGCCCTTCACTACCTTCCGCCACCCCGGTAAATTGCTTCAACCCGATTCCTATATAAAGCAATGCAATGGAATGTACGGTAATTTAGTATTATGCACATTGGATCACGTCACGTTATTCCTTCTCAGGGGAATAGAGAGTGATATGGGTGGCCGTTGGTGAGTTACAGAAGGGGTTCAAATCAATAAATGGAAACTAATGAGATGGCAATTTTGCTGATACGAAAATCTTCGCATGCGAATTTACAATTGATCATTATTGATATTTACTACTGATTATAGTTGTTGTTCCATATTTTAATTTGTTGTTAAAAAATATAACACAAAAATTTAAACTTTGAATAAAAGTATGTTATAAAAATAATCAAATTTAGTTTTCATTCGACTTCTCTTCAGTTTAGCATAAGTATTTTTTTTTTAAATTTGCAATACCGTTTCGATTTTTGCATATCTCTACCTAACTTATATTTGAAATCTTAGAGAAATTGAAAATTTCTGATTCAGAGGGAAATATAATCAATTGAAGAACTCTGAATCTGGTTGCTTTCTGACTGTGATTTTGTCTCTATCTTTTCTTTATTTCGCATTCACTGAAATGTGGCACCAAACAGAAGTGGAAGCAGAAATGGTATGGAGGAAGAAAAGTTGGCAGAGCAAAGAAAAGGAAGAGAGCGGATGAGAAAAACAAATCAATGAACATAGCATTAAATATGGCGAATTATTTTTACGCAGCGAAGATTTTTCCGTCGCTCATTCGATTTTCTCTTCCCTCTTGATTTACTCATATCAATCGTTTCTCCGAACTCTTCAACCCATTCCACCTCTTCTACTCGTCCGTCTTCCTCTTACTGGTTCATTCCTTCATTCTTAACTTGACGTTAAGCTAATTTTGTATGATGCCCTCCTCTTCGTTCTGATTTTCCTTCCCATTTTTAGACGCAGTTGTCCTATTTCTTTCCTTTGTCTCCGTGTCTTCAACCTCGTTTTTGTCGTCCTCATCACCTCAGTCGATGTTGTCCTTGTCTCAAATCTTCTTTCTATTTTTTCTCCTTACTATCTATTTGTCTCTGTTCATCGATGTTTATTCGATCTTGGCTCTCTGTCTGAAACAATCGGCAAATCGACGAACATTGAAAATCGACGCAAGACAAATGCGTGAATTTTCCCCATCATTTATTTCAATGGATTTATTTGAACATTCGCAGCGACGGAATACTCTCTTTCTCACTCAAACAGATTTCCTTCGTCTATCTCTCTCTTTCTCTCCTTGTGCCATGTACGCCGTCTCTCTATAAGTGTTAGAGAGCGAGACAGACTGGAGGAAGAAAAGACAGGATGACTAAAGAGACGAGAGGAAATCGTACGGTGAGACTCATGTTTCATGTCTGTTTCACCAGACATTTTGGCAGAGAAACAGCTAGAAAGAGACTGCCTTCTTCCTGTCATCCTAGAAAGAGAACGACCAAATGAGACGACGACCTCAGACTTCGCAATGTCGAGACTTTCATTAACCTCGGTCAACTGTGGACCAAGTTATCGTCCCAGCTTTGTCTACTTAACCCTGTCGTGCTGCTCTCACTATTCCTCCTCCTGCATTTTCTCCACAATTTTGTCGTTTCCAAGTCCCATCCACCTCTGCGGGTTCGGTGAACTTGAAGTACCCAATAAATAATGCCAACCCAAACATGCCCCTTAACTTATGGGGTACAAAAAACAGCAACAAAGTTTCATAAAAAATGTGCATGAAAACTTTCAAAGGTTTTTTTGAAAGTAGCAATGAAAATTGCTAATTAATAATTTTATCTCTGGACTGTCTTAATTTACCTTTCGAAGAAAAAATGAATAAAAAATAAAAACGACGAAGTGAGTGCGGTGCTTGTCTCGAACAAAGTGAACGATCTTTCATTTCTCAAACTTCACAAAGTGCAATTCAGCACTTTATGCTCCAACTGCATAAAAAAGATGGCTGTGTTGAGTGAAAAGAGCGCGAACTACAACGCGACTTGTCAAACAACGAAGCATACAATTTAAAATAGTTTTACAATTGCAGTTCACAATAGACTTAGAATTAGATTTAGAATAATTAGATTAAGTTGAAATCCACAATAGTTAATTAATATACATAAGTAGTAATAAGTAAGCAATTCAATTAATTCAATTATCTAGTTCATAATTTACAATATAATTTTATAATTCAATAGTACAATTTCATATTTTATTTAATCATAAGTGTAGCGATTTGACACCGCCCACATTGAAGCGCTGTGCGACTTCAATCATCTGGAAGAATCGCCCGCTTATGTACTGGCCTTCGATAAGTGCCGACTCTGGTCTTCACGTTAGCGACTCGAACTTTTCCATCCTTGCCCTCTTCCACTGCTACGACGCGTCCGGTCGACCACTGCTGGGGCGGAATATTGTCGTCGTGTATAATGACGAGACGACCGATTGCCAGATTGGGTTGCTCTGTTGTCCATTTGTTCCGGGGTTGTAGACTCAGGACGTAATCGTTCGACCACGCTCGCCAAAACCTATGCTTGAGAGCAAATAATAGCCTCCATCTCTTCAAGCAGGACAATTTGCTGTCTGTTACGTCTGGCACGTATTCTGGCGGTAGCGAACGCAGAGTTCCTCCGATGAGCAGTTGCGCAGGAGTTAGAGCCTCGCCGTCGTTCGGATCCTGGCTCATTGGAGCGATGGGTC
Organism: Coelopa frigida; assembly: GCA_017309665.1. NCBI lineage: Eukaryota > Metazoa > Arthropoda > Insecta > Diptera > Coelopidae > Coelopa > Coelopa frigida. Next base: position 33,479,147 of record CM029561.1, on the reverse strand, counting down.
TCGAATTGAGCACCGCCTCCACGTCGATGAGAACCGTGTTCAGCTCCTCCATTGTGAGTAACGCACTGCCGACCGTCCTGATGAGTTGATTTTTTGCGCACTTCACCGCCGCTTCCCAGAGTCCTCCGAAGTGCGGGGCCCTTGGCGGTATGAAGGCAAACTCGATGCCCTGCTCTGCCGTGAAAAATTCGACCTTCTCCTGTTGCCTCTTGAACTCTTCTTGAAGATCCTGAAGCTTCCTGTCCGCTCCGACGAAATTGGTTGCGTTGTCGCAATATATCTTCGCTGGGCGTCCTCGCCTTCCGACGAACCTTTTGAGAACATAAATGAAACAATCAGTAGTTAGGTCGCCTACAAGTTCTAAATGAACGGCTTTAGAAGCGAAACACACGAAAACTGCAATGTACATTTTAACAGGGGGTCTACCACGAATTTTTAACGTGGTGTAAACAGGACCGCAAAAATCAACACCACAGATCAAGAAAGGGCGCATCGCTTTCAATCGATCTGCGGGTAAATTATCCACTATTTGCGAGAGTAATTTAGGCTTATATCGAAAGCAATGTACGCAGTTTCTTACGGTTCTGCTGCATTCTTCTCGAGCATTAATCAACCAAATTTGCTGACGAAGAAGGGATACCAAGGCCTTGGGCCCAGAGTGGCAATTTTGTAAATGCAGATACCGTAGATACAGTGTGACAAAGTGCGAACTCTTTGGCATTAGCAACGGAAATTTAGCGTCGTAAGGTATAGGAGCATTTAATAGTCTACCGCCAACTCGAAGAAGTGAAAATTTTCGATTTCCTTCTTCGAACTCGTGTATAAACGGATTTAGTTTTTGCATACTTGGCGGGAGTATAATGGATTTTCGTAATTTTTGCATTTCATGAGCGTACTCTACTTTTTGTAGGATTTCGATTATTTTCAAAAATGCCCATTTTAATTCCATCGCAGTCGGGACAAGAGAGGATGCTTGACTTTTATGGACAAATCTATTTATATAGACAAATATGCGAAGTAACTTCATATACGATGAGTGCTTCGAAATTAAGTCAAGAACATTATTTGAAGACACCTCGACTGCAACGAACACAGCCTGATTATTCTGTTTCTCTAATATGTCTAACTGTGACGGCAATTCAAAGTGACAGTTCTTTGGCCATTGATCTGGCGTCTCAACGAGAAACGTTGGTCCTTCGAACCATATCGAATTTACGATCTCTTCCACATTGCATCCGCGAGACACAATGTCCGCGGGATTTTGTTTGGAAGGAACATGGCGCCAAGAGACTTCGTGTGTCCATTCTTGGATTTCTGCCACTTTGTCAGGTACTAAATGCAATTAATTAATAAGTGCGAGATTCGAGGAGTAAATGCTAACTAACGCATACTCAAAGGCAAATTTTGTGGCCAAATAAATTCGTCTAATAAGAGAATTGCGTATCCGAATAAATAAAATTGTTCGCACAAATTAATTGCATTTCCCTTTGGCATAGCGTATAGTAGAGCATTCATATATACATAATTTAGAAGTGAAACATACCTAATACAAAGTGCATAAAACATTATTAAATTCTTGTTGAAACAGATAATTGAAAATCGAAAAATAATTGCAATAAATCAATCCGAAAATAGGCCAGTGTGAGTGATCTTCGTCGAAAATTAATAAAGAAACCTAAAGAGAAATTAATTAAATAAACTCAAAATAAACATAAAAATTGCCAAAGGGAGTGATTGTGTGCAACTCGTCGGTATCGCAATTCGGTCGTTTTCGTATTTGACCATAGTCACTCATTCGGAGTTCCTCTTTGGCGACCATTCGTTGCACTTGCCGTCGGCAGTTGAGCAAGCATAATTTCGCTGATCTTTTTCACTGTTCTTCTTTCACTTCGGCAATCGCTCAAAGCTTTCACACTTGTTCGCACACACAAATACACGTACACACTTGAGCCTGATCCCCAGTCAGATCAACAGGTGTCTTTGCACAGGGAGGTTAAATATTTTCGGTGTTTCAATATCCCAGTCTAAATTATATTAGCTGGTGTCCCTAAACAGGGAAGTTAAATATTTTCGGTGTTTCAATATCCCAGTCTAAATTATATTGACTGGTGTTCCTAAAACAGGGAAGTTAAATTTATTTCGTTGGTTTGATATCCTAGTCTAAATTATAGTGACTGGTGTCCCTTGACAGGGAAGTTAAACATTTTTTGCGATTAATATTCCCTTTGAAATTTATATTTACTGGTGTCACTTTACAGTGAAGTAAATATTATTTTGTTGTTTTGCTATCCCAGTCGGAATTTAATAATCTCGGCCCGTTGCATAGTGAATCTCAATATTGCATTGAGACGGTACATACGAATATTTAGTATTTAGTAAATATAACCATAGCCGATTTGTCATAATTTTCTTAAATTCTATAGTGGTGCTTCTTTAGAATCGTTATTCCATAATTTACTTGGATATAATCAATTAAGATTACACAACGCTACAGTTCTCATTGAATTTATACTTCGATCTCGTTCATAAATAATCTCGTTCGCTAAATTACTGCGATAATTAAATCAATATGACCGGGAAAAAACGACAAGTTTCACCATGCAAGACAAGGGCTCTTGAACAATTTGTCCAACAAAGAGAAAGTGTTGTGGCAAATATAATGAGAATCAAACAATCTATTGAAGATAAAAGTATTTCTTTCAATCCATTCGAATTAGAATGTCGTTTGGATATTGTGAATTCTTATATTGAGAAAGCGATGACTTTCCAAAATGAAATAAAGGTATTGGATCCAAGTGATAGCTATAGAGCTGAATTGGAAAATACCTGCGTTAGTACCAAATCTCTATTTATGTCAAATCTTGGAAAAAATAAAAGGCCAAGTTTACATGAAACTTCATTCGGCTTTTCAATGCCACATTCTCGGTTGCCCAATATGCGGCTTCCGAAGTTTAGCGGTAAATATTCGGAGTATAAGAATTTCATCAGCTTATTTGAGAATTTAGTCGATAATGACAATTCTCTCACTGACATTGAAAAATTTAACCATCTGATATCTTGTTTATCAGATGAGGCATTGGGGACTGTAAAAGCCTTCCAGATCACTGAGAGAAATTATCCCAAGGCATTAGCAAGCTTAAAGAGGGTATACGATAACAAATGTTTAATATTTTTTGATAACATTTCAATGCTTTTCGATCTTCCTGAGATCCCGAAACCCTCTGCTTCTGCATTGCGCAACATAGTCGATACAGTCTCTGCGATTTACGACTCCATGCTGTCCATTGGTGATGATAAAAGTATCACCAATGCGATTTTAATACATTTAGTTATGTCTAAAGTTGATCCGATTACCAAAACAAAGTGGGAGGAACAACTTGATTTTGAAAAGCTTCCAACTTGGAGTGAGTGTGAGGCTGCACTCAATAAAAGATACCAGCATATTTCGGCTGATGAATCAAAACCTGATAAATTCAAACCAGAGAATGGATTTAGAAGAAATCCAAGGGCTTCCTTCTCTTGTACAAAAGTAAGTACAAGTGAAAACAAATGTTTTTACTGCAAGTCAAATGATCATTTAATGGAAAATTGCTCTAAATACATTGCAATTCCGGTTTCTCAGCGATTTGACTTTGCAAAGAAAGTTCCCTTGTGCCTAAAAAAGGGTCATTCAGTTTCGAAATGTAGATCCTCCAGTTTTAGGGTATGTAATAAACCTCATCATACACTTCTTCACAGATATACTGACAATCTTTCGACGAACAATTCGCAAGTTCTCGGTTCCAACCAGCCTCAAGTGTCAAGCTTAGTGGTTGAGAAGTCCTCTGAGTTCGGAAGTGTCGTTAACCACAGTTCGACATCCGATCATGTCATTCTTGCCACAGCGGTGGTAAAGATAAGAAGCAGTTCAGGAGAATACTTCTTAGCCAGAGCGCTGCTAGATTCCGGTTCGCAAGTAAATTTTATAACCGAGGAACTTGCGCAAAGATTGAAACTGAGAAGGGAAGCGAAAAAATTGAATATTACTGGAATTGGTAGATCTAATTCGATGGTGAACCAAAAGCTGCACGCTACAATTAGGTCACGCATCAACTCGTTCGAGTTAAATACCGATTTTTGGATTTTACGGTCGATATCGAACTACCAACCAGATCCAACGGTATCTCCACAGTGTTGGAATATACCCGCTAATATTGAATTAGCAGACCCCCACTTCGATAAGCCACAGAGAATTGATCTCTTGTTAGGCGCGGAATTAAGCCAAGTCCAGATGTCCCGACCCTCCAGAAGACATCATTCGGATGGATTATTTCTGGGAAATACAGACACATTAATAGTTCTTCATCTCAAGTATGTAATCTTACAAGTATTGCTGATGATGATTGTTCTTTGGATTCGGTCGTACAGCGATTTTGGGAGTTAGAAGAGCTCCCCAAGAATCCCAGAATATTAAATTTACCACAGAACATAAACTGTGTGAACAAAAGTTCCTTGATACTTTGCATCGTTTGCCTGATGGTCGGTTTGAAGTCTCATTGCCTTTCAAAACGAATGCCAGTTCACTTGGTTCGTCATTCGAGACAGCCAAAAGGCGATTTCTTTCATTAGAACGCAAACTCTTGAAAGAGTTAGAAGTGAGGGCAATGTATATGGACTTCATGAAGGAGTATCTTAGTTTAGGTCACATGTCTACGCTCGATTCGGAAATATTTACAGGTCCTCATTATTTCATACCGCATCAGTGTGTTTTACGACCACAAAGTACAACAACCAAGCTTCGTGTTGTTTTCGATGCATCAAGTAGAACTTCGAGCCAAGTTTCGTTAAATGATATCTTGATGGTTGGTCCGACAATATAGCCAGAATTGTATTCAACATTACTTCGGTTCCGTTTGAACAAATTTGCGATAACTGCTGACATTTCTAAAATGTATCGTCAAGTCCGCATTAGCGAGGCAGATCGTAAATTTCAGTTAATACTCTGGAGAGAAAACCCTGCAGAACCGTTGAGAGTCTATCAGTTAAACAACGTGAGGTTTCTCAGTGCCTAGAACCGCTAGGGTTTCAATTGGCGAATGGTTTTCTAACCACCCATTCTATCCGAGTATGGAATGTGAAAAATCTCTCAAATTCAACGATTCCGATTCCACAAAAACGTTAGGAATACATTGGGTCCCGACGACGGATGTATTCACGTTTCATCTAGATGAAAATTTTCAGGATCTCAAGCCACGAAGAGAAACATTTTGTCAGTTTCTGCTCGCCTTTTCGACCCTCTCGGGCTGTTGTGCCCAATAATAATTAAATCTAAGATATTGCTTCAGGAGCTTTGGCTCCAAAAACTTGATTGGGACTCAGTCATGATCCCTCGGTACGTTGGCACAAGCCCGAGTGTCAATTGTCAAATCCATGGGTTTGCTGATGCATCCATGAGGGCGTACGGCTGTTGTCTTTACATCCGTAGCACCGATGGTCATGGGATTCAAAGCCGATTATTAACGGCAAAATCAAAGGTCGCGCCTTTGAAGACGATTTCTTTGCCCAGACTTGAATTGTGCGCCGCACACTTACTAGCGAAGCTCTGGTCGAAGGTACGGCCTTTATTAAATTGTGGAATCGAGAGAGTCGTGTTTTGGACAGACTCTGAAATCACGCTACATTGGGTTAAAACCCATCCTGCTACGCTCAATACGTTTGTAGCAAACAGAATGGCAGAAATCCAAGAATGGACACACGAAGTCTCTTGGCGCCATGTTCCTTCCAAACAAAATCCCGCGGACATTGTGTCTCGCGGATGCAATGTGGAAGAGATCGTAAATTCGATATGGTTCGAAGGACCAACGTTTCTCGTTGAGACGCCAGATCAATGGCCAAAGAACTGTCACTTTGAATTGCCGTCACAGTTAGACATACTAGATAAACGGAATAATCAGGCTGTGTTCGTTGCAGTCGAGGTGTCATCAAATAATGTTCTTGACTTAATTTCGAAGCACTCATCGTATATGAAGTTACTTCGCATATTTGTCTATATAAATACATTTGTCCATAAAAGTCAAGCATCCTCTCTTGTCCCGACTGCGACGGAATTAAAATGGGCATTTTTGAAAATAATCGAAATCCTACAAAAAGTAGAGTACGCTCATGAAATGAAAAAATTACGAAAATCCATTATACTCCCGCCAAGTATGCAAAAACTAAATCCGTTTATACACGAGTTCGAAGAAGGAAATCGAAAATTTTCACTTCTTCGAGTTGGCGGTAGACTATTAAATGCTCCTATACCTTACGACGCTAAATTTCCGTTGCTAATGCCAAAGAGTTCGCACTTTGTCACACTGTATCTACGGTATCTGCATTTACTTGGTATCCCTTCTTCGTCAGCAAATTTGGTTGATTAATGCTCGAGAAGAATGCAGCAGAACCGTAAGAAACTGCGTACATTGCTTTCGATATAAGCCTAAATTACTCTCGCAAATAATGGGTAATTTACCCGCAGATCGATTGAAAGCGATGCGCCCTTTCTTGATCTGTGGTGTTGATTTTTGAGGTCCTGTTTACACCACGTTAAAAATTCATGGTAGACCCCCTGTTAAAATGTACATTTCAGTTTTCGTGTGTTTCGCTTCTAAAGCCGTTCATTTAGAACTTGTAGGCGACCTAACTACTGATTGTTTCATTTATGTTCTCAAAAGGTTCGTCGGAAGGCGAGGACGCCCAGCAAAGATATATTGCGACAACGCAACCAATTTCGTCGGAGCGGACAGGAAGCTTCAGGATCTTCAAGAAGAGTTCAAGAGGCAACAGGAGAAGGTCGAATTTTTCACGGCAGAGCAGGGCATCGAGTTTGCCTTCATACCGCCAAGGGCCCCGCACTTCGGAGGACTCTGGGAAGCGGCGGTGAAGTGCGCAAAAAATCAACTCATCAGGACGGTCGGCAGTGCGTTACTCACAATGGAGGAGCTGAACACGGTTCTCATCGACGTGGAGGCGGTGCTCAATTCGAGACCCATCGCTCCAATGAGCCAGGATCCGAACGACGGCGAGGCTCTAACTCCTGCGCAACTGCTCATCGGAGGAACTCTGCGTTCGCTACCGCCAGAATACGTGCCAGACGTAACAGACAGCAAATTGTCCTGCTTGAAGAGGTGGAGGCTATTATTTGCTCTCAAGCAGAGGTTTTGGCGAGCGTGGTCGAACGATTACGTCCTGAGTCTACAACCCCGGAACAAATGGACAACAGAGCAACCCAATCTGGCAATCGGTCGTCTCGTCATTATACACGACGACAATATTCCGCCCCAGCAGTGGTCGACCGGACGCGTCGTAGCAGTGGAAGAGGGCAAGGATGGAAAAGTTCGAGTCGCTAACGTGAAGACCAGAGTCGGCACTTATCGAAGGCCAGTACATAAGCGGGCGATTCTTCCAGATGATTGAAGTCGCACAGCGCTTCAATGTGGGCGGTGTCAAATCGCTACACTTATGATTAAATAAAATATGAAATTGTACTATTGAATTATAAAATTATATTGTAAATTATGAACTAGTTAATTGAATTAATTGAATTGCTTACTTATTACTACTTATGTATATTAATTAACTATTGTGAATTTCAACTTAATCTAATTATTCTAAATCTAATTCTAAGTCTATTGTCCAGCTTTGTCTACTTAACCTTGCCGTGCTGCTCTCACTATCCCTCCTCCTGCATTTTCTCCCCAATTGTATCGTTTCCAAGTCCCATCCACCTCTGCGGGTTCGGTGAACTTGAAGTACCCAATAAATAATGCAATCCAAAAAATGTCTCCTAACTTATGGGGTACAAAAAACACCAACAAAGTAGCGTACAAAAATGTGCAATAAAAATAAATACAAAAAAAATACTAACAAAACCTACAACAAAATAAAATAAGGGGAGCTGAGAACACGAGAAAAAAGCACTTAAATTGAGAACGTCCCAACTGCATAGGAAAGGAGTGAGAGAGAGAGAGGAGATCAGACAGTGCGAGAGGCAGAAAGGAGAGTGAGAAGGAAACACTCGTACATTGATAATTGCTGGCTGGCGTCCATAAGTGGCGTTTTTTCTGGGAACTGCTTCATGTTTTTTTTTTCTACTTCATGACTCTGGGTCCTTCAACATTTTTATACCCTACACCCTGTGGGTAAGGGTATATTCATTCTTGTTGTTCTGGTTGTATTTGTTGTTGTTATTGCTCTGCAGTTTTTGCCCTAAGTCCTCACCTTCTCTTTTTATTTATTTTTGCTCTCGTTGTTTCCGCGTTGCCATGGATTCATTTTGAATTTCGTCGCCATTTTCGGTTGTATTAACAATTCGAATGGAAGTGTGTGTTGGTGTGCGTTTTTGTGTTCACTGGTGGCAAAACGTCTTTTTTGTGTGTGTGAATTCTGCTGCTGTATTTGTGTTATTGTTGTAGTGATTGTTGTTATGATAATCGTTGATGCGAGAAAAAAGGATGAATTTTATCATACGATTTCTTTTTTCAAATTCACTCAAGTAATCACCCGTTTCTTATTTTTTTTTGCTCTTTATAAGTTTTTCAATTCTTCCTATACATTTTCTTTAAATTTTTTCATCACTTTTTTATAAGTCCTATTTTTAACTCCTACTGATTTTCGGCTTCCTTTATTTATTCAATATTTTCTTACCATTTTCTTTTAATATGTTTCTTAATATTTTCAACAATTTTTACTCGCAAATTTGCGAGAGCGGTGCAATTGAAATTTTCGCTTCCTCGCTGTTCCATCTACGTCGTCTTTACCACCATCTCCATCTCTCGACTTTACCACCAGCTCTTACCTTCGCACTTTTGGCATATGCTCAAAAATCCATCCCGGAACCCCGACTGCTCCCTTGCTACATTTTCATCATTCTTTTTCTCTTCTCTTATTCTCATTTCATCGTCTCTTCTGCTCCTTTTATTCCTTCGGATCCCCTCCAATTCGTTCACATTATCTTCTTCTCTTACATCTACTCATCTCTTACATCTGTCATCAGAAAGGACCAAGGAGCAAACAAAATATTTATGTGCGAACTTGGCGCCAAGTTTCATTTTTCAAAATGCTTCATAGTTTTATTGTTCTAAATGTTGTTGCAAATGTGGTTGAAAATTTTGTTGTTGTTATACAAATTGTTGGCCTGAGACTGAGTGATGAAGGAGTTTCGTTAGCGGTCTCGAGGTTCTCATAGTCGTGCGCACCTTCAATTTTCCTCTTCACATTTGCCCTTCATCTTTTCGTCGTCGTTCCTTCCATCATTCCTTCGTCGTCCCTGCGGTCGTTTAGAGCGATATTGCTGCTAATTTGAGGTTCTCGCTAAAAAATGATGCCAAATGTTTAGTGTGGACGACAGCAGTAGCCAATGCCAGAACAAGAAGAACGTTAACAACATCGACAACAATAACAACAAATTGTCAAAACAACAACGACAACAATTGCTCACACCAACGTAATTGTTTCTATAAATAGTCTAGATTTAACGTTTTATGCGAGACATTTTTTAAAGTTTTTATGACGGTCATTTTGTGTAAAAATCGATTCCGGTTTCAAATGAAAAACAAAGAAGAAATATAACTAGCGCACAGGGGTCGCTTCGCTCCCCCGGTTTGCCTGGTCCACCCAGGAAAAAACCGTTAACTTCGGCCAGGCCGAAGTTTACATACCCTACACCCTGCATACAGCGTTTATTAAAGAAAAAACAGTGAATTTCTATCAATAATTAGTGAAAATGCATCATTACAGTTCAATGCTATTAACTCCATCGTGCGATTTTCACAACTGTGGTCTCTTTTAAAGAGAAATTATATATTTGAAGCTATATTCGTTTTCCAAAAACCATTATACCCTTTTTGCGGCGATTGTCTTTAGAACTATCTAATCTATGAATAAGAGTGAGTCAGGAATATTATAGTTTTCTTTTAAAAGGGCCCACGTTTCCACAAAACGAAGTAGTTCTGGTGTTTGCAGCATTGTGCCATTGCTAATATCTTGGAAGTGCGCATTAAAGCTCTGCAATTTATGGAAGAATAATTGAATCGATGATTTTTTGTGTGCCATAAAATCATAATGTGCCTTTAGTTGCTTTTCCGATTTTAGATGTTCATTTCAATGGGGACAAAATCTGATTCAACAAAAGACTTGGGAGGGTTGAAATTTCCAACAATATAAAGTCCAGAAGTACTTGCTGCGCTACTATAAGCAACATATAGTGACGCGCGACTGATTCCACTTCGAAGATGAACACCCATTTGGAAATATGTAGCTCCCTGACTTTTGTGAATTGTGATCCCTTCAGCAGGTACAATTGGAAATTGTATTCTCTCAATCGTCACCTGCTCATTACGTTTATATTGAAAGGATCTCATCAGTTATTCTATGGGCGTCCATTGAGGTTCAGTTGGATGTGGTCTCTTTCTTCTTGCATTCACTCCCACCTTTCATCAGCCAATAACATCCATAAAGTAGTTGGATTTCTTGTAGATCTACGATTTTGTATGGAAGGTGCTCGTGTCATATAAGAGATCTTTTCAATTTGATTCATAGGAACTCTTAGTAGCAATATTTAATCTAATAACTGTCTATATGGTTTACTATATATCCAACATTGAGTTGTAGCTTTTGAGCTGAGTTGTAGCTTGTCTCGATATATGAAATAGTTCACAATATATCCCATATTGAACTTTTGCTTTATATGGGAGGTGGGCGTGTCCGATGGGCGATGTTTTCTATTTTTCGCATGTTATCTCGTATCGGTGGTACATGATCACACACAAAATTTCATCTCGATATATACCATAGTTCACCAGATATACTACATAAACCTTTTGCTTTATATGGGAGGTGGGCAAGTCCGATGGACGATGTTTTCCATTTTTGTCTTTTAAACTCGTATCGGTAATACATGATAACACACAAAATTTCATCCCGATATATACCATAGTTCACCACATATCTCATATAAACCTTTTGCTTTATATGGGAGGGGGACGTGTCCGTTGACCGATTTCGCCCATTCTTACATACAAGTTGCTTATTAATATAGAAATACTAAATCCAAAATATCAAGTCAGTATCTCTTACCGTTTCTTCAGAAAATCTATTTCTACAGACAGACACACAGACAGACAGACAGACGGACATAGCTAAATCGACTGAAGAGGAGACGCTGATCAAGAATATATATACTTTGCCATACCTACGACCTCTCTTTTAATGCGTTACAAACGGAAGGACAAAATGAATATACCCTTACCCAGAGGGTGTAGGGTATAAAAATAATAATAAAAGAAACGAAAAAATTCAAAAACGAAATGGTCACTTGTGGCTCTAGGATAAATATTGAAAACAAGTCCAATGGACGAGAGGTTGAGGAATGATCAGAGAGCATCGTTGAATGCTAGTCTTGGAGGCTTTCTGGGGAAATGACTCCCTGGTTATAAATAATATGAAAAGTTCATAAAAGCTAAGGCAAACAGATTTTTTAAATAAAGTAGAACTGAAAAGTTAATAAAATTAAAACAAAAAAAATTAAAAATTGTTAAAATCAATTAAAATAACTCGTTTAATTGCGTAGTAAAAAATCACAAAAAGGAAATATAAAATATTCAAAAATATTTATAAATTAAAAATATTTGAAATACTAGTACATGCTCGCTGCTTCGCAGCGACCAAGGACCAACGACCAAGACGCTGCTTCGCAGCGGATATCCCTGTTTATGGATTTTATTTTATTCCACCGAAGCAAACATATACACCATATTTAAATCAATGATTATTACAATGCAAACTGTAAAGATATGGCTTGTCTCAACTTGAAAAGCAAAGAAAAAATAGAACTAAATTAAGATTCCTGGTCGGTTACACATCTCATTTTTTGCTCAATCCTCAGTATCCTACATCATCTGCTATGTTATTTTAATTCAATTTAATTTTTTGTGCCAGTTGACATTTTTTAAATTTTTAGGCCTTTCCAAAATATTTTGCTTTGATTTTTAGAAATCGGTTGAACGGGTTCCAAACCATGTCATTTTAAAAATTTGTGGGCGTGGAAGGGGTGTGTTATTTATTTTAGTTCGCCAATATCTAATTATTCGCCATTAAATTTTGCCATGCCAAATTAAAAAAAAAAATAGATCTCAAGTGTAGTTCACAATTATCCAATTAACCGCAATTAAGATCCACATACCCAATTTCAACAAAATCGGTTGAACGGGTTCCACACCACGCCATTTTCAAAATTTGTGGGCGGGTTCATTATTGATTATTGTCCACCATTTTTCCATTTTCCGCCTTTAAGATCCACATACAAAATTTCAAAAAAATTGGTTGAATGGGTTCCACACCATCTCGTATCGAAAACTTGTGGGCGTGGCAGTGGGCGGGTCCATTATTAATTGTAGTTCGCTATTTTGAACCCATCCGCCATTAGAATCCGCATATCAAATTTCATAAAAATCGTGGAACGGGTTCCATATCCTGTAATTTTCAAAATTTTTAGGCGTGGCAGTGGGCGGGTCCATCAATTTTATAGTCCACCACTATCCGCCTAACCGCCATTAAAATCCACTTATCGAGATTCAAAAACATTGGCGGAACTGGTTCCACAACCTCATTTTTTGAAGTCCAATTCTGCATATTCGCCATTAACAGCCAAAATTGGTCAAAATGGGTCGTACGGATTGGAAATTACGTAATTTTTTATTATTTGTGGGCGTGGCAGTGGGCGGACCGCAATTTTTTTGTGGATTTTCGCCGTTGAAACCTACATACCAAATTTGAACAAAATTAGTCGAACAGATTCCGAACTACGAAATTTTATATTATTAGTGGGCGTGGCAGTGGGCGTTTTCGGCCTTTTTTGTTCCATTTTCGGTTATTCGCCTTTTAAACACACATTCCAAGTTTCGACCAAATCGGTCGAATTGGGCCGAAACTATGCTATTTTTTGTTATAAGGGGCGTGGCAGTGGGCTGTCCGACCTTTTGTATGGTCTACTTTCGTCTATTCGCCTATATACCAAATTTGGTCAAAATCGGTTCAACGGGGCCGAAACCATGTTATTTTTGTTCATAAGTGGGCGTGGCAGTGGGCGAATGCCGACTATATATAGCCTATAGTTCCTTCCACAGTCCATATAATCTAAGTTCCAAATTCCATCAAAATCGGTTGAGCCGATTAGGCATGATTGCGTCACAAACATACAGACAAACCAACACTTGATTTTATAATATTAATAGGGATGTATGTTCTTTGTGTTATTTAATTTTTTTACTCTCGACCACATTCACTTGTTGAGTCGGGTCAAAGAGCAAAAACGAAATCCATTGTAGTAACCAATCGATTAACCTCCGACAGTTAGCTTGCCCCAGCCAACAACACCTCGTGGAAAACGGAACCTAAAGATTTCTCAAACAAAACGAGCGGTCACGGACTCGGTTTCTGCTCTTGGTCTCGACTAGAGGTGGGGACGACGTCTGAGAGGAAGATAAGAGAGACGGGGCGAAGCCAAAGCTCTAGTGGATTTACACTTGAACTCGGTTCAACCTACCTTGTCGTCCTCGTCCTGTCTTCTCACGTTCGTTACAGTTCTCCATATCGCTTCATCAGGTCGTCCCATCGTTCATCGTCGCACTGTCTCTTCTTCCACACTCACCTTCTTCAAGTGATTTATGAGTTAAAAACCAATGAAAAGAAGAGATAGCGTTAGAGTTTGCGAACGGGAGGAAAAACATTCAACCGCAAACGAGGCTCCGCGGTAGGCGTTCGAGTGTTCAGTTGTAGTTAATATTGTTATTGGTGATGTTTTTGTTTTTAGTATTTTTGTTGTTGTCGGTTTTGCTCTTGGTCGTGTTCTTGTGGTAGATGTCGTTCTTGTTCCTAGTTTTTAATTGTTGTTGGACGTGGTTTGTTCGTCACTGTTTTTGTAATTATTGTTGTTTGTACAGATTGGTTTTGTTGTGGTTTTTTGTTGTAGTGGGAGATATAAATGTGAAGCTCGTCGACAATAAAGAAATCCATTGTTTGGTTTGGAAAATTGAATGTGTGTATTTTTTGTTCTTGCTATCGCTCTCATTTCTGTGTTTATTGTCCCCAGTCTATTCTTGCTATTGTACTTTACCCTTCTTTGTTGTTGCTCTTGTTGCCTGTCATTGGTAAACTCTGCAATTTGTTGCACAGCACAATAACAAAAGTAACACCAATAGCAAAGACAACAAGAAACAGTACTCACCTGCAAAGTTCCGGTTCTTCCAACTGTCGCCGCCGGAAGTCCTTCAGTATTCATTGACTTCCGGTGCCTATTCAACGATCGTTCGGGCTTGTCAACTGTCATTGACTGACTCTGGCTGCGCGTCAACCATTGCTTTGCAATCACTTTTAAATTGGGATTGGTGCAGAACGGGAGACGACAAAAGGGAAAACCGAAGACGAGGCGAAATATTTGTATTTCTTGTATTTCTATTTTTGCACGAATTTTCTCGAAGGCTTTATTATATTCGAAGAATTCTCGAGTGCAATGGAATCTAAAAATTTCTTCTTCAAGAAAAATTTTCAATATTTTTTGATATATGTATTTGTACTTCTATTTTTTTTTGTGGTTTGCAAGCGTGTAAATAAAAATTTTATAAAATTTAAATAAAATAAAAACGAGTTACAGAAAAGATAGAACATTGTACCAAACAAACTACTACAAAACAACTAGGGTTGGAAGGGGTCGAAGTCGGCGTAAAAGGCAACTTCGGAGTCTGCGTCTCTAAACTTGAGTTTAGCTAAACTAACAATTTTTCTATTTGAAACTCCCGCCCTATGTCCTTTTTGTTCACTCTGGCTATATTTCATTCACTTTCTCTCATTCTTGCTCTCTCTTCTCCTTTCTCCAGACCACCACATCAGAACTTAGAAAGCGGACGACAAATTTTTCTGACTGCGCCTTCATCCTGCGAAGTCCTTAGTTATTCTTGGGTCGTTCGCCTTCACCCTTCATGGTCCTTCGTTCGTCTTTCTTTGATTTTAGTTGTCGCTGCGAAAACTTTGCAAAGAATTCTCTCTTCGGTGATTTTTTATTGTCTTGTTGTACTAGTAGATGTTGTTCTTGCACTTCGTGTTTCTGTAAGTAGAAAAACTTAAGTAACTTTTCCAAGAGGTTTTTTGCTCTTATTAAAAACTAAAAGATGTTAGTGTTGTTTCTGTTTCAGTGTTGTTTTTATAAATTTTAACTTGTAAATTTGATGTTTTTTATACAGCTCCATAATTTTTCATTTATTTTTCCAAACATTTCCTCACTCCATATTTCTCCCTCTTTATCTTGTCGTCCTCATTTTCTCGCTCTTATTTGATACTCACGAGACCTGTGAATTTTTAAAATTCTTTTATGCCTTCGATGTTCTTGGTGCTCTGGCCATTCGTGTTGTTTTCTTTATTAAATAAATATTAATCAGAATTTTGATATTTCAAACATGTTTCTCATACCTTTCCGCTGGACTTGCCAAGATTTATTTGATCCTTGATTCTGTTTCTTCCATTCTTTGTTTATTTCCTCTATCCTTCACTGCCCATCATCTCCTAAGGTGAGTTCAATTCGGAAAGGAATAATGAGCGAAGGCCAAATGGCCGCCATTACTTTTGGCCACACTCACCTCGGAAAGTGAGTGTGGAAAAGTGCTTTGAGATTGAGATTGAGGAATGAGAAGGAAAGAGCAACATATGGTAGGCAACTGAATGCTCTGGACTTCGACTCTTGGCAGGCTTTGTGAATCACGCGAACCCAACAAACCTTCGGATGAGGTTGGGAATGAAGAAGCAGAAAATGGAAGGAGAATGAATGGTAAGGAGGAAGGAAGGAGATCGAATGAAAGAAGTGGAAGAAGGGGGAATCAAGAGAAAACTAGTAAAAGTGCACTAAATTGTATCCTTATCTATATGAGGTATGGTTCACCAGATATTCTATATCAAATGTTTAATTGAGGTGAGCGATGTTTAGAATGTGAGCTCATATTAGTAGTACTTAATCAGACACAAAATTGAATCTCGACATATATCTTAATTCACCAGATATCCCAGATACAAGTAGCTTATTAATACAGAGATTTCAAGTCAGTATCTCTTACCGTTTCTTCAGAAAATCTATTTCCACAGACAGACACACACACAGACAGACAGACAGGCAGACGGACTAAATCAAGAATATATATATATGCTCGTGTCATATAAGAGATCTTTTCAATTTGATTCATAGGAACTCTTAGTAGCAATATTTAATCTAATAACTGTCTATATGGTTTACTATATATCCAACATTGAGTTGTAGCTTTTGAGCTGAGTTGTAGCTTGTCTCGATATATGAAATAGTTCATAATATATCCCATATTGAACTTTTGCTTTATATGGGAGGTGGGCGTGTCCGATGGGCGATGTTTTCTATTTTTCGCATGTTATCTCGTATCGGTGGTACATGATCACACACAAAATTTCATCTCGATATATACCATAGTTCACCAGATATACTACATAAACCTTTTGCTTTATATGGGAGGTGGGCAAGTCCGATGGACGATGTTTTCCATTTTTGTCTTTTAAACTCGTATCGGTAATACATGATAACACACAAAATTTCATCCCGATATATACCATAGTTCACCACATATCTCATATAAACCTTTTGCTTTATATGGGAGGGGGACGTGTCCGTTGACCGATTTCGCCCATTCTTACATACAAGTTGCTTATTAATATAGAAATACTAAATCCAAAATATCAAGTCAGTATCTCTTACCGTTTCTTCAGAAAATCTATTTCTACAGACAGACACACAGACAGACAGACAGACGGACATAGCTAAATCGACTGAAGAGGAGACGCTGATCAAGAATATATATACTTTGCCATACCTACGACCTCTCTTTTAATGCGTTACAAACGGAAGGACAAAATGAATATACCCTTACCCAGAGGGTGTAGGGTATAAAAATAATAATAAAGAAACGAAAAAATTCAAAAACGAAATGGTCACTTGTGGCTCTAGGATAAATATTGAAAACAAGTCCAATGGACGAGAGGTTGAGGAATGATCAGAGAGCATCGTTGAATGCTAGTCTTGGAGGCTTTCTGGGGAAATGACTCCCTGGTTATAAATAATATGAAAAGTTCATAAAAGCTAAGGCAAACAGATTTTTTAAATAAAGTAGAACTGAAAAGTTAATAAATTAAAACAAAAAAAATTAAAAATTGTTAAAATCAATTAAAATAACTCGTTTAATTGCGTAGTAAAAAATCACAAAAAGGAAATATAAAATATTCAAAAATATTTATAAATTAAAAATATTTGAAATACTAGTACATGCTCGCTGCTTCGCAGCGACCAAGGACCAACGACCAAGACGCTGCTTCGCAGCGGATATCCCTGTTTATGGATTTTATTTTATTCCACCGAAGCAAACATATACACCATATTTAAATCAATGATTATTACAATGCAAACTGTAAAGATATGGCTTGTCTCAACTTGAAAAGCAAAGAAAAAATAGAACTAAATTAAGATTCCTGGTCGGTTACACATCTCATTTTTTGCTCAATCCTCAGTATCCTACATCATCTGCTATGTTATTTTAATTCAATTTAATTTTTTGTGCCAGTTGACATTTTTAAATTTTTAGGCCTTTCCAAAATATTTTGCTTTGATTTTTAGAAATCGGTTGAACGGGTTCCAAACCATGTCATTTTAAAATTTGTGGGCGTGGAAGGGGTGTGTTATTTATTTTAGTTCGCCAATATCTAATTATTCGCCATTGAATTTTGCCATGCCAAATTAAAAAAAAAAAATAGATCTCAAGTGTAGTTCACAATTATCCAATTAACCGCAATTAAGATCCACATACCCAATTTCAACAAAATCGGTTGAACGGGTTCCACACCACGCCATTTTCAAAATTTTGTGGGCGGGTTCATTATTGATTATTGTCCACAATTTTTCCATTTTCCGCCTTTAAGATCCACATACAAAATTTCAAAAAAATTGGTTGAATGGGTTCCACACCATCTCGTATCGAAAACTTGTGGGCGTGGCAGTGGGCGGGTCCATTATTAATTGTAGTTCGCTATTTTGAACCCATCCGCCATTAGAATCCGCATATCAAATTTCATAAAAATCGTGGAACGGGTTCCATATCCTGTAATTTTCAAAATTTTTAGGCGTGGCAGTGGGCGGGTCCATCAATTTTATAGTCCACCACTATCCGCCTAACCGCCATTAAAATCCACTTATCGAGATTCAAAAACATTGGCGGAACTGGTTCCACAACCTCATATTTTGAAGTCCAATTCTGCATATTCGCCATTAACAGCCAAAATTGGTCAAAATGGGTCGTACGGATTGGAAATTACGTAATTTTTTATTATTTGTGGGCGTGGCAGTGGGCGGACCGCAATTTTTTTGTGGATTTTCGCCGTTGAAACCTACATACCAAATTTGAACAAAATTAGTCGAACAGATTCCGAACTACGAAATTTTATATTATTAGTGGGCGTGGCAGTGGGCGTTTTCGGCCTTTTTTGTTCCATTTTCGGTTATTCGCCTTTTAAACACACATTCCACCAAATCGGTCGAATTGGGCCGAAACTATGCTATTTTTTGTTATAAGGGGCGTGGCAGTGGGCTGTCCGACCTTTTGTATGGTCTACTTTCGTCTATTCGCCTATATACCAAATTTGGTCAAAATCGGTTCAACGGGGCCGAAACCATGTTATTTTTGTTCATAAGTGGGCGTGGCAGTGGGCGAATGCCGACTATATATAGCCTATAGTTCCTTCCACATTCCATATAATCTAAGTTCCAAATTTCATCAAAATCGGTTGAGCCGATTAGGCGTGATTGCGTCACAAACATACAGACAAACCAACACTTGATTTTATAATATTAATAGGGATGTATGTTCTTTGTGTTATTTAATTTTTTTACTCTCGACCACATTCACTTGTTGAGTCGGGTCAAAGAGCAAAAACGAAATCCATTGTAGTAACCAATCGATTAACCTCCGACAGTTAGCTTGCCCCAGCCAACAACACCTCGTGGAAAACGGAACCTAAAGATTTCTCAAACAAAACGAGCGGTCACGGACTCGGTTTCTGCTCTTGGTCTCGACTAGAGGTGGGGACGACGTCTGAGAGGAAGATAAGAGAGACGGGGCGAAGCCAAAGCTCTAGTGGATTTTCACTTGAACTCGGTTCAACCTACCTTGTCGTCCTCGTCCTGTCTTCTCACGTTCGTTACAGTTCTCCATATCGCTTCATCAGGTCGTCCCATCGTTCATCGTCGCACTGTCTCTTCTTCCACACTCACCTTCTTCAAGTGATTTATGAGTTAAAAAACCAATGAAAAGAAGAGATAGCGTTAGAGTTTGCGAACGGGAGGAAAAACATTCAACCGCAAACGAGGCTCCGCGGTAGGCGTTCGAGTGTTCAGTTGTAGTTAATATTGTTATTGGTGATGTTTTTGTTTTTAGTATTTTTGTTGTTGTCGGTTTTGCTCTTGGTCGTGTTCTTGTGGTAGATGTCGTTCTTGTTCCTAGTTTTTAATTGTTGTTGGACGTGGTTTGTTCGTCACTGTTTTTGTAATTATTGTTGTTTGTACAGATTGGTTTTGTTGTGGTTTTTTGTTGTAGTGGGAGATATAAATGTGAAGCTCGTCGACAATAAAGAAATCCATTGTTTGGTTTGGAAAATTGAATGTGTGTATTTTTTGTTCTTGCTATCGCTCTCATTTCTGTGTTTATTGTCCCCAGTCTATTCTTGCTATGTACTTTACCCTTCTTTGTTGTTGCTCTTGTTGCCTGTCATTGGTAAACTCTGCAATTTGTTGCACAGCACAATAACAAAAGTAACACCAATAGCAAGACAACAAGAAACAGTACTCACCTGCAAAGTTCCGGTTCTTCCAACTGTCGCCGCCGGAAGTCCTTCAGTATTCATTGACTTCCGGTGCCTATTCAACGATCGTTCGGCTTGTCAACTGTCATTGACTGACTCTGGCTGCGCGTCAACCATTGCTTTGCAATCACTTTTAAATTGGGATTGGTGCAGAACGGGAGACGACAAAAGGGAAAACCGAAGACGAGGCGAAATATTTGTATTTCTTGTATTTCTATTTTTGCACGAATTTCTCGAAGGCTTTATTATATTCGAAGAATTCTCGAGTGCAATGGAATCTAAAAATTTCTTCTTCAAGAAAAATTTTCAATATTTTTTGATATATGTATTTGTACTTCTATTTTTTTTTGTGGTTTGCAAGCGTGTAAATAAAAATTTTATAAAATTTAAATAAAATAAAAACGAGTTACAGAAAGATAGAACATTGTACCAAACAAACTACTACAAAACAACTAGGGTTGGAAGGGGTCGAAGTCGGCGTAAAAGGCAACTTCGGAGTCTGCGTCTCTAAACTTGAGTTTAGCTAAACTAACAATTTTTCTATTTGAAACTCCCGCCCTATGTCCTTTTTGTTCACTCTGGCTATATTTCATTCACTTTCTCTCATTCTTGCTCTCTCTTCTCCTTTCTCCAGACCACCACATCAGAACTTCCAGAAACCACTGGGACCGCAGTTCCACAAGCGACGTTAGAAAGCGGACGACAAATTTTTCTGACTGCGCCTTCATCCTGCGAAGTCCTTAGTTATTCTTGGTCGTTCGCCTTCACCTTCATGGTCCTTCGTTCGTCTTTCTTTGATTTTAGTTGTAGCTGCGAAAACTTTGCAAAGAATTCTCTCTTCGGTGATTTTTTATTGTCTTGTTGTACTAGTAGATGTTGTTCTTGCACTTCGTGTTTCTGTAAGTAGAAAAACTTAAGTAACTTTTCCAAGAGGTTTTTTGCTTTATTAAAAACTAAAAGATGTTAGTGTTGTTTCTGTTTCAGTGTTGTTTTTATAAATTTTAACTTGTAAATTTGATGTTTTTTATACAGCTCCATAATTTTTCATTTATTTTTCCAAACATTTCCTCACTCCATATTTCTCCCTCTTTATCTTGTCGTCCTCATTTTCTCGCTCTCATTTGATACTCACGAGACCTTTTTAAAATTCTTTTATGCTGTCGATGTTCTTGGTGCTCTGGCCATTCGTGTTGTTTTCTTTATTAATTAAATATTAATCAGAATTTTGATATTTCAAACATGTTTCTCATACCTTTCCGCTGGACTTGCCAACATTTATTTGATCCTTGATTCTGTTTCTTCCTTCTTTGTTTATTTCCTCTATCCTTCACTGCCCATCATCTCCTAAGGTGAGTTCAATTCGGAAAGGAATAATGAGCGAAGGCCAAATGGCCGCCATTACTTTTGGCCACACTCACCTCGGAAAGTGAGTGTGGAAAAGTGCAGAGAGTGAGAAATGAGAAGGAAAGAGCAACATATGGTAGGCAACTGAATGCTCTGGACTTCGACTCTTGGCAGGCTTTGTGAATCACGCGAACCCAACAAACCTTCGGATGAGGTTGGGAATGAAGAAGCAGAAAATGGAAGGAGAATGAATGGTAAGGAGGAAGGAGATCGAATGAAAGAAGTGGAAGAAGGGGGAATCAAGAGAAAACTAGTAAAAGTGCACTAAATTGTATCCTTATCTATATGAGGTATGGTTCACCAGATATTCTATATCAAATGTTTAATTGAGGTGAGCGATGTTTAGATGTGAGCTCATATTAGTAGTACTTAATCAGACACCAAAATTGAATCTCGACATATATCTTAATTCACCAGATATCCCAGATACAAGTAGCTTATTAATACAGAGATTTCAAGTCAGTATCTCTTACCGTTTCTTCAGAAAATCTATTTCCACAGACAGACACACACAACAGACAGACAGACAGCAGACGGACTAAATCAAGAATATATATATATGCTCGTGTCATATAAGAGATCTTTTCAATTTGATTCATAGGAACTCTTAGTAGCAATATTTAATCTAATAACTGTCTATATGGTTTACTATATATCCAACATTGAGTTGTAGCTTTTGAGCTGAGTTGTAGCTTGTCTCGATATATGAAATAGTTCATAATATATCCCATATTGAACTTTTGCTTATATGGGAGGTGGGCGTGTCCGATGGGCGATGTTTTCTATTTTTCGCATGTTAATCTCGTATCGGTGGTACATGATCACACACAAAATTTCATCTCGATATACCATAGTTCACCAGATATACTACATAAACCTTTTGCTTTATATGGGAGGTGGGCAAGGTCCGATGGACGATGTTTTCCATTTTTGTCTTTTAAACTCGTATCGGTAATACATGATAACACACAAAATTTCATCCCGATATATACCATAGTTCACCACATATCTCATATAAACCTTTTGCTTTATATGGGAGGGGGACGTGTCCGTTGGACCGATTTCGCCCATTCTTACATACAAGTTGCTTATTAATATAGAAATACTAAATCCAAAATATCAAGTCAGTATCTCTTACCGTTTCTTCAGAAAATCTATTTCTACAGACAGACACACAGACAGACAGACAGACGGACATAGCTAAATCGACTGAAGAGGAGACGCTGATCAAGAATATATATACTTTGCCATACCTTACGACCTCTCTTTTAATGCGTTACAAACGGAAGGACAAATGAATATACCCTTACCCAGAGGGTGTAGGGTATAAAAATAATAATAAAAGAAACGAAAAAATTCAAAAACGAAATGGTCACTTGTGGCTCTAGGATAAATATTGAAAACAAGTCCAATGGACGAGAGGTTGAGGAATGATCAGAGAGCATCGTTGAATGCTAGTCTGGAGGCTTTCTGGGGAAATGACTCCTGGTTATAAATAATATGAAAAGTTCATAAAAGCTAAGGCAAACAGATTTTTTAAATAAAGTAGAACTGAAAAGTTAATAAAATTAAAACAAAAAAAATTAAAAATTGTTAAAATCAATTAAAATAACTCGTTTAATTGCGTAGTAAAAAATCACAAAAAGGAAATATAAAATATTCAAAATATTTATAAATTAAAAATATTGAAATACTAGTACATGCTCGCTGCTTCGCAGCGACCAAGGACCAACGACCAAGACGCTGCTTCGCAGCGGATATCCCTGTTTATGGATTTTATTTTATTCCACCGAAGCAAACATATACACCATATTTAAATCAATGATTATTACAATGCAAACTGTAAAGATATGGCTTGTCTCAACTTGAAAAGCAAAGAAAAAATAGAACTAAATTAAGATTCCTGGTCGGTTACACATCTCATTTTTTGCTCAATCCTCAGTATCCTACATCATCTGCTATGTTATTTTAATTCAATTTAATTTTTTGTGCCAGTGACATTTTTTAAATTTTTAGGCCTTTCCAAAATATTTTGCTTTGATTTTTAGAAATCGGTTGAACGGGTTCCAAACCATGTCATTTTAAAAATTTGTGGGCGTGGAAGGGGTGTGTTATTTATTTTAGTTCGCCAATATCTAATTATTCGCCATTGAATTTTGCCATGCCAAATTAAAAAAAAAAATAGATCTCAAGTGTAGTTCACAATTATCCAATTAACCGCAATTAAGATCCACATACCCAATTTCAACAAAATCGGTTGAACGGGTTCCACACCACGCCATTTTCAAAATTTGTGGGCGGGTTCATTATTGATTATTGTCCACAATTTTTCCATTTTCCGCCTTTAAGATCCACATACAAAATTTCAAAAAAATTGGTTGAATGGGTTCCACACCATCTCGTATCGAAAACTTGTGGGCGTGGCAGTGGGCGGGTCCATTATTAATTGTAGTTCGCTATTTTGAACCCATCCGCCATTAGAATCCGCATATCAAATTTCATAAAAATCGTGGAACGGGTTCCATATCCTGTAATTTTCAAAATTTTTAGGCGTGGCAGTGGGCGGGTCCATCAATTTTATAGTCCACCACTATCCGCCTAACCGCCATTAAAATCCACTTATCGAGATTCAAAAACATTGGCGGAACTGGTTCCACAACCTCATATTTTGAAGTCCAATTCTGCATATTCGCCATTAACAGCCAAAATTGGTCAAAATGGGTCGTACGGATTGGAAATTACGTAATTTTTTATTATTGTGGGCGTGGCAGTGGGCGGACCGCAATTTTTTTGTGGATTTTCGCCGTTGAAACCTACATACCAAATTTGAACAAAATTAGTCGAACAGATTCCGAACTACGAAATTTTATATTATTAGTGGGCGTGGCAGTGGGCGTTTTCGGCCTTTTTTGTTCCATTTTCGGTTATTCGCCTTTTTAAACACACATTCCATCACAAATCGGTCGAATTGGGCCGAAACTATGCTATTTTTTTGTTATAAGGGGCGTGGCAGTGGGCTGTCCGACCTTTTGTATGGTCTACTTTCGTCTATTCGCCTATATACCAAATTTGGTCAAAATCGGTTCAACGGGGCCGAAACCATGTTATTTTTGTTCATAAGTGGGCGTGGCAGTGGGCGAATGCCGACTATATATAGCCTATAGTTCCTTCCACATTCCATATAATCTAAGTTCCAAATTTCATCAAAATCGGTTGAGCCGATTAGGCGTGATTGCGTCACAAACATACAGACAAACCAACACTTGATTTTATAATATTAATAGGGATGTATGTTCTTTGTGTTATTTAATTTTTTTACTCTCGACCACATTCACTTGTTGAGTCGGGTCAAAGAGCAAAAACGAAATCCATTGTAGTAACCAATCGATTAACCTCCGACAGTTAGCTTGCCCCAGCCAACAACACCTCGTGGAAAACGGAACCTAAAGATTTCTCAAACAAAACGAGCGGTCACGGACTCGGTTTCTGCTCTTGGTCTCGACTAGAGGTGGGGACGACGTCTGAGAGGAAGATAGAGAGACGGGGCGAAGCCAAAGCTCTAGTGGATTTTCACTTGAACTCGGTTCAACCTACCTTGTCGTCCTCGTCCTGTCTTCTCACGTTCGTTACAGTTCTCCATATCGCTTCATCAGGTCGTCCCATCGTTCATCGTCGCACTGTCTCTTCTTCCACACTCACCTTCTTCAAGTGATTTATGAGTTAAAAACCAATGAAAAGAAGAGATAGCGTTAGAGTTTGCGAACGGGAGGAAAAACATTCAACCGCAAACGAGGCTCCGCGGTAGGCGTTCGAGTGTTCAGTTGTAGTTAATATTGTTATTGGTGATGTTTTTGTTTTTAGTATTTTTGTTGTTGTCGGTTTTGCTCTTGGTCGTGTTCTTGTGGTAGATGTCGTTCTTGTTCCTAGTTTTTAATTGTTGTTGGACGTGGTTTGTTCGTCACTGTTTTTGTAATTATTGTTGTTTGTACAGATTGGTTTTGTTGTGGTTTTTTGTTGTAGTGGGAGATATAAATGTGAAGCTCGTCGACAATAAAGAAATCCATTGTTTGGTTTGGAAAATTGAATGTGTGTATTTTTTGTTCTTGCTATCGCTCTCATTTCTGTGTTTATTGTCCCCAGTCTATTCTTGCTATTGTACTTTACCCTTCTTTGTTGTTGCTCTTGTTGCCTGTCATTGGTAAACTCTGCAATTTGTTGCACAGCACAATAACAAAAGTAACACCAATAGCAAAGACAACAAGAAACAGTACTCACCTGCAAAAGTTCCGGTTCTTCCAACTGTCGCCGCCGGAAGTCCTTCAGTATTCATTGACTTCCGGTGCCTATTCAACGATCGTTCGGGCTTGTCAACTGTCATTGACTGACTCTGGCTGCGCGTCAACCATTGCTTTGCAATCACTTTTAAATTGGGATTGGTGCAGAACGGGAGACGACAAAAGGGAAAACCGAAGACGAGGCGAAATATTTGTATTTCTTGTATTTCTATTTTTGCACGAATTTTCTCGAAGGCTTTATTATATTCGAAGAATTCTCGAGTGCAATGGAATCTAAAAATTTCTTCTTCAAGAAAAATTTTCAATATTTTTTGATATATGTATTTGTACTTCTATTTTTTTTTGTGGTTTGCAAGCGTGTAAATAAAAATTTTATAAAATTTAAATAAAATAAAAACGAGTTACAGAAAAGATAGAACATTGTACCAAACAAACTACTACAAAACAACTAGGGTTGGAAGGGGTCGAAGTCGGCGTAAAAGGCAACTTCGGAGTCTGCGTCTCTAAACTTGAGTTTAGCTAAACTAACAATTTTTCTATTTGAAACTCCCGCCCTATGTCCTTTTTGTTCACTCTGGCTATATTTCATTCACTTTCTCTCATTCTTGCTCTCTCTTCTCCTTTCTCCAGACCACCACATCAGAACTTCCAGAAACCACTGGGACCGCAGTTCCACAAGCGACGTTAGAAAGCGGACGACAAATTTTTCTGACTGCGCCTTCATCCTGCGAAGTCCTTAGTTATTCTTGGGTCGTTCGCCTTCACCCTTCATGGTCCTTCGTTCGTCTTTCTTTGATTTTAGTTGTCGCTGCGAAAACTTTGCAAAGAATTCTCTCTTCGGTGATTTTTTATTGTCTTGTTGTACTAGTAGATGTTGTTCTTGCACTTCGTGTTTCTGTAAGTAGAAAAACTTAAGTAACTTTTCCAAGAGGTTTTTTGCTCTTATTAAAAACTAAAAGATGTTAGTGTTGTTTCTGTTTCAGTGTTGTTTTTATAAATTTTAACTTGTAAATTTGATGTTTTTTATACAGCTCCATAATTATACCCTACACCCTGTGGGTAAGGGTATATTCATTTTGTCCTTCCGTTTGTAACGCATTAAAGGAGAGGTCGTAGGTATGGAAAAGTATATATATTCTTGATCAGCGTCACCTCCTGAATCGATTTAGCTATGTCCGTCTGTCTGTCTGTCTGTCTGTCCGTCTGTCTGTCTGTCTGTGTGTCTGTGTGTCTGTCTGTGGAAATAGATTTTGTGAAGAAACGGTAAGAGATACTGACTTGAAATTTTGGATTTAGTATTTCTATATTAATAAGCTACTTGTATGTAAAAATGGACGTAATCGGTCAACGGACACGCCCACCTCCCATATAAAGCAAAAGGTTTATATGGGATATCTGGTGAACTATGGTATATATCGAGATGAAATTTTGTGTGTGATCATGTTCCACTGATACGAGTTTAAAAGACAAAAATGGAAAACATCGCCCATCGGACACGCCCACCTCCCATATAAAGCAAAAGGTTTATATGGGATATCTGGTGAACTATGGTATATATCGAGATGAAATTTTGTGTGTAATCATGTTCCACTGATACGAGTTTAAAAGGCAAAAAATGGAAAAACATCGCCCATCGGACACGCCCACCTCCCATATAAAGCAAAAGGTTTATATGGGATATCTGGTGAACTATGGTATATATCGAGATAAAGTTTTGTGTGTGGTCATGTTCCACTCATACGAGTTTACAAGTCAAAAATGGATAACATCGCCCTCCCATATAACGCAAAAGTTGAATATGGTATATATGATAAACTATGGTATATATAGAGATGAATTTTTGCGTCTGATCATGTACCACCGATACCAGTTTACATACTAAAAATTGACAAGCTACAGCTCAAAAGCTACAGCTCAATGTTGGATATGGTAAACCATATAGACAGTTATTAGATTAAATATTGCTACTAAGAGTTCCCAAGAATCAAATGGAAAATATCTCTTATAGGACACGAGCACCTTCCATACAAAATCGTAGATCTACAAGAAATCCAACTACTTTATGGATGTTATTAGCTGATGAAGGTGGGAGTGAATCCAAGAAGAAAGAGACCACATCCAACTGAACCTCAATGGACGCCCATAAAAATTGATTATATCTTTTCAATATAAACGTAATGAGCAGGTGACGATTGAGAGAATACAATCCCTGCTGATGGGATCACAATCCACAAAAGTCAGGGAGCTACATATTTCCAAATGGCTGTTCATCTTCAAAGTGGAATCAATCACGCGGCACTATATGTTGCTTATAGTAGCGCAGCAAGTACTTCTGGACTTTATATTGTTGAAAATTTCTACCCTCCCAAGTCTGTTGTTGAATCAGATTTTGTCTGCATTGAAATGAACATCTAAAATAGGAAAAGCAACTAAAGGCACATTATGATTTTATGGCACACAAAAAATCATCGATTCAATTATTCTTCCATAAATTGCTGAGCTTTTATTCGCACTTTCAAGATATTAGCAATGGCACAATGCTGCAAACACCAGAACTACTTCGTTTTGTAGAAACATGGGCCCCTATAAGATTCCTAACTTCACTCTTATTCATAGATTAGACAATCGACACAAAAAGGGTATAATCGTGTTTGGAATACGAAAATAGCTTCAAATATATAATTTCTCTTTGAAAGAGGCCACAGTTGTGAAAATCGCACAATGGAGTTAATAGCATTGAAGTGTAATGATGCATTTTCACTAATTATTGATAGAAATTCACTCTTTTTCCTTTAATAAACGTTGTATGCAGGGTGTAGGGTATGTAAACTTCGGCCTGGCCGAAGTTAACAGATTTTGCCTGGGTGGACCAGGCAAACCGGGGGAGCGAAGCGACCCCGGTGCGCTAGTTTTTCATTTATTTTTCCAAACATTTCCTCACTCCATATTTCTCCCTCTTTATCTTGTCGTCCTCATTTTCTCGCTCTTATTTGATACTCACGAGACCTGTGAATTTTTAAAATTCTTTTATGCCTTCGATGTTCTTGGTGCTCTGGCCATTCGTGTTGTTTTCTTTATTAAATAAATATTAATCAGAATTTTGATATTTCAAACATGTTTCTCATACCTTTCCGCTGGACTTGCCAAGATTTATTTGATCCTTGATTCTGTTTCTTCCATTCTTTGTTTATTTCCTCTATCCTTCACTGCCCATCATCTCCTAAGGTGAGTTCAATTCGGAAAGGAATAATGAGCGAAGGCCAAATGGCCGCCATTACTTTTGGCCACACTCACCTCGGAAAGTGAGTGTGGAAAAGTGCTTTGAGATTGAGATTGAGGAATGAGAAGGAAAGAGCAACATATGGTAGGCAACTGAATGCTCTGGACTTCGACTCTTGGCAGGCTTTGTGAATCACGCGAACCCAACAAACCTTCGGATGAGGTTGGGAATGAAGAAGCAGAAAATGGAAGGAGAATGAATGGTAAGGAGGAAGGAAGGAGATCGAATGAAAGAAGTGGAAGAAGGGGGAATCAAGAGAAAACTAGTAAAAGTGCACTAAATTGTATCCTTATCTATATGAGGTATGGTTCACCAGATATTCTATATCAAATGTTTAATTGAGGTGAGCGATGTTTAGAATGTGAGCTCATATTAGTAGTACTTAATCAGACACAAAATTGAATCTCGACATATATCTTAATTCACCAGATATCCCAGATACAAGTAGCTTATTAATACAGAGATTTCAAGTCAGTATCTCTTACCGTTTCTTCAGAAAATCTATTTCCACAGACAGACACACACACAGACAGACAGACAGGCAGACGGACTAAATCAAGAATATATATACTTTTCCATATCTACGAACTCTCCTTCAAGGTGTTACAAACGGAAGGACAAAATGAATATACCCTTACCCACAGGGTGTAGGGTATAAAAACCGGAATGGAGTGAAAGAACCGGAACGGAAACGGAAGTGTTACGATTCAAATCAAGGCAAGCGGTAGAGCATGTTGTGGTTGTAATGGAGGCCTAGATGAAAAAGGAATGAGATGAACGAAATAAATAAAATAAAAAAGGGGGAGAAAATAAGGTAAATTAAATAGTAGCGATACTTAACAAACACGAATCGCTAAGAACAAAAACAACAATGTCATAACAACAATTATGAGAGAAAAAACAACCGAAAAAATAATGGATAAAACAATGGAAAACAAAGAAAGCAATAAAACACCAGCAACAGAATTGACTTTTCTGCACGAGGATGCGAGGTTTGAAAGTATACAAAGGACACTCACGCACAGACACACATGAACTCATGCAAAGAATCACATACAAACAACCACATACATAGCGCCACGCACGAGTAA
Organism: Coelopa frigida; assembly: GCA_017309665.1. NCBI lineage: Eukaryota > Metazoa > Arthropoda > Insecta > Diptera > Coelopidae > Coelopa > Coelopa frigida. The sequence continues at coordinate 33,449,145 of CM029561.1, read as the reverse complement.
AAAAGCTTTTGTTGCAAAAAAATTCTAGACAAAAGCAACAACGACAGCAAGGGATCACCAGCAAAGAAAGAGCAACAACAACAAGAAGTATAAGGAACAGAAGAACTACAGAGTAGAAGAAGAGTAGGATGAAATACTATTTCAAACAAATAGGAGGATGGAGGAGAAAAATAAGACGACCAAGGGGATAAAGAGAAGAACAGATTGAAGAAGTCGAACCTGAGGATGACGTTGGGGACGACGAGAACACAAAAGGACAAAGAGAACGAGAAAGAGATCAAGAAAAACGTATCGCTGGCACGAAGAAAATCTTTGAACGATTTTGGAGTGGTCGAAGTCCGAAGAAGTGTTGCTAGAATTTACCCCCGAAAAATTCTCAAATACCCTAGAATCGCTATATTTTGAGAAAAAAAACCCCAATATTTATTAAGATGAAACCACGAAAAATCAAGTTGTTTCATTCAAAATTTTGGCGTTTTTTGTGATGGAAAAATCAATTTATAATAATTCATACCAATAAAAATAATATTTAATTTGCTGTATTTTTTATCTAAAATATTTGTTTAATACATTTTACATTGATAGAAAGCACCTTTTTGTTTGAATTTGTGCATTTAAAAAACCCCCAACTTACCCCCTAACAATTCATCACCCTAGATTCACCACCAGGAGTAAAAAAACAAGATCTAGGGGAAAAAACCCCCAACCTGGCAATAGTGGTCAGTAGCTGACTTGAAATCGTATTTAACTGCGAGAAAATAATCGTTATCTCGCTCGAATATCTCGATTTTCTTCTTGCCTTCTCACCCACTCCCTCCATATCCCTCTTTCTCACATTCTCCTGCGAGGAGGAGGTGAAGAACGCAAACAAACAACAGGATCTTACTTTCCTGTGCAGCGAATATCTAAAGCCGAATGCGTGAGTTGTTGTGTGTAACTGAGCAGGATCTGTGTCATATACGTAGCAATATGTATATAGCACCCTATTATATTTATGTTATTCTCCCTCACCCTGTATTTATATTCGTTAAGTTTCCCGTTATCCCAAGCCATATTTCTTGTCCCTTTCCCACCCGATAGTCCGTAAGCTGTAGCATGTAAGAATATTGTACGAAAGTTCATAATAAATCGAGAAGTAGACGAGCACACACGTGTTTTATTTCGCTGCTAAAATTCAGATGTGGGATCGGTCCACAGCATCCAGACAAATTTTTTTTAGAAATATAAAGAATACAAAGGAATGTAAAAATTAAAAGTCCGAAAATTTAAGTGAAATAAATTTTAAGCGAAGATATCGTGTGCTCGTTGAATTGTCAGAAAAGTGTGAATACCGAGGTGTGTGGCGAAGAAAAGGACAAAAGTTAGCCAAGGTGTGCATAAATAGTAGCTGATTGAATAAAGACAAAGTTCGTCGAATCGTCAGAAAAGTGTGAATATCGAGGTGTGTAGCAAAGGAAAAGACAAAATTAGCCAAAGTGTGCATAAACAGTATTGGATCAAAGAAAGACAAAGTTCGACAATGATCTCCACAAACGATTATAGCGCAGTACAGCTGCGCAATTGGCTGTCTACGTTGGGACTACCAACAAATGGCACAAAAAGTGCGCTAGTCATGCGATTGAACGAGTTGAGTGTCGAAGAACGCGGAGCGTGCCCCGACACCGAAGACAACGCCGCCGCAGAAGCACGACAACAAGGTGCCGTTAACGACGACGACGCTCCCGCACAGCTGCAAAATTCAGTTGACGACAACGATGCTGCCGCACAACAACAAAGTACAGTCGATGGTAATAACGCTGTTGGACAACAACAAAGTAGAGTCGATGGCAACAACGCTGCTGCACAAAAACAAAGTGAGGTTGACAACGGCAGCGATGATGATTTCGTTGCAGTAGAAAGTACAAACAACAACGCAAAGATCGTAGAGAGTGAAAACAAAGGGAAGAGTATAAAGGAAAGAAACTATTATGAGAGAGAGATGAACCTTTTGCGACGTGAGAAAGAACTTTTGGAGAGAGAGAACACATTTTTGAAGAGATTGTCGCGAGATGAATGTGTTCGACGAGTGGTTGCAGACGATGGTCGAGCATTTTCGATCGAACCTGTCGAAGTTAGATGCGCCGCTGGACATGATGACGCTCTGCCATTCAACGTACTCAAAGATCTGCTTCCAGAATATGACGGAGAATCATCACCTGAGACTTGGGTTACGCAAATGCGAGGCCTCGGAAGAGCGTATGGAGTTGCTGAACCAGCACTACGTGCGTTGCTGATTAGCAAAATGAAAGGAAAAGCCCGACAATGGTTGTACTCCAGACCGGACTACATTGATGAGAGCATAAACAGTTTGGTGAGCCAAATCCTTGATACTTTTGGTATAAAAGACAACAAGTCCAACTTCGTGTGCAGGCGTACGTCCAGTGTTATACTGATCCGGGACAAGTGCGACATGCCTTCAGAAAAGTTCAGTTGAGTCAACGTTTCAGTCAACAAGTCCGTTCCCCAATCGTCAAAGAACGTTCGCTGCTTTAATTGCAACTGCGCGGGACACTTTGCAGCTGATAGTATGAAGCCGAAGAGAGAATCTGGAGTTTGCGTCGCTTGTGGGAGTCTCCAACATCAAGTCGCTGTTTGTCCAGAAAGGAAGAAGCCGATATACTAGCTGGAGGAAAATGAATACGTAGGCGTTTAGAATTTATAGTAAAGAGAAATAAGCTTAGTTGTTATAATTTTCTTCTAGAATGCCTCATAGATTCAGGGAGTCCAGTAAGCTTAGTCAGAATTACACGCGTCCCGAGTGGATTAAAAGTTAATAAGTACAATGAATTTAATATATCTTACGTTGGTATTAATAAGGCCAGGTTGAATGTTATTGGCAAAATGTTATGTTATGTTTTGTTTAAAAATAAAGAAGTTTGTTTACAATTACTCGTTGTTACGGATGAATCTATGAGCTATGAGGCTATTCTAGGTAGAGATTTTTTGAAGGCAAGTAAATCAAAGTTAGTTACCGAAGATGATATGTCTGAATATGTTAAATTGAGAGCCAATGCTTCGCAGATTGATAGTAATGTATTAGAAGCAAATGAACCAAAGGTGGTTTGTAGAGAAAATATGTCAAGTCACGAAAAATTAAGAAAATGTAATGATTCCAAGGCAAGTAAGCCAACGTTAGTTAACAAAGACAATGTAATATGTTATGATCAGTTGAGAAAAAAAGGATCGCAAATTAATAGTACTATTTTCAAAAATGGTAAACCAAAGTTAGTTAGTAGAGACAATGTACGAAGATATAATATGTTAAAGAAAAATGTTGGTGATAATATTTTAAAAGCATGCGAATCTAGTGTGGTTGAAAAAGTTAATTCTGATTCTACTAAATTATTAAATAATAATGAATGTTTCAGTTCGTCGAAAGATAATTCATTAGAAGTCGATGAAGAAGAATATTTTGAAAACAAAATTTTGGCAATTGAACATGAAGATGTTAACGAAGTAAGTTTCAATATATGCCCCGATGTTGACAATGTGAGCAAAGATAGATTAAGTAAAATGATATTCAAAGATTATCTGACTCCCGCGCGTCCTGAAGAACCAAAGGTCAAGTGTGAAATGAAGTTGGTTCTCGAGAACTCAAAGCCGTTCCATAGTCCTCCATGTAGGTTGTCGTATGATGAGAAAAAGAAATTGCAAGAATTGTTGGATGAATATCTAGCTAAGGGATACATTCGAAGTAGTGAATCAGAGTTTGTATCGCCAATCGTGTTGGTTAAGAAAAAGACCGGTGATTTAAGAATGTGTGTAGATTACCGCACATTAAACAAAGTTACGTCAAAAGGTAGTTACCCCATTCCACTAATTGATGATTTGCTGGATAGTCTAGCAAATAAAAAGTTATTTACAAAGTTAGATTTAAAGAATGGATTTTTCCATGTGTTCATGCATCCCGATGCTGTTAAGTATACTTCGTTCATAACTCCTTTAGATCAGTATGAGTTTTTGCGAATGCCGTTTGGGCTGAAGAATGCTCCGTCCGTGTTTCAAAGATTTGTTAACAAAGTATTTGCGGATTTAGTAAGAGAAGAAAAATTGATTATATATTTAGATGATATTATGATTGCAACGAATGATTTGAATGAACATTTCGAAATTTTAAAGGAGGTTTTCAAAAGGTTAGTCGAAAATAAACTAGAATTAAGGTTAGACAAGTGTGAGTTTTTACAGTCAAGTGTTAAATATTTGGGTTATACAATCACTGAAGATGGAATAAGGGCTGACGAGAAGGGTCTCCAGGCGATTACGAATTTTCCAATACCAAAAAGTGTGCATTCGGTTCAAAGTTTTCTAGGTTTGTGCTCCTATTTTCGAAGATTTGTTGAAAATTTTTCAATTATTGCAAAGCCTTTGTACGATTTGACAAGGAAAGACAAAAAGTTTGAGTTTGGTGAAGTCGAGTTGCAGGCGTTCGAGTTTCTTAAGAAGTTGACAGAATCACCGATTCTTGCCATTTATAGTCCAAAAGATGACACAGAGCTGCACTGTGATGCAAGCGCAATAGGTTTCGGCGCGATCCTCTTGCAAAAGAAAGATGATGGTAAATTACATCCGGTATTTGACTTCTCAAAGAGAACCACAGAGACCGAATCGAAGTACCACAGTTTCGAGTTGGAAACGTTGACTATAGTAAACGCGTTGCGTCGTTTTCGCGTATATTTACAAGGTTTGAAATTTAAAATTGTGACTGACTGTAATTCGTTGACAATGACGTTAAGCAAAAAGGAGTTGAACCCTAGGATAGCAAGGTGGGCGTTAGAATTACAGAACTATGATTACGTGTTGGAACATAGAAAAGGTTCTCGCATGCAGCATGTAGATGCATTGAGCCGTTGTACAAACATTTTAGTGTTAGAATCGAATACGTTCGAAGAAAATTTAGTTATATGTCAGGCAAAGGATAAAGAATTGAGTAAATTACGGGAGTTGCTGGAAAAGTCAGAGCATAATTTATATGAAATGCGAAACGGTGTAGTGTATAGGAAAAAGGATGATAGAACTGTGTTGAAATGGGACACGTTGGTATTGACAAGGTAGTAGAATTAATATCGAAAACGTATTGGATCCCAAAGTTGAGAGACAAAGTTAGCGTACATATAGAAAATTGTTTAAAATGTATTGTTTATTCGTCGAAGCATGGAAAATCAGAAGGATTTTTACATAATATTCCCATTTCAAGTAATACACATTGATCATTATGGGCCGGTTGATAACTCAAGAAGTAAGAAACACATATTGGTAGTTATAGACGCATTCACGAAGTTCGTTTGTACCCAACCAAAACCACCAACACGAAAGAGGTCATTGAGGCTTTAAAAGATTATTTCAGAGCATATAGTCGTCCGAAGTGTGTTGGCTCAGACAGATGGAGTTGTTTTACCTCTAGTGAATTTGATCAATTCTTGAAAAGTAATGAAGTCCAACACATAAAAATCGCTACTGGTTCACCTCGAGCAAACGGTCAGGTAGAAAGAGTGAACAGAAGCCTAGGTCCAATGATAGCCAAACTTGTAAGGCCAGAAGAAGGTATTTATTGGGACACGGTTATAGACACGGTCGAGTTCACACTCAATAATACGTTGCATAGAGGAATTGGAGAACACCCAAGTGTTGTATTATTTGGTACACCCAAGTGTTGTATTATTTAGTACACAACAAAGAGGGAAAGTAGTCGATTTGCTGAAAGATTTGTTTGGGAGAGTTAGGGCCAGTACCTGAAAAGCAAAGTCTTGATGAAATTCGCAAAAAAGCGTCTAAAAAACAGATAGAATTACAAAGTTATAATAAAAAGTATGTAGACAAAAGAAGTCAGAAACCAACAAAGTACGTACAAGATGATTACGTTATGATAAAAAATTTTGATTCGCATTCTGGTGTATCCAAAAAGCTAGTTCCAAAATTTAAAGGTCCGTACAAAGTTTCGAAAGTTTTACGACATGATAGGTATTTATTGGAGGATGCGGAGGGTTTTCAGCAGTCGAGAACCCCATATAATGGTGTTTGAGCTGTAAGCAACATACGGCCATGGTATAAGGGACGACAGTTGTCAGATAATAGTTGAAGATCAGGAGATCTCATGGTCAGGACGGCCGAGTTGTAGCAATATGTATATAGCACCCTATTATATTTATGTTATTATCCCTCACCCTGTGTATGTTTAAGTTATTCTCCCTCACCCTGTATTTATATTCGTTAAGTTTCCCGTTATCCCAAGCCATATTCCTTGTCCCTTTCCCACCCGATAGTTCGTAAGCTGTAGCATGTAAGAATATTGTACGAAAGTTCATAATAAATCGAGAAGTAGACGAGCACACACGTGTTTATTTCGCTGCTAAAGATAAACACTCGCACCCACACATTCACGTTCTTAGTCATTCGTTCTTGTTCTGTGTTTTAGAAGTTTCTGCGATGCTACGTTTTGCTGCCCACCTTCCTTCGTCACGCCTTCTACTGTTGTTTCTTTTTCTCTTCTTCTTCCTTTTCTTTTGTCTCTTCATTTTCTTCTTGTCGCAATTGCAGCCGATTTTGACTTTTCAACCTTCGTTATTTCAGTTGTTGACTTTTTCGTTTGAATTCAGAAACTTTTTGTAAGCAGTTGTTGTTATTCTTATTGTTTTTTTTTTTTTTTGTTGTATTTATTTTGTTTATATTTATTAAAATCCTTTTTCTGTTTCGCTGTCTTTGTTGTTGTTTTTTTTATTGTGGTTCTGTTTGAGTTGATTATGGTGTTGTTGCTTTTATTCATTCTCCTTCTCCCGCAATTGTTTGTTCTCTTCCCTCCTTGTCCTGATTCTGCTGTTTCAAGGACTACAGGTTTTCACAGTATTTCTTGAGAGTTAAAGAGACAAACCCATGGTGGGAAATGTAGAGTGGCTTAGACGTCGCTAAATTGAAGGGGGAAAGGAGAAAGGACGAGTGGTGGATGGTAAGAATACGATGTCCTTGCCCACGATTGTACTGCACTTGACTTCCGATGGGTCTTCGCGACTTATGACTAAGAGGCCAGAAGAATAAAGAGGTGAATGAAGAAGACTGGAAGAAAAAAAAGAAGAAGATAGATGTAAAAGAGAAGTCGTATAACGTTTGGTTTTGATTTTCGAAAGTAAAACACATCATCGTCTCCTTTGTCTGTGGAGGAGAAGAAGGATTCGAGAGGATCGTCTTTTTCTGCTGAAAGCAGTGAGAGTTAAACAAACATCTTCCAAACCTTCGATGGACCAGAATGGATTATATCGCAGATGGAGTGAAGTAGCAGAGAGATGAAGCAGTCGCCGAAGAATCCACCTAGATGCCTTGGACAGTGTTCAGTCGAAAACTGGTTATTGAAAATCGAGTATTCCGCAAACAATAAATATATATTTTAAAAAATCAATTATGGAATATTGGTTCAAGCTCCTAATTGCAGTAGAACTCTCAATTAGTCAAAGGTCAAGGGAAAGAGAGTTGGATGCTTCAAGTGGAATCTGGAGACATCTAAAATGAACCCACAGATTATTTTACCTCAAGTGAATCTTCTCATAGGAATGAGCGTAAGGAGGAAGATATATGGGGACAGTTTCCAAAAGCAATTTTTCAAAATACTCCAATCTCTGTCTGTCATGGGCTGCAGTCGGTCTTCAATTAATTCTCATTAGGTCAGCAGTTCACTCGTTTTCGTTGTTG
>CM029561.1:33171902-33441329 GCA_017309665.1 Coelopa frigida | reverse complement strand
AGACCACTTTGACCACCGCCATTCCCTTGGCTTCAGCCCATCGCCCCTTGTTCGGCAGCACCGATGAAGATTCCCGTCTGATCCCGGTTACTTCGCCCAGGTTTCGAAGCGCACGATTTCGCTCGACCTTGAATCTCGACAAGACGAGTCTCGTCCAACCTCCGGGCCACTGCGCAAGCATAAATTTCAATATTTCCTCTTTCCGCGTTTAACGTTAAACGCTTCCCCCACATTTCTGCCCGCCCTTCTCTTCCTTGAACTCTACCCTTTGCGACGACACCCGCTCAATTTTCAATATTTACACCGCTTCGAGGAAAGTTGGAGGTGTTTTACGAGGTTTTCATGCCTGCGAAATGGCCCAAGTTCGCGATTGCCGAAGTGGAACAAATTGGGTTGAGCCGATGGAGTTGGGTCAGATGTCTTTTGACGGAGACTCCTCAAAGGGAAGGATGCCACAAGGGAATGAAAGGAGGACCTATCCCAAAATTGATTCGGAAAACAAAGTGCGCACATATGCAATTTGATGCAAGAACAGGGTGAATGCGTACCGATCAGTCAGCGGCGTTATGACCAATCGATCCGTGCAGCCCAGGTACTCGTTCTGGTAGGTGAATGTCACGTCGGTGACGGATATCCAGGTTTTGTCCAGGTCCTCCTTGAAGTAGAAGCGACACTGCTTCAGCCACTCGAAGTCGTTGGCCGACTTGATGTTCATGCGGCACTGCAACGAGAAATAGACCGAGTCACAGTTGGAGTCCCACCCCGCTTACCCGTAGTTGGGAAAAGCGGCACACCTACCAAGATGTCGAATATGTCCCGCTGGTGGACGTGTATGGTGATCAGCGTTTCGAAGTTGGTGCGCTCCATCTTGGTCAGGTTCCTCGTCGTCTGGTCGATCAGGGTATTCAAGATCTCGAGGAACTTGTTGTTCGTCTCCGACATGACCTTCCTCTCATGCCTGGCCTGCATCAGCGCCATCTCCGCATCGCGCGTCCAAATCATTTGTATGCCCAAGAGACCAATCTGTGCTGGGACCTTCTCTAAGAATCCCAGCAGTGTGAAGTTTGGATCATTGATGGTCGCATAAGCGGTCCTAATGATCGAGTGCAATGACTGCTGTGCTGTGACCAGCAATTGAGTTAGCCATGTCTCGACAGAGCCCTCGGCGCGGATCGCGCGATCGAGCTGGATCATCTCGCCCTCGCTCGACATGATGGCCATCATCTTGTTGTACTCGATGTCGTGGAACTTCACGTGGCGAGTGTTGTCGAAAATAGAGAGCAGGTGGTTCTGGATGGTGTGCGAGTCGGACGCCTGGCCCAGAATCTCGAGCAGGGCCGGGTCGGAGACGAAGAAGAATCGCGGAAACATCATTCGCTTGCGCTCGAGGTAGCCAGACAAGGACTTCTGGCAGATCTCCAGCTGCTCCTGCAGGTGGGGCAGCAACTGCTTCAGCAGGTCGTCGCCCACGCAGCAGGCCACGACGCCCGGCGTCTCGTGGGCGCGCTGCATGATCTTCTGCCAGGACTTGTCGATCTTCGAGAAGCGCTTCGCCTCCTTGGGCAGCTGCTTGGCGATGTCGCCCCCCACGAAGACGGCCTCCAGATAGACCCACATGTTCTGCACCAACAGCCAGCGCTCGAGGATCTCGTTCGAGTTGGACAGGTCGTAGACCCACTGCTGGATCTGCTTCCGGAATGGGGCGTTGTAGCGATTCGACAGCAGCGAGCTGAGCACCATGAGGCTGTCCTCCAGCTGGCCGATGGTCTCTGCGGTGGTGTCACCGCGCAGGAGGAGCTCGCCGCGATTGTTGAAGCTCATGAACTGCAGCTCGTGCACCGACCACTCGTTGGTCACCTGCTTCAACTTGGCCTCGATGTCCTTCTCCTTCATTGCGCTGATGCAGATGTCTTCGATGTCTTCCTTGTGCTTCAGCAGCGGAGCCTCCAGGATGTTCTTCAAGGAGAAGCCCTCCGAGTCGAACTCGAAGGTGTACCTTGTGACGTCCATGATGCGCTGCCAGTGGCGCGGCTTCATGGCCTTGTTCGCCATCAGCTCCAGCAGCGGGCACATGTCGTTGAAGTCGTCAATGGTTTTCTTCAGCGCGTGGAACGCGGGCCACTCCTTCAAGCCTTTCGGCAACTTGCGACAGCGGTTCTGGAACTCCATGAGCTCATTGTTGATCTCCTCGATGTCGACCTCATTCCACGGGATGTCGTAGTAGCTGCTCACGCGATCGATGACGTCGTTGTAGAGCTTGTACAGCTTCTGAAGCAGATTCAGCTCCTTGCGGATTTGCCCCAACTCCGGGTAGTCGGTCTGGGGCAGGCCGAACAGCTCCTCGCCACTCTGATAGGTTTGCAGGCGGCGCCACATTCCCTCGAATCGATTCTGGAACAGAATCAGGCGATCGGAGGCCTCGCGAGGCGTCAGACCTGGCTGCATCGGGCCCGCCGTGCGATACTCGTTCACGTACTCGATTTTGTCCTGCTTGAAGCCGTCCAGATTGTTCCTCAAATCGTCTTGGAACGAGGGCTGCATGTCGAGCAACTTGACCTGGGCCTGCAAAGCACAGGCCAGCAGGTTCTGGAACGTGGAGCGAAGGTTGTCGACCAGGTCGAACTGCTCCCGTTCCACCTGGACCTCGTAGCGTGTGAGCACATTGAAAGCCTCCTATTAAAAGAAGTTGAATAAGTTTACTGTTCCAACCCTTAGTCCGACATACCTCGATCGGATCAATGCGCAGTTCCATGTCGACCTCCTGCTCACGGATCTTGCCCAGCGTCTCCATGATCATGCGCACGTCATCCAGATCACGAATGGAGTGATCCAGCTTCCGATCCATTTCATTGATCACCGCGTAAACATAGTCCATTTCCTTCTTATACTTCTTCTTCATGGCTTGTCCGATTTTATGAGTGCAGGCTGAAAGGAAAACGAAAATAACACACATCTCACATCCATCTCCAATAGGTTTCCAGTCTTCCGATCCGACGATTTCTAAACCCAAACCTTTGAAGATAATCCGAAAGCAGCTGAACTCGCCCCACTTACATTTGATCTCAATGGCCAGGCCATACTTAAGCCGCTCGTTGTAGACCGCTACACACTGGCCAAACACCTCCATGTCTGGCTCGACCAGCAGGTTGGCGTCCAACTCGGCCAAGCACCGCAGGGTGGACTCGAACTCCTGCAAGCCGAACTCCATCAGCTGGCGCGTGGTGCGATCGTTCTTCCACAGGAAGTGATATGGCTTCCAGCGCTTGATGTAAGTCTGAATTTCCGGCTTGATGTTCTTCGTGCAATTCGAGAGGAGATTCAGGGTTTTCGCCACCTCCTTGTTGTCCATGATGGCGGCGTAGAAGGACTTGAGCATGTGCGGCATTTGCGGGCGCTCCTCCGAAGCCAGACAGTAGAGCTTGCGTCGACGCGATCGATTGCCCTCGTTGTGGTTGCGGCCAACGCGCGGCTGTGCGGTGGTGGACACTTGCTGTGGAATCGCATCAAGATACAGTATTGTAGGCAAATGTTACTGTGGTATATTTACCGGGTTCTCCTTCCCGCTCGTCCACTGCGCGACGCCCTTCGCGATGCCCGTGATGTTCTTTCCCGCAGTTATCAAGATCTCCTGCAACTCATCCAGATTGGGTTTGATCACCAGGTTCGGGATTTGGAGCTGGGCGTGCAGGGCGAAGATCGGTTTCTTGGGTGTCGGGTCCTCCTCGTCCGAAATGAACCGGCGTCGAATCATGTCGAGTGCGGCGCGGATCACTTTGATGAGGACGTCGATGACCTTGCGGCTGTAGTAGCGCCGCATCTCCACCACGGCGTTGCAGACCATGTCCTGTGGTTAATCAGAGGAAGCGAGAGAAATGAAAGGAAAATAGCAGCGACTTTCACCCCACCCTACCTACCTGCATGCCCTTCGGCAAACTCTCCGACGTCGACAACAGGGTCAAAGGATTTTCGAAACAAGACCACAGGATGCTCCAGTCCTGCTGCTGATTAGCGCCACCCCCACCAGCTCCACCGCTATTGCCAGCTCCCCCGCTGCCACCCGCACTTCCAGAGGCCGCCGCATTGTCTTCGACTTTGCGAGCTGAAGACGGCTGTTGGTCTTTCGGAGCAGCTGTTTCAACACAAGAGAAATGGTGTCTTAGTGTCAATTGAGTCACTCCACGGCGGAGCCCACTTCCTACCGTCGAACAAGGTGACAACGTCGTCGCCCGCGATTTCCTTGAAGGTTTCCGTGGCTTTGTCCACCAAGTTCAGCACCTCCTCGACCGCCTCGGAGACCATTTGACTCTTCCGATTTAATTCAATCGCTGCCTTCCTGAAGAACACAATGGTATAATATTTAGAAAGAGCGGAGAGTAGAAAAAGCTAACCCCAACTAATTAAGTGGTTTTGCACTTATTTGAATTTTAATTAAAGTTGCTAGTTCTGAAGTGAAGGCAAAATTAACATTCCCATTTAAAGTCATCTGTCGAAGACTGGGGTACAACTAATTGTGTAGAGATAACCTTTGCCCACACTCACCTGCAGGCCTCCTCGCTCTTCTCCAGAAACTCTTCAACCGTCCAGATTTCGTCCTCTGTCGATGGGGAGTGCGTCAACGTTATGGGATTCAATATAAAATTAAGCATTGTCGATTGTGTTGAGATAACAATTAATCAGCCAATTAAGAATAACACTCGAAGATAAGTAAGTTAAACTTACCGCCAGGGAGGATCTGCAAGGAGACGTCCTGCATCCACATGAGAACATTTAAGATCCGATTCGAGTAGATGTCGTGCACTCGTGCGACAAGGACTTCGAACGTTTCAATTGCCTGCTTGCAGCGCTCATAAAACTTGGTCCAATTTTGATTGGTCCACTGGTGAGGGCAGGTGGGTGGAGCAAATTAATTACGAGACAGTTAAAATGCGACTTGCTTAATGCGCAAACTTGGCTGCGAAACGAAGTAAACTCACGTTAATTGTATGCAAGCCAGGTCTCAGCATCGCCGTCAGCCGCACCAACTGTGGTAGGAACAATGGTCGGACTTCCAGCTTCACTGCGCGAACAGTTGTCAGAAACATTTTGATAAGACTCTGCAAATAACAAATGACGACAATGATGGAAATTCGGTTGAGTCAAAGTTTGGACATAAATTTCAAAAATATAGACAACTAATTGCCAGAATTTACATTTAACGAGTCCTGAATGGTAATGAAGTATTGCTGGCGACTCATTAGTGTCGCGGCGACAATCGGCAACTCGATATCCATCTTGGCCAACATCTTGGCCTCGCGAATCAGCAGCGGGATGGTGGGGTGCAGGTTGACGAAGATGCGATCTCCTTGCAGAGACAACATCGGCTGGACGAGGCAAGCGTCCGCCACACTCACCTACGGAGGGAGGGGAGAAATTGAAGAGCCACCGAAGTTATAACTATTATGTTTACATCTTGGTCCAGCCAGATGGAAATGATCTCCTCCTCGTACTCCTGCAGCACCCCCAGCACAGTGTTGTAGCGGTTCTCCAAGTCCTTGGTCATAGGCAGGTTCCCGAGTACGGAGTGCTCCAACACGGCATCCATCAGCTCCGTCATGTGCATGTCCAAGGCCCGGCTCCACTTGATCCGCCCCGCGATGGGCGGGAAGTTGCGCGCGACTGGGGGATCGTCGCGCTGCTTTTTGAATAGTTTCAACACTCGGTCCACCTCCCTGTCCACGTAGCGAATGATGCGCGTGTACTTCTCGTCCATCTTGGTCAGCGGAATCTTCTCGCTAACCTTTTCGAATCGGATCAGGAATCGTATGCACTGCGGCGTCTCCCACACCGTGTCGAAGTTGGTCTCTATCAGGGAGGCGATCGTGTCCTTCAGCGAGTCCGTCTTGTTCATGAAACGCTCGAAGTCATCATTGAACTCGGCATTACGATGGTCCAGGTAGTCGTACTTCTTCGAAAGAATCTCCTTTTTAGCCTCCTCGAACGAGTTGTTCGCCTCCTCCAAGGCCTCGCCCAGCAGCAGGCCTTCGAGACGTCTCTCGAAGAGGTGGTTGTAGTCGTCGATCAGGTTAAACATCGATATGATCTTCGACAGGCGCTCGCAAAACGTATCGAATTTCCCAAACACGAAATTCTCTGAAAACCCAAAGGGCGTTTGATCCGGCAGAAAGGGTTGTTCGCGAACGGTGTAATAGGTTTCGTGGTAAATGTGATTCAACTTGATGCAGTTGCTTAATTTGGTTCTTATAAGGTCCCGATCTTGCGACCAAATGGTCTCCTTACTGCGACAAGTGATATACGACTTGCAGGTCTCTATCATCTGGTTGGTGATCTGCAATTAAGAAATATCGTAATCGATGCTATGCTATAGCTCTAAGGCAGATTGACATTACCTTCACCATAAGAGAAGAGGTGCGTTCTGATGTGTTGTAAAATTGAGAAACACTATAAATTAGGCGAACTGTTTGCAGGAGACTCAAAATGGACTCCTTCATGCTGACCTGAAGAAGAAATCTCTGTAGTTATAAGATCTTTCTCTAAGTCCATCAGTCTCACCGGGTCGTCCAGATACAGAGAGTGGCAACAGGTCTCCATTGCCTGAATGAACTTGGAGTTATCGCGGGCTTCGTTGTAGCAGAACGTTATTTTGCGGTCGGTTTCCTTCCAATAACGCATCACTCTCGACCCGGCCAGGAAGAGGCAGTGCAGCGTGTACTGCACTTCCTTGTCCTGCAGATGGGCCAGCAGCTGCGAGAACTGTGCACCGCGCTTCTTCCAGTACTCGAGCTCGTCCTGGGGGCCGCTCGAGTCGTTCTCCTTCCGCAGCTGCTCGCTCTCCCCCAGAATCTTCATGATGCCTTTGATCCAGTTGGTCACCCGCTCCTCCAGCTGGCCACAGAACTCCTGGTTCTTCGACAGGTCCTTCACCTCGTCGATGACATCGATCTTCTCGAACATATCGCAGCCGTCCGCGAAGACATTGTAGTGCTCGCAGACCTGTTCGCACACTCGGAGGGCGCTGCAGAAGGAGCGGAGGCCCGGTAGGAGTTGGCCCTTAATCAGGCCGCAGCTGACGTCCTCCTCTTCGCTCTCGAGGTTCGGGAAGGCCAGCGCCTGCATGAACACGTACTCGACAATGCGTTCAATGGATGTGACGAGCCCGATGTTCTTCGAATCGATTATTCCGCAATATCTGGAGCGAGCACAAATTTGCAATTCATAAACTACCGTTGCTCATTGCAAGGGCATCGCATATATTATGAACGAAGCACATAACTTTGTTACATCGAGGAAATTTGCAATTTTGCCAATCAATTATATGGGAACCTTAAACAGGTTGCAGACCGTTTAAATAGACCCTTAACTTATCATTTAGACACCAATCCCTGAACATGCTTCAAGCAGCTTCTATTTCTTCAATAAAAAAATGAGAGTAAAAACCACAAAACTTACAAATCCTTCTGGAATCCTTCCTCAGGCAATTGTTTCGAAGTATTAATGCGAAAGATATAAATACAGACACCCGTAAAAGCACACGTCCAGCCATCCGTGAGAAACAATTTCTTTTGTTTCGCCGGAGCCGAACCGCTGGGAGAGCCACCTAGAAGATACGAGTGGGCGGACGCTGAATTAATAAGTTCGTAAGAGAGGAAACTAAACAGAAATAGCTAGTGGTAATAAAAGAAAAATATCAATTTGCAGATTTGGCGTGAAGACGGGGCGTGGGGGCGACGACAGGGAGCGTGGGGCTCGGGATACCTTGTGGCGTTTTGGAGCTGCTCGATGCAATGCCGCTACGTGAGGGTCCTGGCTTATTCGCATCCTGCGGTGGCTGCGGCTCCGGCTCATCAACTTCTTGGTAAAACCACAAAAGTTTGTTCTTCATGTTGGGGAGAAAGAGTTGATTGATTTCGTCCAGCTGAAAATTTATGATTGGTAAAACTTTTTGATGAGAACGTTTCCTATGCTGACGTCACAAATGCAAATCGCAAACGAGGAACTGAGGAAATGAAGCCGGCGGAATTGATTATGCCAGTGGGCAGTGAAATTAATTAAAATTAAAAGCCCAAGCGAGACTCACCATATCGCCCTCGAATATGTAATCCATCAGCTGGTGCCGTGGCAGGGCGGTGCCATCGATCAGCAGCTGGAATGTGAACTCCAGCCGGGGATCCATCTCCCCCCGGCGCGCCTTGCGCTCGCATTCTTCACGGCGCCGCTGCGCTTCATCAGCATCGGTCGCCATGTTTGGGATTTTTTATCGTTCCAAAGGCATCCAGGATCCGTGATCGGTTGTCGTAATCAGGAAATGTAAAAAATGGATTTGCAAATCGTCGTCGCAAAAATGTTTTTTTGTTTTTTTTCAAACCCGTGTGTTTTTTGTCATCAAAATGCAAAAAGAGACCAAAAATATGTTAGTGACGAAACAACTCAAGACGCTTGGATAGAGTTCAAAAATATGGGAAGAGGTTCGGTTCTTGTTCGATTTTACAATGTATACTTCAAAAAGTATTTGTATACAACTATATTCAAAACGAAACAAGACCCAGGAACACTACAGGAAGTTGCGAATTGAGGGCTACACATAAACCACTGAACTGAACTTCACCAGACGTGGTTCAGCACGGTGCATGTGTGACGCCGTCTTTGAAGCAAATTCTCTGAAAAGAAAAGTAAAACAAGGAAAGCCTAGGTAAGAAGGCAAATACGTATCCAGATATGAACCCAAACAGAACTTACATCCGTAGCAGCCTAAACCTATTTAACTTCTTATAATACGATACCTAGCCCAAATGGCATAAAGCATAAGCTGACGAATCTTAATAAGGCCACCCCGAGAAGGTAACTGAACAACGACTTGGGCACAAAAGTTAAATAGGTGTCGAAACTGAATCAGTCCCGGTATTTAGTGGCGTTCACGAGCGTGATTTTTGTCAATTATTGTCCTTTCAACGTCTGCAAACATGTCGATAATTTTTGTAAACGACGCTTTTCATAATTGTTAATGGTTGACGCTGCTCTTCCGCCTCATGAAACCCCTCCTCCCTCGCGTGTTTGAATGCCAATGAAGTTGTTCACAGGCGATGGATTATGCTGCGCGTAACCAGGAGCAACGGACTCGGTGGAATCGATCAATCACTTGCACCAGAGAGGTCGTGTTCGCACCTTGTTATGTCACTGGGAATCGCCTTTTCTTATGCAAAATCATATCCATTATGATATCTCACTATAGTAGATGTTTTGGGGAAAAAACGTTATATTTTAGAGCTTTGCTAATTTCACCTGCAAGATATCGCCTTCCTCCTCCTCTTCTTCCGAGCTCGTGTCGCCTCGATTGGCCGCCGCATGCTCGGCGAATTGGGCACGAGTGTTTTTGTGGACAAACATAAATATCCTCTACCCTTGCGTCTGGTTGTGGACAATCAAAAGGCAAAATGTGGCACAACCGGATTGTATAAATTATTAAATCGTTACTATGATCAATGTATGATTATCTCGAAGCTCTGAACCGCAAATGACTATTGCGTTTCTACTGCTGACTGATTCCACTCCACATCGGTATCGATCAAGCGCGTCTCAGTAACCCTAGCAACTGTAGCTCTATGGTATCGTGCGCCTCGGCCGTTCATCGAAATCGATTCAGAGTGATCAGGATACGAATTCCCTTTATTCATTAATTCCTACACATCATCATGTGGTCTTGTACTCCAAGTTTCCTTCAAATTTGGACTTGTTCCCTCAGTCTTCACCCCGTTCAATTGGTATGGATTAAATCTTGTTCTCCAGTTGGTGGAATTAATAAGATGTCCTATATAGCCTGCTTCAGACAATACCAATCATGAGGTCGCAGACCTTCTTTACTACAAAATCCTCATCAACCTTCAGTGAACGCTCGGAATAGTGGGGCTCAACAACCTAGTCGAGCCAATGAACCCGGCAGTGTTTGTTTGCAACAGCAAACGAAGAGTGCACGGGGCACCAACTTGTTGACGAAATGCAAATAGTTTTGCTATTAAGTTGAGTCTACCGGCGGATAACCCGGGCATCTGCGCACTTTCCACCACTATGTGTCCATCTATCCGTGCCACACACAACCTGTTGTTACTGTTGAGAGAGTTCAAAACACCAGCTCTATTTATAAATACTTGTCATCTTCCAATTGTTGCTTCCGAGTCCCTGACAACTTTGAACTTTCAAGGATATTTACTATTGATTGGGCCTGAGGTGAATGGTTGGCTATGACAAACTGTAGCTGGCACGAGCTTTTCTTATTGTGGAAGGATACACAGACCACAAACTTAACATTTGCACCATCCGCATAAAATTGTAAATATTTATGCATGCAATATTCACTTAAATTTAATGGGTAAGGGAATTAAAAGCTCTTTATAAAAATATATATTCTGTGGAAAATGTTTACCAAAGTTAAAGTGCCAATAATATTTGTAATTAAATGAAATAATAAATTCTAGAGATTATAATATAACTTATTTTAAGAAATCGTTATTGGCATGTTAGGCAGCTATATTAATTGGACAATGACTAGTTTGCTCGATATTCTACAACATTTCACCTTAAAACTTAGAATATGCAGAAATGCTCAATAAATTTCAGAAATGTACCACTGAATTCGAGAAAGCTTAATTTAGTATTCAGAACTTGTAGCTCATTGTGGCAATTACTACCCGCCATCCGTTCGACCAAAGAATCTATCCATTTATGTTTCTGACGAGCAACAAAAATTTAAAACAAGTGAACAAGTAAGAAGCATAAGTATATATTAATGTTATATGGGTAGATGGCTTAGTTGATGATTTATATACTGTAGCGAGCATAAAGAATTGTACAACTCTATAAATATGACTTAATCAATCATATATAAAACAATCCTTGACTAAGCCCATTCAAAATGTCAAGTATATTTATATAATCCTCTCCCTTAAGCCTCTTATAAAAAAAAATCGGAAGCAAAAAAAAAATGCAAGGTCATTTAAATTTATTATTTTAATGGTTGTAATAAATTACAAATCAAACTTTGAACGAAACATTTTTATTTTTCATAGATATCAGATTCAATTCTGTTTGTATATTTTGCAAATTAAAATTTTTATGTTTTCTCTTCTTAGTTTCTCAACCTACAAGCTCCCATTTCTATGTGGATAACTTCAAAACTTCCATTATAATTTATTTTTTGTTATTTATTTATAATGTTTGTTAATTAATTTAAAATTCAAGCAACAAACATCAAATCCAAAGGTTTAGAGAAGCTAAAATAAAATGTAAACAAACTGAATTTTATAGTTTTCACCAGGAAGATAGCTGCTCAACATTTTTGAAAATCATCACGGGTTTACCAAAAAAAACCAAAACGAATGAAAAAAAAAAACATTTTCAAATTCGATCACTTCACTCTTCCCACTTTTACATGTCACTCAAAAATTTCGGCATCCCTGGAACTAGAACGATACGCGATAGTATCGTACATATCGCATACCATTTTATGGTTCATGTCCACGAAACATTTTGTTCGTGTATGTGATACGATAGACTGGCACGTAAACATACGATATTCTATAGCAATATTCTGGTGGCTAAAATTGTTTATTTTGGTTAATTAAATACATTTAGATTTTGAATATTTTTTAATGCCATTTATAAATTAAAAATTTAATGGAGCGTAATAAATAATTTGTATATTACTTTTTGTTACTTTAAAACACCCGGCTTTTTCTGAAAATAAATTCGTTTTCGGAAATTTTCGTTGCTATCTTCACGGACGTTGTCAGCTGTCTATATTGACAGTTAGGCCAGTACTCTTGTGAAAATTCCTGAAAATACAATTAATTGAAAATATGTGGATCGGAAATAAGTAATATCAATTCAATAGTCAGCAAAGAAATCTCCAATATGTCGGAAACAGACGTATCGAGTCGTCATCCCCATCAGTCGCCTGAGCAAACGAAATCCGACCAATTCGATTTCTTCGATGAGCATATGGAAAACTATGACGTCGAGGTGAGCAAGTGTTTTTAAATATCTTCGAAATCGGCAAACTATATAGTTGAATTTCCAGACGTCTGCCTTGCACCGAAAATTGCAGAGCAAAATTGAAGCTCTACGAATACTTAGAATGGAATTGGAGCAATTTCGTACGGAACGCGACCAGTTCAAATTGATGGCCGAGACCTTGCAACTTCGGTACTCCGCCATAAAACGAACCAGCGACTATAATAATGGTGGTTTCGGGGGCAAGGCAACTGTTGCAAACCTCTTGCATGAAACTCGAGAGCGTAACATTCGATTAACAACGGAAGTGGAATCGCTGAAGCAGAAACTTGGCGAGCTTCAAGGTGACATTCAATTACTCCGTTCTAAGGAGTGTCGCGAAGCCGACAAGACGGAGGAACGCTCGAACAATGGAGTTGCTTGCGCCGCAAGTTACGATAATGAAGAAAAGATGTGGAAACAAGAGCGTGCACATTTTATTTGTCATTTAGAAAATTTGAAGAAAAAGGTAAAAGGGCAATCAAATAGCTCACAGTTAAGTACATAATTATTATGCAATTTCAGAACGCCCAGTTGGTCTTTGATTTCAAAGCAGTAATTGATGAAAAGGAAGAGATCATTACAGAGCGCGATGCTTACAAATGTAAAGCACATCGTTTAAATCATGAGCTTTTTGTGGCTTTAAAAACAAATGAAAAACACCCAAAGGTACTTTTGTTTGTCGTATATACAAATAGAGTTGAACAAAACATATCTATCTTCCAATAGTTCCTTGACATTGATAGTATAATTTTGGAAAATAAGTACCTGCATGAGCGAATCAAAAACTGTGAAAATGAGTTGGACCTTACCAAACAATCTATTAATAAATATAAGGTACTACTTACTTTTAAAAATATTATTTTATTATATTAAATTCCCCAAACTATATCCAGTGTCCGATTGTTTTAACACTAGAAAGACCGACACTTTGTATATACCTAGATAGCCCAAAAGCAGTCAAAATGACTGCCTTGTAAAATTATAACTAATGTGTAAAGAAATTGGTTAAATATTATTTTTTTATATTTTTCATATTATTAACACTTTATTCGACATTTTTTTCATAAATTTTGAGCGGAAAAAAAATACAATAATCACCTTATTAGAACATGTATCATTACCTAAAGATTCGAATAACAAGTACTAGTTTCGCTTGAAGCAACTGCAACTCATCAAGTGCGACCTTTTATCACATATTTACGAGTTATTATGTGACGGCAATCGAAAAAAAGTAATGAAAACTATTGTGTCAATGTCGAGACGAACTGATCATATAAGAAATGTACTAAATTTAATAATAAGAGTCATTTTATTATTTGAAATATCTCAAGCAGTCAAAATGACTGCTTTTGGGCAATCTAGGTATAGCACATATGTATGTATATACCAGAAATGAAGGAGGTGGAAGTTAAATACTAATTTAATAAATGCATTTATATGTCGTAAAAAAAGTCTCAAAATTTTAAGAAAGTATGACATTATATACATACATTTTTTTCTAATTGAAATTAAAAAGCAGTCAAAATAACTTGCTTGGGCAATCTAGTGTTAATTAACCAAATTCTAAATCTGATGAACACTTAGTTTTATATATGAATATTAATTTTATAGTAAATTACATTATTATGTATGTATATACAACTAATTTTAATAAATGCAATAACATTCTTTTATGCATCAAAATTTTCTGAAGAGCATGTTGGACACAAAACGCAAGAAAGGTATAATTAAGCTAGGTAAAACTAATTGTGAAGAAACCATACTATCGCATAAGCAAGGTAAACAAATCATTTATCTTAGAAGCCACCCATGAATGCTTTCGTTGTTGTGATTTATTTAGTTTTTATTTTATTTTCAAAACTTTATACTTATTGTTATACTTATCTTTTTTAAAATAGAATACTAAAGAATTTTAATTTGTGAATTTCAGTGAAAAGCATACTTGAACATGGTATAGATCTACCCACTAGAACTGAAACAATTACAGATTTGAAGGCTCTGTGCCTGACACTGCTGGATAATTTGAATGACAAGAATATTGCACTAAGTCATCAAAAAAAGACAAACAAGTAAGAATTATATAAATATTATTTAATATATAATGATTGTTTTCATTGGTATATTGCAGAATTCTTGCTACGAAAATCGCCGAACTTGAACAGCGTATCCAAGCGTTAACTGGTGTTGAATCTTCCATTTCATCATCTAATAGTGGATTTTCACCATCACAAATGCTTCTTCATGACTACTGTCCAGCTGCCGTCGACATGGGTGATAGTAATAGCAATGACACCCATATATCAATAACAAAACCTCCTTGTAATGGAACCGAAGATTCCGGTACAATGTCATCTGAGCTTGATAAATCTAATAAAATATCACGAGACGCTTCTGATGATGCAATGTCACTATTGTCCACTGAGTCTGGGCGGAGTGTGCTCTCTTCAGAATATGGCATTGACGCAGGTGCCTGTAGTTTGAGTGAATTTGAAACATCGGCACTCTATGCCTACAAAACTCCATCAACTACAGACTCAGGGCATTGTGGTACACGCAATTCAATTAACACCATTCCGAATATTCCCAGTTATATTGCAAAAGAGCGCAACAATGACTTAAAGGACTTACCTCCTGAACTAGCTGCAATGGTTAAAAAAGCTTTGCACGAACTAGATATGCGTGATTTTGATGAAGTCATAGGTGAAATCGAAGAATTAGATACAAAGGGATTAGAAAATGTAATCACATCAATCAACGAAGACGATGATGAACAGAATGATGATATCACAATACATTAAACAAGTTAAGAAATACTGTTGAACAAAACATATAATAAACTTTATTTTCATTTTTAAATGATTTTAATGCTGGAATAAAATATTTTCTTTATAAATATTTTCGAATGACTATATCAATTGAATGACCATAGGAACAAAACCAAATAAAGCCATATTTATTTTATGAACACCAAAATCAGAGCCAGTTACGATACGGCACTGATGTTCGGAAGTCTTAGCTGGTGAAAATATGAACATTAAACTATAAAAATGCATACATATATTTTAAAACACACCTATGTAATGTACACAGAACAAATATATATAGCCAAATGCAAAATAAACTAAATAAAATGTGAGAATATTTTTTATTTATAGAGAATTAAAAGCACTGGACTAGACAAAACAATAAATTATGTTTACCAAAAGGAATCATTTAGTGAAATATTTTATTTTTAACACGCTTATTGAATTCACTATTTATTATTTATTAATTGAACAAATAATTTTAATTGTTGAATGTTGTAATAATTATTACAACAATGTTTTTTTTTTTTAATTTTGATTAATTTAACTCTCTTTACTATTCAATAAAAATATAATGTATATTTATATATATATGTTTTTAAATTTATTGTTATTTCTAACGAAACTATACACTACATTTGGCAAAATCACAGTTCACTATTAAAGTCTCTAACTTAAGCAAAGCGTACACAACATCAAGCTATGCACACGATCATCCAAATAGAAATATTGAACCCAATCTGTAAGTAAAACAAAAGAAAAAATACGAAAATGATATTTATTAAACGACGAAAAACGATGAATAGGATTTTACATAATGACAGTGAGGATGGGAAACATGAACTGAACATGAACTTTTAATTATTGCGAATATTGACTAAAGCATCATAAAATAGATAATGAAACAAACGATTATGGTTTTTTTTTCGACAGTAGGACGTTATTGCATATTTTTATTACTATTCATCCTTTAACTAATATCACCTCATTTTATATTTACTTTATTTCATCTTATGATTTATTGTCATCTACAAGTAATTTATTGATTGAACAATCAAATAATGCTTGCGATATATTATTCGTAATTTGTGCATCACTGTTTAAAGACCAATGAATGAAATACTACCTTAATAAGGAACATTTTAGTTATAGCATCACTTAATGACGAAATGTTGATTTAATAAATACAATATGTTACAAATGAGTGCATGAATTATTTTGCTAATTAGTTGAATTCAATTTAAGAATATCCTTTCATGTATTGACTATCGATTTTAGTACAATTTAGTGAGAACTTTACAAAGCACTTACAAAATATAATATTTAAAGACGCCGCATAACAATTATATAAATTTTAAAATACAGAAATGCATACAAATTAAAAAAGAAAAATAATATAAAAAAAATATACAACATCCAAATTTTAAAGGTATCGAATAAATCTAATTTGGATTTATTTTTAAAACATTTGACAGCTAAAAAGATTACTAAAATAAATTAAAATTTTTGTAAAGGTATGTTGCATGATATTTTTAAAACTTTCATATTCCGACATGAGGTATATAATTAAAATTATAATGTTCAAAAAACGAGCATCTTCTGTTCATCAACATGTAATTTTCTTTCTAATCTGATACCTTTGGGTATATTGACTAAATTAAAATAATTTAAAATGATTTATATTTTAATGATGATTGCAATTTTTAAATATTAGTAATAGCATGTTTATGAGTAAAATGTATATTAAATTTAATGCTCTCGATTTTTTATTTTAGCATAATATCGCGCTATTTTATTCAAATTCGGCGCTGCAGAACCATTTGCTAAGCTCTCGATACCACGCAAAAACAATTGCTCTTGAGCTCGAGGAAACTTGCCATTGGTTCTGCCTCGCCGCTTCAGAAAATATCAGTTGATGAATGACATGTAATTCGTGAATAATACGTAATTCTCTACTAACCGTGCGCACAATTCTTGTCGCACCGTCGCTGTAAACTTGTTGGCTAAGCAGAGTGCTGTCGTCGTTCCAAATATTAAATTGTAAAGAAGAACAATTTGGAAATTACCCAGCCATTCGATGGCACCGAAATCACCAAGCAAATCGAAGTTGGTGATACCTAAATCAAAAACAACATTAGATAATTCAGTAAATCGCTTTTAAGTGTATAGTTTTACCAATAATTCTACTTAGCAAGGGGAGCGCAGAACTAAGAATCAACACCAATGCACAATTGAGAATCAATTGTGAAAGTGATGTTTTGCGCCGTTGTGGACGCACATTCCTCATGAAGGGCATTGTGTAGAAGCCCACAGCGGAGGTGGCGCCTAAATAAAAGATAAGGCAAACTTCCAGTCCAGCACCAAATGGTCCCAATTTGGATAGAGATGAAATTCCAAGCGTAAATTGCTAAAATATATTAATAGATATTTAAATTAATCCAATAACTCATATTATTTCAAACAAAATTATGAAATAATTTGAACATAATAAAACTTACCCTTGTACTGAGAGGCAACGCTTTAATTCCTATTAGTAATTCTAACGTGTTCTGTACCACCAGTAGAATAGTGACACCGGTGAAAAATAGTAACGACAACATAGCAAACGGGTACACAAAATTGCGTTGGAACGCCGAGGATTTACGCAATTTGTCAAGTTCTTTCCGCTCAGACTCCAATTCTCTCAGTCTTTCGCTGAGTTTTTCATGCTCAGTGAGATCACCGTGCATAGGCTTCCGCTGATATAAACTCTCCAATGAAGGATGATAATAGCTGCGTGCACGCACGTTGGTGCTACTGCCATTAAATGTTTCATTGACGCTGACTTTATGCAGCTCAATGTTAGCCAATTTTCGTTTGACGCTGGCTTCCTCCATGTGAAACGCTGTATACTCCTCGTTCACATCACGAAGAAGATGTGGTTTAACCAATACTTGACCAACCACCCCGAAGAGACGCACGAATCCAAACGGTGTACAAACTATAAATAAACAATGAAAATATCAAATAATAGTCTCTTAGGAACCGGACAACATTTATTGTTGACATGACAACAACATTTCTCTAGAAGTTTCAAATTATTTCGAACTTCTGTTTCTGTAAAAAAATCATCACATAAAACTAATCCATTTTAATTTAACACCTTTAATAAAAAAATCTCAATCATGAATTCACAAATAGATGAAGATTTTCTTGAATTTGAGTCCAAGGTTAACCAAGTCGTAAAAATCTTGGAGGAAATGAATAGTGTCGGCAAAACAGAAGCAGAATCCAGCAAAGGGTAATAATATACATCTGTATATATTTATATGACAATTATAATTATATTTTTTTAACAAAAAAAGAACCAAAAAGGTAATTGAAAATATAGACGAGGACTTCATTGTAACCGTTCGTGAAAACCGATCAGTGATTAACAGGAAAAGCTGTCCCAATGAGTTAGATAATAAATCAAATACATCTCATATGGATAAATTTACATTCATGCAGCAAGTTGAACAGGACGCAAATGAACGGGCAAATGCTCGACATGAACGTGAAAAAATAGCTCAAAATTTCAGAAGGTTAGTGTAATATATGAAGTATGATTTCAACTAAACCTTGATAAACTGTAAAATTAAGTGAAGCACGACTTTAAACATACTTTACGTAGTTTCGGTTCACATAGCTTGGCGAGGATCGTACTCGATATAAATCGAAATAATATATTTCATAGCATATAATATATATTATTTAATTCCAGTCTTGGGAATGAGGCCTATCGGAAGCAGCAGTATGAAAAGGCAATTAATATGTACACCAAAGCTATAGACCATGTCAAGGATAGTCCCATATTATATAACAACAGGGCATTGGCTTATATCAAGTAAAACGAGTTTTTTGCCTTCTGATGAACTTATTTATAATATTTTATTCCAACAGATTGAAGAACTATAAACGTGGTATTATTGATTGCGATTACGTTTTGAACAAACTGGAGGAGAAGAACTTAAGATCTTGGCTTTATCGCGCTGCTGCATATAAACGTCTTGGGGATGATAAGAACTTTGAAACAAGCATTAAATTTGCAAAAAAGAACAATTCCAAGGAAACTGAGTATATTGATAATTTTCTAGAAAAACTAAGAACTGATCAATTTTGAAAATTAGCTTATTGAATGGATTTATGAACTGAATAAAACCCTATTCTGCAAAAATATGTACTGAATATTATTTAAAACTAGCGCCCCCGGTGCTTCGCTGTTCACTAGAAAATTCAAAATTTGATAATTTCATAGAAAATTCAAAATTTGAAATTTTAATAGAAAATTCAAAATTTGAAATTTTAATAGAAAATTCAAAATTTGAAATTTTAATAGAAAATTCAAATTTGAAATTTTCATAGAAAATTCAAAATTTGATAATTTTCATAGAATATTCAAAATTTGATAATTTTCATAGAAAATTCAAAATTTTATCATTTTTATAGAAAATCATAGAAAATTCAAAATATTATCATTTTCATGAAAAATTCAAAATATTATCATTTTCATGAAAAATTCAAAATTGATAATTTTCATTAAAAAAATCAAAATTTTAAATTTTTATAGAAAATTCAAAAATTTTAATTTTCATAGAGAATTCAAAAATTTAAATTTTCATAGAGAATTCAAAATTTAAATTTTCATAGAGAATAGAAAATTCAAAAATTTAAATTTTCATAGAGAATTCAAAAATTTAAATTTTTATAGAAAATTAAAAATTAATAAATTTCATAAAAAATTTTCATAGAAAACTTGAAATTTTATTAGAAAATTAAAAATTTGATAATTTTCATAGAAAATTAAAAATTTGAAATTTTCATAAAAAATTAAAAATTTGAATTTATCATAAAAAATTAAAAATGTTCATAAAAATTCAAAATTTTCATAGAAATTTAAAAATTAAACTTTTCATAGTAGACTCAAATTCATATTTAGTGACATTTGGGACCATGCCATCAACCACTAACCAAAGGTTTGTCACGATCAGAAATCACTATGATCAGATTAAAATAAATCTGTAAATATGTACAATAAAAAATACTCACCCAGTAAAAGTAATACACCCAAAAATGAGACACAGGAGTATAAAAACGGCAAGTGCACACTTCCCAAATCTGCAAACGATAAGCACAATAATTACAGTTTCATTAAATATATGATTATTATGTACTAAAGTACTTTAATTAATTAAATAATTTTTATATACAATTAACCAAGACTTGTAGAAACATTTTACGGATTTACTTACTTAATAATGAAAGGAAGCCGATCTTATCTGGATCCATCACAGCTGAGAGAACATAAGTTAAGCCCAGAACTACTGTGGCTAAAAGACTGAATACTGTAAAAGTTTCATACGCTCGAGCAATAATGCCTTTTTTATGTCCTGAGAATCCACTAGACTCAGTAAATAAATATGCAAAAGGAAGAAAAACGAACAGTGATAGGTTTGAGAACAGAAATACGTGATTCCACAGTCCTGCAATAAATTAATTCATAATTTCAGTGATAATTATATTTAACAAAATTTTACAAATTTTTGTGTCCCAAAATTTACCTTGTATCAATGAACTGTTTAACCATTTAACATAGTAACTGTTTGGATACAGCAGCAAAACTTCATTGCTGGCAATTGAGACAGGCAACAACAATGCTGCACCGACAGCAATAGCCATGGAAAATGTACAAAGCCAAGAGCTGAAAATACAAATTTGTTAAGTACATTCGGAAATTTGTGGGAAATTTATACCTTATGCGATAAACAAGTATTTCATCATCATCGGTGGAGAAAAGATCATCTCGATCCTTACGACGAAAGCGCGATATTAGGGCATATGATGCCAGGTACAACAACATAAGCAAAAGCAAAAAAATCTGTAAAAATAATTAAGTGAAATTAATATTGCAATTCATATTTTAAAAATAAACATATTTCTCTTTTTTCTTCTGCTTATTATAGAGCTAATGTATGTTCATTTACTACTAGGTTCTACAAATAAGAAACCTCACTTAAAGTGTTTTCTAAAAAGTCAAAGAATCGTTTGCAACATTTCTGAGTGAAAGAAAATAAAAACCAAAATAATTTTGGTTTGTTTTCCACAAAACAATTAAATAAAATTGAAAAACGCTGTTTTCATTTTAGTGTTCCAATTAATTAACGTAAATCATTTCTTATGTTGTTTGTTTATACGATGCCATCGTTATCACTTCATTAAATGTTAGAACCACTGTGTACTTTCATATCCCATACAATGTTAAACACTCCATTAAGAATATGTGGCGAAGAATTTTATGATACATTTGTATAAGATTGGCCAAATTCTACCAAAAGAAAATATTACAGATTTGTTATAATCTTAACATCTCGCTCATTGGTGTAGAACTTTACAAATACAAAACGCAATTTATTGCGAGTAGCACGACCAAAGCCCTTGGTCCAATAATTTGGACCTTAATGATGAAAATACACGTTGGTAAGGGAGCAATGCATATAAGCAATATTACCAATATTGTAGATACCGTTTTATAAGCGAGTCAATTGCGTGTAATAAAATTTGACAAGTAGTTAATCATAATCAGAGAAACGTGTTGTTATTTTGGGTATAATATGAATGAAATAGACTTTAGACCTTATCAGTATATAAAATGTACAAAGTGTACGAATACATTTTTTTAAATGAAAAAGAGTTCAACGGACACGTTGCTGGCCAACACAATTTTACCAACTCGATAAAAGTACTTGTTGATTCATATAGATTTGTTTACATTTTATTTCATCTGTGTTGAAAGGGAATATTTACAATTATTTGTGGTGTATATAAGTGCATTCTACATTTTTAGCTTTCGTAGAATGTAGACTTTCAATAAATACACCTGAGCATGGTTTGCTAATTTTTTTGTTTTGTATTTTCTGCCAAATTAAATGAATTAAATTTTTATAAATATATACATATAAAATTATGTACATATACATATTGTGTAGTAGTATAATTTGAAGCGACATACAAAGAACATTTTGGCAAATAGATCAAAACATAAATTTTTCAGATAAGAACGCCAACTCATACCAAATATACTTAGGTACATATATATGAATATCTTAGGGTTTATTTTTAGAAAAATATAAATAAGTCTCATCGAAAACAACAATATCTAAACGTTTTCAATGAAGTGCGTAAAATGCTTTGTTTTTTTTTTAACATTCGCAATATCATGTTTACACACATCAATACTTTTGTGAAAACAAGTGAAAGTAGCAAGGTTAAGTTTTTGATAATGTTATTGACATTTTCAAGACATCTCTTCATTGCATCTAACCTTAACTATTATCTGAAGAGATGTCGTTGAACACAAAAAACTAATATTTTAAGTACAACTTTCCAAAATAATTCCATTAGAAACAATAGAAAATCCCTAATTGATCCCCTATTGTGTATATTTATAGCCAGAACACCGTAAAAAACACGAAATTAAGACGAAATAGATAGTCTATTAATAACTCCTTATTTGATTTGATAAATATGGAAAACCTCCAATTCGACCTATAACAAAGAGTAACAGGATCAAGGAGTTAATACCAATGTCAGGTCATATGTACAGTTGCAGTCTATGATGATACTATGCGGTATTCCTAGTTATTCTAGTTTAGCAATTGGTGGTGTATGGCGAACCGTTAATTAAGTCATTCATTCTTTTTCCCAAGCCGTATATCATTATTATACAGGTCATATCAATACTCATTGCTTACAATGTGTTCTCGAACCGTGTTGTGGAATATTTGTAGCTTCAAATCGGTCACTTCCTCCTCATCCTCCTCCATTCTTGTGAAGAACTTAATTTTATCACTAACTGTCTCCAGTTTAAAGCAGATTTCGAGGAAATTGATTTAGAAATTCGGACTTTTTCGTTTCGGCTGATTTTATTCAATTTGACTTTTATCTACGCAATGAATTTCATTGCTTTCCCTCATGAATAGAACGAAAATTTCTTTTTCTCTCGCACTTTTCACCATTCGTTCGATTTTATTAATTGCAAAACAATGCACACAATTTCTATTATTTTGAATTGTTAATAAATTCAAATATAAAATTTATTAAATTTAAGAACAAACATTTATCAAATATTTTTTACACAAACAACAAAGATTTTCGACGCTCGCTCGTTCGCCCTTCTCAAGGGCTGTCGATGTGACTTCTATCGAAGTGTTTCACTCCACTTTTGATCAAAACACTACGCCAGTCCACTTTTTTGAAAAACACTTCCACCGTTTTCTTTATTTTTCCTCGTCAATTGCTAACTTTGATTTTGAATTAATCACTTCACACTATTATTAATTATGGAATAATTATGGATTATAATTATCGCTGGGTGTCTTCGTATTTTTGTATTTCAAGTTCTGCCAAATAAGCATAATTGTGCGAAAAAATCGTCCCTGAACTAAAGAAATTGCTGTACGTCAACGTCAAGTCGCACAATAAATTTATCCGAAATCAGGGAAAAGATTCCATGTGTCACAGTGTTGCATTTCTTATTTAGTTTTTCATTTTCTGAGTCAGTCCTACCAATTTTGACAATAAAAATATGTAATCGCAACAGGGATGCCGCACCGAAATCAAAAGTGAACTATTGTAAAGTGATTGGGAAAAACCTGCCAACAAAAGTATAAATTGCATATAAAGCAAACATGCCAAAAACATGCTAATCGGAAAGTTAATTGAAAACTGGAGCGACGTAGCGAAAGTGAAATGAAACACTTCGTTTAAAGTGAATTCTGCAACCCTGCAGAGGAATATTTTGGTTGCTTTATGGCAACCCTGCATAGCAGTATTTTGGTTGCTTTATGGAAAGTTAAACGAAGCCGGCGGGTAATTTTTGGTGTATTTTCCTGAATCGCAAGTTAATAATAATAATTAATTAATAATAAGGGAAATAAGAAGTAATCTCAAAGATGTCTGTTGTTATTGAAACAACAATCGGTGATTTCACTGTGGACCTTTTCACAGAGGAACGTCCGGTAGCTTGTCTGAATTTCCTGAAACTCTGCAAGCTAAAATACTACAATTATAACCTTTTCCACACAGTGGAACAAGGTTTCATTGCTCAAACGGGAGATCCTACGGGCGCTGGAGATGGTGGCTCTTCTGTGTGGGGTGTGGTTGAGGGCACCAATAAACGCTTCTTTGAGGCAGAGAGCATACCTAAAATAAAACACACTAGCCCAGGACTTTTGTCGCTAGTCAGTGTGGGAAAGAACATGGTAGGTTCCCAATTTTTCTTCACCCTTGGAACTGATTTAACTTCATTAGATGGCATACACTGTGTAATAGGCGAGGTTGTAGAAGGTAATTTTTACATGGAACTACATTTTGAACAAAATCTTTACATTTATTTAACTTGTTTGTAGGTCACGAAATTCTACGGAAATTAAACGAAACCATTGTGGATGAACAATTCCGCCCATTTCAAGATATTCGCGTTACCCATACTGTCATTCTCGATGATCCGTTTCCGAATCCTCGTGGTTTTCGAGTGCCTAGTCGATCGCCTTCGCCATCGGCGGAGAGAATGCAGAATGGTCGAATTGGTGCCGACGAAGACATCGATGACACTTCCGGTAAAACAGCCGAGGAAATTCAAGAGATGCTGGCAGATCGAGAAGCCAAAGCTCGAGCGACAATTCTCGAAATTGTCGGTGATTTACCGGATGCTGACATGGCTCCACCCGAAAATGTGCTCTTTGTTTGTAAATTAAATCCAGTAACCACAGACGATGATTTGGAAATAATATTCAGTCGCTTTGGAAAAGTTAAGAGTTGTGAAGTAATACGAGACAAGAAAACTGGTGACTCCTTACAGTATGCTTTCGTAGAGTTTGAGGAGCAAAAATCTTGTGAGCTGGCATACTTTAAAATGGATAACGTACTTATCGATGATCGACGCATACATGTAGACTTTTCACAGTCCGTAGCGAAAGTGAAATGGCGTGGCAAAGGAAGAGGTGTCGAAGGTCAACATGGTAAACTTGACTTCAATAATTTAAAGGATGATGGCGGTAAAGTTGCGACCAATAAACGACATACTGATGAATCTTATAAAAGAAGAGATAAGAATCGTGAAGACATTAGATTGGATGAGCGACGAAAGGCCAGAGAAGATCGACACAGACATCGGGAACAAGAAGAAAGTAACAGACGCAGAGATAGATCACGATCGAATAAGCGTAGTTATGACAGATCGAGAGATGATGATGGAAGATATCAGAGAATACGGCAAGGTAGAGAAAATTCGCGAGAAAGAAGGCGTGATACTCGAGATAAAAGCAGAGAACGTGAAAATAGATTAAATAGAAGGTTTGTTAAATGCCATTTTTATGTAATTTATAATGTTCTCTTATATATACATATCATATATTGTAGGAGTTCTCCAGATCCGAGGCACAAGTCAAGGGAGGACTCAAGACGTTACACAACTAAATATGAAAGTAATGTACGTGATTTAGATAATAAAAATCGTGAAAAAACATATGAAAAACGTAAGGAAACTGATGCTAAAGAGAAACACAGGTCAAGCAAGCATATGAAGAAACGTAAGACCCAGTCATCGTCAGATGAGGATTCATCCAGCGAATCTTCAAGCTCAGATAGTTCTTCATCATCAGATTCTAGTGACAATAGGAGAGCTCGTAAGAAAAGCTCAAAAAAGAAGAAGAAATCATCAAAAAAGTCAAAGAAAAATAAAAGATAAAATGAAACAATACAACGAAATTGTAATAAATAGTGAAAAAATGGACAAAATCATGTTCTTACTTATTTATTATTTAACAAATTTCTCTAACAGGATGATTTGTGTTTACTGAATTATCGCAACCTGTCTCTCTACAAAGACCTTGAGGAGAAGTTAACAAATTTCTCTTACAGTATAATTCAATTTTGTTTATTTTCTACTTCTGCAACTGCAGTATCGCAACCTCCTCCACAACAACCTTGAGGAGCTGTTTGTTTTCCTGCTCGACGTCTCGGCTTCGGTATCACTGCATCCGGATCGAAGGGAAAATTATCAAGACGAGTTGTTTCTTCCGTTATGCGCAGTTCTACAATTTAAACTATTTATATAATGGTATTAATACATATTGCGCATATAAATACCATAAACACCCTTCTGTTTCTCGACTGCCTGGATTACATTTGTACGCAATTCCTTGTCAACATCATTGGCCAATTGTACCATCTGTATATGAAATCATGATTAGTGCATCCGACCAAATAGTAAATGTATCTATGTACCTTTTGTATTTCGGTTTCATCTGTAACACTCGAGTTCTTACGAAAGTTGTCATTTATCTGTTTCCTTCCTTCGGTCAGCGCACGTTCGTCGCCCTGAAAAACATATTGTCGTGTGCGATGCAGTCTCTTGAACGCATTAAGGACCTGCAAGAGTTAATTCATATATTTCTATAAATTTAATTCATAATTCATTCACCTCACGGCGAATTTGTGACATTTTTTATGTGTATTTTCCAAACAGTATTTTTTTTTATCTAAATTTTTGACAGTATAATCATGAACAGCTGTTCCAATTTTAAGGTTAAATAAGAAGAGAAGAATGCTGCCACCTTTTAAAAAAATAATATTTTCCTGTACCTTATCAAAGCATGAATTGGTTAGTTTGTTTATTTCGGTGGTCGTTTAAGTAACGCAAAGTTGAAATTTAACTAGAGTTACGAGTCACAAGCTTATTTCAAATACTTACAGCTTGCGCTACCTAGTACAGCTGTGTTGCTCTACTACAGCTCTTTTAGGAATTACCTCCAGTGGTTCTCCAACTAAATAGTACAAATATGAATTTTACGTAATTTTTCCATATGAAAATTTTTTATGAATCTATTTCATGATAACGAACAGCTCCCATTCGTCTCTCATAACCGGACAAATATATCACGATTGGTGTCCGGTTATGGGAGCTTTCATTGGATATGGAATGAATTATTTTGTCTACATGAACTTAAATTTAATGAAACGCTTGTAGTTTAATTTTTTATTTACATGTTATAAACCATGTAAAAATAAATAAAATAAGTGAAAAAGTGGACATTTGCTAGTTTTATTAGATATATGAAATTGATATATTATGTTCGATTTCAATTTTGCGCATTCCAAATGCAATGTCACAGAGTCTGGTTATGAAATTAAGCTATATCATAATCGATTCGTTCCTAAAGTTTCTTTCACTTTATTATTAATATTTGGTAGATTCATACTTTAACATTAACATTGTGTTGACATCTGTCGCGTGAAAGCTATTTTACAGACTGAGGTCCCCTCCAGAAATGTCTACAGGTGGTGCGAATGACAACAATCTGTTTCCGTATAGCTAACAACAAAAACCACCCTCCAGAGTTCAAAATATTCGAATTTTCGAATAAACACAATCGGTCTGTTTCGTCCCATTCACCATCCACACACATAGTCCACACACACACAGTTGTCTCTTCCTGCTATTCAGTTCGAAAATCATAAAAGCAGACAGGAGAAGGATATTGATTTTTCATGCATTGCAAATGTTCTCAAATGTTGAATCATACTTTTCACTGGCTCCAGTCGAGGAATAAAACCAGTTTCTTATCAATGAACTAAAGAAAACAATTTAATACAGTGAAAGTGTATAAAAATCGAAAAAGTTTCCGATCATTTTTATATTTTGTGTAAAATACTGAGGCAATTGCAAAAAGTTCCCTGAATGGAGTTGATATTAATTAAAGAAACCTACATTCGTTAATATCATATTTTTCCTGAAATAACTATACCGATAGTTGTTGTAACTTCTATAGTCGGGTGGTGAATTTATTCGACTTATTAAATCGAATAGAGTTTTATATTGAAGTCGGTCGTCCCGGAAATTGTCGTTTGAAGCTTCTACATCGAGATGGCTTTGGACTTCGTAGCAACGTACAAAGTTCTGGTACTCGGGGACTCGAATGTCGGCAAAACGTGCATCGTGCATAGATATTGTGATGAAAAATATTACGACACATACATCTCTACGATAGGTAAGAATCTCTTAATTTATTATTGAACAATTGGAAGCCTTTCTTCATATCAAGCAATTGATTTTTTTCTGTCCATATCAACCACTAGATTTTTTTATAAATATCAACCAATAGATTTTTTTGTCCATTCCATTTTACCCACACATATGTCCTCAGGGTGGTTTTCCCCATTAAAAGATCACAAAAATATGTCAATATATCTGTAACTATATACAACTTTTCAACAGGTATTGACTTCAAACAGAAACTTATAAACCTCGATGGGGTGCCAATTAAGCTGCAAATATGGGATACCGCTGGACAGGAGAGATTCCGGACACTCACCACCGCCTATTATCGTGGAGCCATGGGCATTCTACTGATGTATGATGTGACAAATTTGGAGAGTTACAACAACCTATCTTATTGGCTACGAAACATACAGGAGGTTAGTTCTGCTTCGATTTCAATGTACTATAAATTGTGATGAACTTCTCTTTGTTAGAATGCTTCGCCGGATGTGGTCAAGGTGTTGGCTGGTAACAAGTGTGAATGTTCGGCCACTCAACGAATGGTTGACAAGGAGAGAGGAGAAAAGGTGAGAACGATTTCCAAATATTTATGTATGATTTCTGATTCAAGATGCATTCTTCGTCCTTCGCCCATAGATTGCTGAAAATTTTGATATGCCCTTTTTCGAGGTGTCTTGCAAGTCGAATATCAACATCGAAGAAGCCTTTTTATCACTTGCCCGAAAAATTCGAGAACAAAGAGAGCGCAGGGTATAAATTAAACACTTCTTAGTGATAAACGTCTTTACTAAATATACTTCTCAATTTTATTGTTTCAGGGTGAAAACTTTGATAATGACGATAAACCACAAGAGAAAAAATCTCCTGGCTCAAATGGAATAGGAACCTTTACACTCGGTGGAATTTCCGAGGGCAGCAGATGTTCTTGCTAAGTTTGTTTGATATCCAATCCGAACTACAAAACCCAATGTCCAAAAAGAACTCTTTTTATTTAAAACTAAAAAAAATTGTCAGCATAATAAATACTACGTCTAGTTGTAAGAACACAAAACGCATTTTCATAGATATAGTATCAATCAAATAGTTTTATTTAAGTGTATAACCAATAACTAACGAATCAAAACATTGAGCTTCAAATTTTGCTGAACGCAAACATTTTTTAGCAACAGAGAATACTGAAAACTTCGAAACACTAAACACTGAGTTTGCTCCCATAAAGATATATCAACTAAATTTAGTTGAACAATGGTATTATCATGTATTTATGATTTATAGTTGAATTTAAGACTCTGAGTTTCCACTTAGAAACTCTGAACCACAAGAAATTCATAAATTTTTTAGTGAAATTCGCACAAAGCTGCATTTAGACAAAAGGTTGAATTCATACAATATTGAAAAGTTATATAAAAAAGAATTATTTCTAAAAAATAGTACGAACTCAGCCACTTAATAGGAAATTAAATAAATTGTTTTTTTTTTAGAACTTGCTTAGTCTTTCCAAATAAATTCCCAACGATACCAAAAAAACCAAAAAATATTGTAAACATATTTTTCACTTATTTCTAAGAATTTGCTGTATATAATTAGATACGACTCATTATTGAAACATTAAGAAAAATGATCTCCAAATAAATTTCTAAAGTGATTGTATTTTATTTCCGATTTGAAAATGTTCAAAATTCTTGAGAAGACACACAACATAAACATATTTAATTTCGTGTCAATTATTTAAAATATAGCAAAATTGAATAGCATTACATCAATAAGACAAACAATAAAAATCTGTATGCTTCAAAAATATGAAACTATTTATTAAAATTCTATTATTACTCGGTTATCAAAACGAATACTCTATGGTGTGATATAAACGAAGGCATTCCTTTATGAGATTCATATCTTAAAAGAAACATCGCTAGGAGTTAAATACAGTGGGGAATCTAGAAGGATGTCTCGACCATGCCTTCATCAATCACTGCTATCGAGGCCATCTGTTTCCACAGCTAATTGTCAAATAATTGCATGTTCATTGGTTTCTACGACACGGCTATTAATCCACATGATCCACTGCATTCGCCAGTTGCTTAGTGACAATATCTCTCACCGCAATGGCCACAACAAACGGCTTCCGCATCGCACAGCGATGGCCCAAAGCCCAGAGTCCAACAGCTAGCGAGTTAGTATCATTAGATATATTCTCGGTTAGAAATCTGAACCGTTAGCATGAAGAAGATCAGAGCCAAGGCGAGTTCACTTCCCATATTCAATGGGAAGATCTCCGATTCTTCAACCTCGAGCACCTCGTCCTCAATTGTTTTTCCGGCGAAATCGAAAAAGCGCTCCACATTCAGCGGAGTTATACCGCCCACGGTATTTGCGATATCCACATCCTCCTCGTCGGTGGCCTCCTTGCTCAGAGACGAGGTAGTGGACGAAATGGACGAAGCGCCTTCTCCGAATGGCGAGGCACAAAAGAGCTTTGTCTCGAAAACCGCAAGGGAAACCACGACAAAGTCTTTGAACATCATTGGCGCTGAACTTAGTAATTACGAGAAAGTCAAGGTCGTCGGACAAGGTAGGTACCATATGTATATGGGGTAAATGGAGTGTATTTCGAGTACCGTTCTCCAAAAGGATCCTTCGGCGTCGCCATATTATACCGTCGAAAATCGGACAACCAACACATTGTATTCAAGCAGATAAACCTCACTGACCTGACTCCATCGGAGCGCGACTTGGCCATGAATGAAGTTGAGGTATTTTCTAAACTCCACCACCCTAACATAATCAGGTGGGAGACTTTGGAAAATAAATCGAGTATTTAATTTCCTATTACCGATTATAGTTACCTCGGGAGTTTCATCAAGGACAACACTCTGCTGATTGAGATGGAGTACGCCGATGGTGGGACTCTCTCGCACATTATTGCAGATCGCCCACCTCGGGACTTCTTCCCCGAGCGCTATGTGATCGCTATATTCGAGCAAATCGCCAGTGCCATCAACTACATGCATTCCGAGAACATACTTCATCGGTGAGTTGACCAATTTAAGGCCCATAGTAAAATTCAAATAAAATTCACCACGAAGGGACCTCAAAACTGCGAACGTATTTTTGAATAAACGTGGAATTGTGAAGATCGGAGATTTCGGTATCTCGAAAATTATGAATACCAAAATTCATGCTCAGACTGTTCTGGGGACACCGTACTACTTTAGCCCCGAAATGGTAAGATTAATCGGTTTTTTTTTTTACTGAGGCATTCTACTATACATTTCGTTTAGTGTGAAGGCAAGGAATACGATCATAAGAGCGATATCTGGGCTCTTGGCTGTATACTGGGGGAAATGTGCTGCCTGAAGAAAACATTTGCAGCGACAAATCTGTCTGAACTAGTGACCAAAATAATGGCGGTAAGATAATCGATTTGGGTTAACTTGTCTCTCTCATCTCTCTCATCACGTATACAGGGCAACTATACTCCACTGCCCTCGGGATATTCGTCGGCTTTGCGGAGTCTCTTGAGCAATCTATTGCAGGTAAATCTACCACACTTGTTTTTAGCATAATCTCTTAAACAAGTAAATTTTACAGGTTGATGCTGCAAAACGACCGAAAGCTTCTGAAATTTTGGAATATTGGATCCCTTTGATATTTCGAAATTTGGGAAAGCACAGGGGGTAATGTCCAAACTTTAAGTGTTTACGTATGAATTAATGGAGATATATGTATTATTACACACTTTAAGCTATACATACGGAGAAGATATTAACGGCACAATATCCACCACAAGTGGAAGCGGTCTGATGTCAACCAAACACGATAGTGTGTTTGATGTTGCAACGGATTCAACGACGCCTAGTATCGAACTGCCGACAGCACAAACCGAGACTAAGGAGATTATGAATGCGGAGACGGTTTCTCCAAGCGAAACTATAGAAAAGAGGTGATAAATGATAATTGGCAATAAGTCGCAAGCAGAACATTTAATTCCCGTCTTCTCTCAGATCGGTATTGTATCAGCTTAAATCGTTTGGGAGAAACTTTAGCATGGACCCAATTCAACTGCCACCCAAAGCTTGTATTCTTAAGGTTGCCACCAGCGAATCACACTTCGTTGTTGTCAATGACGGTATATCCAATACATTTTCATTTAT
This sequence comes from Coelopa frigida, assembly GCA_017309665.1. Classification (NCBI taxonomy): domain Eukaryota; kingdom Metazoa; phylum Arthropoda; class Insecta; order Diptera; family Coelopidae; genus Coelopa; species Coelopa frigida. The sequence goes on along the minus strand of CM029561.1, from coordinate 33,409,251 downwards.
ACTAATTATAAGTTAAGCGGAAATTCGATTTCAGATGGTTCTGTGTACACTTGGGGCGAAGGATCGCATGGTCAGCTGGGTCTAAGCTCGCTGGAGGCCTGGAAACATTATCCATCGCGGATGGAGAGTGTGCGAAGTTATCATTTTGTGGGGTGAGAATGATACCATGGTTTTATATTAATCACTAATATGCTACTACTCCCATCAGGGCTTGTGCTGGAGATGGCTTCACCATACTTCTTACACAGTCGGGTTCCCTAATGAGTTGCGGTGATAACTCCAAATATGCGTTAGGTCATGAAGACACAAAGACTTATCACAGTCCTAAAGTTATATCCAAATTGAGCGATATTAAAATCGCCCAAGTAGAGGCTGGACTAGATCATGTCTTGGCATTGGGGGCAGATGGTTCAGTATATACTTGGGGAACGAGTGTGCATGGGGCCTTGGGTTTAGGAAGCTTGCAAACACAACAGTAAGTAAAGAACTTTATTTTCTATTTACTGTTCTATGTATATTCATGTTTTCCAGAAAAACACCTCAGAAAATTCTACTCTCTCACGTGAACAGCAAGGTAGAGCGAATATTTTGTGGACCTGATACCTCTGCCATATTGTTTAAAAACGGCGATGTTCACATTTGTGGCAGCAATGATTACAACAAGTTGGGTTTTAATAAACCCGCCAAAATAATGACTTTTGTAATTTAAAAACAAGTAAAAATGCAATTTGCCATATAGTTTGAAATTATTTTTTTTTACAGAAAAAAGTGATACTACCACGAAAGGTTATTGACTTGGATCTTTCATCCAGACATTCAGTTTTTCTAATCGAGGGTGGATATGTTTTCACCATGGGACGAAATTCTGAGGGCCAACGAGGAGTAGGACATTGCAAACCGGTGGATTCTCTAACAATGGTAGATCTTATTAAAGATCGATATATAACGGTAACAGAAAATTTATAGAGTATCATAAAAATATTTGAAATCTGGAATTCTGTAAGCAAAATTATAGTTTATTTAAAAATGTTACACTTTTAGAAAGTCCGATGCAACGATCAATGTACAATTGTCTCCTCTGATGACAACATCATTACATTTTGGGGAACACGAAACGGAATACCTGAAGCTGGTGGCAGTTATGGAAACCAAATAAATGATAATACAGATGTAAAACCAGATTATTGCATAGAATTTCAACTTTTGTTTGAATATTGGTTCCCTTTAGGTAACTGAAAACCGAGATATTGTTGATATGGAAATCGGGAATAACACAGCGGCTTTTACAAATTTCCTGGCATCTGTATACAAGTCTGAAGTGGTTCTAGATCCCGTAGATATTTTAGCGTGAGTATGAGGCAACGTCATTCATTAACACACATGATATATTTTACTTTTCAGTTTATATTCTTCGAAAGAACAGTTTGACAAAGGATATTATGTTGAAGTCAATAATATATATCCCCTGCCTCACAGCGTATTAATATTGGTAGACACAACAACTCCTCTTATCTCATCATTCGAAGATTTGGGTTAGAATTAGAACCAAACAGTTTTGTTTTATTTTAATTCATTAATACATATTTTATACATAGTTTAGAGTAAAATTACAAAATAAAATGTATTTGTAAAGTTTTGAAATTGTTTGATTACAGCAACGAACTAGCTTTTTAATTGTCGAACAAACTAAACGACCATACCATTATAAAAATAGTATTTAGAAGTAATGTATATAAATAATTCTAAATATGACATAACTTATAATATAGCCAAAACATATAATCAATGAAAGTGCTTCTGATATACTGTTATATGTGGGTGCATTTTTAAAACAAAAGCTATATGTTTCAATATTTTCCATTATCGTAACGAGAAGATACAGTTCCTCCATAACGATCTGCAGCAGGCCTTCCAGTACCGCCGTACATACCGCCACTGGGACGAGATGTATCGATATATGTACCAGACCGTTCATTGTATGTGCGATCATACCGATCTTGTGTAGAGGACATCGAACGCCAATTGGACTCATCCACGGTGTTAGACTTTTGCCATACTGTGCTGCCAGTGTGCATATTTGACGACATACCATTGCTCACATACGATTTTAAAGTTGGTACGCATGCGCTGTTGGAATGACTAATGTGGTTAGAAGTTGCTGGCGCCCACACCGTACTGCTGCTTCCCATATTCCTATCTGAACTGGTACCATAGCCACTTGTAGAGTCATAACGCTTTGCTCCAGCAGATCTATAATAAGTTTTGAATAATAATTGTTACTAAATTCACGGCGATATAAATTAATCAGAAGCTACCTAACATCACCACGATCATCAATGCGCCTGAAACTTGTAACTGATGAACGCACTGGAATATCTGGCTCGGCATAACGATTTCCACTATTCTTGTGATATGCACTGCTCCCTACAGCACTGTTCGATGCTGGAATGTGACGTATTTCTACATCACGCTTGTAGTCATCACGTTGTGTTTTGCTCGAAGAGTAATCGTCACGCTTGCTGGACGATGAATAGTCATCGATGCTGCGTTTAGCACTTGACGACGAGATATAATCTCCAGTACTCCGTTTCGAATAATCGTCAGTGGTACGTTTCGGTGGTGCTGGGGGATAATCATCAATAGCTGAGCGCTTGGTTCCACTATTTGTATAATCATCACGTTTGGTAACATAATCTGAACGTTTCGAAGACGAGTAATCATCGAGCCCTCGCTTAGTTGATGAGCTGCCGTAGTCATCACGTTTTTTATCATAGCTGTGGAAGGTGGAGCTTTATATGGAATTATTTGATATAATTAAAATACGATCAAATATATGAAATTTACCTTCTTGAGGAGACTAAAGCAGCATCAAATCTCGGTGGAGGTGGTGCCTCGAAACGATTATCATTTACTGTGGATCTCTTACGATCTGTTACATCTGTGTAACGATCATCTCCTGATCGTTTGGCCGGACGCTTTAGAGGATCATCACGAGCTTGTATAATCCTTTAAATTCCAATGAAATCCATTGAGGTAGAAAGAAAAAAATAAAAATATTTAGTTAGCAAAGGCTTAGATTCAACTGCGGCAAATGTAAGGAGTTTTCTGGCGAATTTTAAGTCAAAACACGGCACGAAAAACTGTTTGTTTTGTGTTTCACGTCACTATACTTTATATGAGAAGACCACAGATTTTACACTTTAGTGTCCATGTCTATCTCTTTTAAAAGATAAAGAATGGAAACTAACTTCAAATTAAAACAATAAAATTCAGAAATTAAAAACGGTATGCATTTTTGTAGTTTCATACTTCATTTGTTGTCTCTTCAATTCGAGGCGTTCCAATTCGATTTTCTCACGTTCCAACTTCTGGCGCTCTCGTTCTAAACGTAGTAACTCAGCCTTTTCTCTTTCGAGACGTTCTCGTTCGAGTGCCAGTTTCTTGCGCTCTTCTGCCAACCGCTGCTCCTCCTGACGTTGGCGTTCGCGAATCTCGCGACGACGTCGCTCTTCTTCTCGTAGCTCACGTTCCTTTTCTCGCAAACGCTGTCGTTCCCGCTCCTCCCGGATCTTCTGGTAGGAGAGAATCTCTCGCTGACGTATGCGTTCACGTTCGCGTTCTCTCTCCTTCTGCCGCTGCTCACGTTCTCGATCATGATCCCGACTGCGATCGGTTCGCGAACGATCTGTTGAACGGCTGCCACGACGGGAATAACGTTTCACAGATGAAGTCTCGGAACGTGCCTTGTCGTCCTTGTCTTTAACACCTTCACTGGAATCGGTCTTGCCATCTTGCTTATCCTTAGATTTGTCATCCTTTTTATAGTCGTCCTTCTTCCCACTGATGGACCCACTCAATGAATTTTTCTTCTCTTCATTCTTCTTTTTATCATCACTGGATATTTTCCCGTCCTTGCCTATCGCCTTCTTCTCGTCTTCCCTCTTTTTGGATCCAGAGCCAATACTTTTAGCTCCACCGCCCGCATTAGATGACGCACTTCCACCGATCTCGTTCTTTGTACGTTCCACCGAAATGATGCGACCATGCAGCTCAGTGCGGTGCAAATGTTCGATGCAGCGACTTGCATCAGTAGATGATGACATGGTCACATATCCATAGCAGCGGGTCCCTGGCGTGCGAGTGTTAGTGACCACCTTTGCCCCAATTACCTTACCATACTTCGAAAAAATTGTTTTTAAGTCGCTCGCACGCGTTAATGAAGATAGTCCAGAAACCCAGAGATTGCGTGATGGCGATGTGCTCTTAGAGCTGGTTGTTGATTTTGTCGAGTCGCTTGCAGCAACGGCGGCAGTAGTGCTCGATGAAAAAGTGGTTGATTTTTCTGCAATTTCCATATAAATAATAGATAGTGGAAGGGTGAAGGTCAGCACATTTAAACTGTTTTCAAAATATTTTGTAATTGTAGATTTTCTTGGTTTGGGGAAGCACTTATTGAATATTAATTTCTTTCATTTCTTACACCTAAGTCTGCACTGAGTTAGTTCAAAATCCTAATATATATATATATATTTTTTTCTCTGTATTTCTAAACTAAATGGAAAAGTTTTTAATAAATTAAAGCAAAACAAGGCAAAGTGTGAATTATTTGATTTGACGTTTTATTCCGATTGAGTTGTCCGTAGCGTGATGTGTGTCAGCAGCTGATCTATCTCGTATCTGAATTAGTAATCAGTATTCGTGTAGTGGCGAATTCCAGAATTATTTAATCTGCAGCTGCAACTTTGAATTCACTGATAGGTTGTGAAATAGGTAGTCACTTTTCGGGAAAAATCAGCTATGTCCAGATAGATGATATATATTCTTATGCAAGGTTGTTGCATTGTCATTTCGCTCAAACATTTCGTTTATCGTCTATGATATTTTATCCAATGTAGTCCTAAGTTTTCATTGAGAAAACTATCAATTTCTGTTTTCAGCGAAACCAAACATGTTTGTTCTGCATAGTCTGCAAATATTATACTCGCATCAGAGAAGCAATTATCCACGCACATTCCTGGTGAATCTATTGAACGTTGATCCGGATGCTTTTGGTTTTTCTGCGATTGAGGTCATTTTACAGATGTTATAACGGTGCCAACAGGAAACAGGATGGTGAACTGGTGAAAAATGGTTCCAATAAATTCAAATCATTAGGCAGCAGACATTGTCAACATCAAATAAATTCACACTTGCTTGTTGTACATATGAATGAAATTCAAAAATTCACAAATTGTGGAACATCGTCGGCTTATAGCACTCAAAATCTCACGCCTAAAGTTTCACTTTTAAAACTAATTCATGCTTTCATGTTCTCCCTAATTTAAGTCTCTGTAGTTCTAGTATTTAATTACCTTTGTCATCCTTTTGCGAAGTTTTATTAGATGATTTTTGATCACTATTTCAATCGAAGTTTTCATGGATGAAAATAAAATAAAATTGATTAGTATCAAGCCGTTGAATGTTGATATTTCAGTTGATGTATTTTCTCAAAACTATTTATGATAGCTTGATTCATTTCAACGGAATTGTGTGCAAGTAAAATCAAAAAACATTTTAAAAGAAAATTTTTGTTGTCGTTGATCAGTAATTCCATGTCGAAAGTTGATATTCCGTCGTCCAATATCCAATTGGTTTTTGTTGCACATTTAGTGTCAATTTCCGATATATTTTCTTTTAAAACATTATTGACAATTACTTGCACCAAATTAATGTAGAAACTCTGGGTTTATATTCAGCAAATCTCGTTTTCAACCAACCTATCATCCTTTTTATCATTGGATTTTTCATCACTCTTGGATTTGTTCTTCACGGTTTCATCATCTTTTCCAGCCTTCTTTTCTTCTTTTCCAGCAGAATTGCTCTTTTGATTAGCGCACTTGTTCTCCTTATCAGCAGTTTTCTCTTCATCCTTTCGAACAGCTTTCGTTTGTTCATCAGCTACGAATAATTAACAGGATCAACAGCAGTTCACAGCATAAAAATATTTTTGTGTTTTGAATATTTTTTTAGGTTTGTTTCAAAGTTGTTTAAAAAAAGTATAGGTACCAATAAAAAAGCATTGTTACATTTAAATTTACAAAATATTTCATATTGCAACAGCAGCCACGTACGCTGAGCACAATAATATTGGAGTTAATCATTCTTAAATAGCTAATAATGCATCAAATACCCATTATATAAATATATAAAAATACCAGCTAAACTCACTCATTGCTTTGTCCTTATCGTCTGTAGCCTGTAAAATATAAATAAGTAATTTAGAATAATCTAGAAAACACATAAATCAATTTAAGAAGTATGACGAATAATTGTTGTTCTTGTCAAAGATCTTTGATAAATTATAATTTTGTGATCGTTTGTAAAATTTTTAGAAAAAAAGTTGAAAATTTAAAAATTTTATGAAATTCATAAAATTGTATGAAAATAAAATTACTCTACTCTAAAATCTACACGAGGATAATGCATGTTTTTAATATTATTGTTTAGTTTCAAATTTCCTCTATTATGAAAATTATGTTAAAAAATTATGCACCTCATCATGGAGTAATTTCTGCTCATCCTCTCCTATGGTCAAGTTGATAGATTCCTCATTGTCCTGGTTATTGCTATCAGTAACATTTTCCTCCTCTATTTCCTCTCGCGTGCCATCTTTGGAAGCCGGTTCTGTTCCGTTTTCATCGTATGCCTCGTCATCTTCAATAAGAACGCATTCATCATCGACTGTGCCAACTTCATCTACTAGGTGATCTCCATCCTCTTCGTTATTCGTATATCCATTCGATTCCTCTTCACCACCCTCTATATTTTCAGATTGTTCTTCCTCTAAGGGCTCCTCCTTGATTTTCAACTCCTCCGATTGCGTCACTGGGGTAGTATCGTTTTTAACTGGTGTATTTTTTGCACCAAGAGAGAAAACATGGGTATTGGGATCAATTCCGTCCGATTTAAGAGCCTTTTTTTATAGCAATGAAAATTAGATGGATTAAATATATAAAATATATGTGCTTTTAGGTTTTATATTACATTTTGCAGGCGTTCTAGAAGTGTTGCTTTGGCTCCAACTGTTTCTAAGCCTCGTTTCTCGAGCTCATCTTTTATATCGATAATGCGCAATTCATTAAGTTTTTTTCCACCTTCCGGCATATTTCACAGTTGGATTTAACAAAATAGGATCTAATAATTTAAAATCAAATGTTGATTTCTTCCTCTGAACAAAAATTTACGTTTCTCAATAAAATGGCGATTTTCACGAATTGGATAATTTTTGCGGCGAAGTTGGTTGCCATTAACACAATAAAAATATATATTTATCATAATGATAATGCAGTTCAAACGAGGCATGTATAGACAATTTTTTTAAACAATTTTTTCCACATGCATTATTTTTTAAATGATTTGTTCTACACAGAAAAATAAGGTTTTCGAAAAATAAATTATTTTTGTATATAAAGTACATAAATATCAAGATGATATCGAATGAATGAAAAAGTATGGGCATAGCGATTTTGGAATTACAAATATTATTTTAAATCGATTTTTGCAGAAGATTTGTAAAGAGAATATTTTTGGTATAAATATTTGTTTAATATATATATGATTAATTTTTAAATTTATTCATGTTAAATAAAAAGATGACAGTGTATATATGATTTTGACAATTTTCGGGTGAGTTTCCGTTCAGTTTTTTGGCATTAGCTCTAGTTAAATTTTTAAAATTTAAAGCTGTCTTATCAATCTGCATACTTCTGAAATTATATGAAAGATAAATAGTGAAAATTTTATAAAAATATATATTTAGCCCAGAGTCGAGAATGTGTTTAATAACGGAAATTCTCTACTAAACCCGCCTTAAATAAAATATGAGAAATTTGGCAGCACTTGATGAATCGGATAAATGTAGGTGTCGGTAATGAAGTTGATTTTGACGGGCGGCCATGTTGCCGGTAACGCAGCGCGTCTTTCTTTCTTTTTGACCACGTTCTGTGCGAGTCGTATCAAATAAACATGAGCCTCACAATTTCCAAAAAACGCAAGGTAATTACCAATATTTCTTCAAAATGTTGCCGGAATACTGTCAACCGTTGAATTTACTTTCGAAAAAATATCGAATTCCCTCGGAAATCGGGAACAAATCGGAAAAATAATTGTGAAGCCCGTATATAACCTCAATCCGTCAGTGTCACTGCTACATGTCTGTGGGGAACGCTAAATTCAATATATAAATGTATACTTTGCAAATATCCATCGACTGAGAAACGTTTTGATGATATATTTAAATATTTCCAATTATCGATCACTTTTTAATTAGTGCTTTTGTTTTACAGTTTGTTGCCGATGGCATGTTCAAGGCTGAATTGAACGAGTTCCTGACTCGTGAACTCGCCGAGGATGGTTACTCCGGTGTTGAGGTGCGTGTCACCCCATCCCGTACCGAGATCATCATTATGGCCACCAAGACTCAACAAGTCTTGGGTGAGAAGGGACGTCGCATTCGCGAGCTGACCGCTATGGTTCAGAAGCGTTTCAACTTCGAGCCCGGCCGTATTGAGTTGTACGCAGAGAAGGTTGCCACTCGTGGTCTGTGCGCTATTGCCCAAGCTGAGTCCTTGCGCTACAAGCTCACCGGAGGATTGGCTGTCCGTCGTGCCTGCTATGGCGTCCTTCGGTTCATCATGGAGTCTGGTGCCAAGGGTTGTGAGGTGGTTGTCTCCGGAAAATTGCGTGGACAGCGTGCCAAGTCGATGAAGTTCGTCGATGGTCTTATGATCCACTCTGGTGATCCGTGCAATGACTACGTCGAAACTGCCACTCGCCATGTGTTGTTGCGCCAGGGTGTGTTGGGCATCAAGGTCAAGATTATGTTGCCTTACGATCCCAAGAACAAAATTGGTCCCAAGAAGCCATTGCCCGACAATGTTTCGGTTGTTGAACCCAAGGAGGAGAAAATCTACGAGACCCCAGAGACGGAATATAAAATGCCTCTGCCAAGCAAGCCTTTGGACGAACTTTCGGAGGCTCCTAAAGCTATGTAAAATTATTTTTATTGCTTAACACAAAAACAAGTAAAATAAAAATGATACTTTTTAGATAACAAAAACAAAACTAATTCAACGCATTTTGATTTTGTCTACGGTTTTATGAAGGCTTTTTCTTTAATGATGATTTGAGTATAATAATAATATCTATTTCAATGAATTTGTCAGAGAGTTTTACAGAAAATTTATTAATTTTTTCTCGATACAATAGTTTTATTTAATTTCGTTTGTAAAGTATTAAACTTTATTATTAAACTATAGAAATTATTTGTTTTGTAAAGGATTTTCTTGTATAGTATTTTAAAAAATATTCGGCATTTACTCAACAAGCTTTGAACTGGTTTATATTCGTGTTTTGTTCCTGTTGGTTGCAAGGTCGTTAAAATGCAATTAAACTTCGCAGCGAATGTTGACTAAATTGTTGCGTGGTATTCATTGTGTCGCTCCGTAACAACGTCTATTAAACCTTCGGGCTCTGTCGACGCATTGTTCGAATATTTGGGAAAGCCAATTAGTGGCTTCGTACGAACATGTTCCCGCAATTTTCGGAGAAGCAGGATCAATGTCACAAAAATCAATTTCATGGTTCAGTTCCCTTGCGGGTTTCGGAGACTTGTTTTCATTCTTTGGGGAATTAAATGCAGACACAAAATAAACGAAAAACGGCTGCTATTGTGGGATAATCTTGGTATTTATCTACTGTAATCAGAGAATTATATATATGTGCATGTAACTGAATACCGTTTGCACATGAATATGAGTATGAGACATCAAAGAGTGCGAGTAATTTGCTGATTGTAATTTGATCAATGTTGCTACAAATATATGTAGATGCCGATTATGTTCAGGAGCACGAACTAGTTTTATTTATTCTCGTCAATGCACCTCTTATCAATTCGATCGGGGACTTTTTAAATACTATGGGTAGATCTCGTGAATGAAATATGAGCAGAATATGGATTTATCTCTTATATTATTATAAGACTTTCGTGTGATTTATTCGCTGTGAGGAAGTTGAAAACGCAAGTGAGAAATAATCTGCAAGAGGACTCAATTTATCTGGTTGACGTATGTATGGCCCTGTAGCAAGAGTCGTCCGGCTTGTTGGCTGCAGTGGAATGCCCCGGGGACGAAATTCTCCGGGTTTGATCCATGCGAGTGTCTCCAATTTCCACAGCTTCGATCGTGGTTTCGCACTTCTTCACTTACCTGAACATGACATCCTTGGCAAGAGGATTCTTGCGAAGCCACAGCGACTGCGCCTCGCCCTCTGCCCTGGCGACGTTGTTGTCATCATGTCTCCGCAATCATCTTGACCCACTTCGGGCTCCATTAATGGCCGCAATGCTGCCCGCCGGCCTGACCGACCATGTGAACCCTTGCGTGTGCCCGTGAGTTCCATTTCATCGCCGTGCTTTTTATTGCTGCGGTTCTTCGGTTTGGTTTGCCTCAGATGACTTCGGGTGATAAGTTCCGTTTTTACGCATGCAAATTCATACATGCCGAGACGGTTGTGTGTGTATGTGTGTGTGCCGAGGTATTTGGGGCCCGAAAAACGCCACAGAGATTGCCGAAGAAGATTGACCAAATTTCTGCAGCGAGAGCGCATTAATAAATTAAGCTCAGGCTCGACTCGACTCGGGGCCATGGCGACGATTCCATTTGCCAGCGACGACGCCGACACCGGGGCCTCCGAGGATCGTCTGCATTCGATCTCTCAGAGCGGACGACTCACCGGTTTCCTCACGTGCGACCGGAATCCGGAATCAACTCCCCATGTTGTGGTCCGACCGAGGGCATGCTACAAAATTGCCATTTCTCCCAAATTGTTACAATTTTCGCGTCGCATCCGCAAATCAAACAATTTATCTAAATTTCCCATGTTCTCCATTATTAATTGCGCCGAACATGGTTCCCGTAAAGAGAGCTCATCAATTTCCTCGCGATATCTCCACAGTTTTCTTCGCCCTCATGGCTCTCCGGATGCCGACGAAGGACGACGACGAGCGAGATCGAGAGAACCCGCTGGAGGAACGAGAAACGAAACCCCCGAAACACGACTTCGGCCATCGAATGAATGCTCCACCAACATGCAACATGCAACAGAATCACGCATCAAATTTCGATTTCAGTCATAAATCTAAATTGGATACCGAACTAGGATTCATTACCGTTGCTGCGACGCTGTGGGCCGCGGAGGTTGAGCGGAGGCTGCGCGAGCTTCGGCGCGGTTTAATGATAGCTGTGGATGCTGCTGCCTCCTCGCCGGTCTTGTTGAGGTGGTCGTTGGTTGGTCGTTGTTGTTGTGGTTACATTTGTTCCATTAAAGAGCAAACGGCACCTGTTGTGGCTGGCTGGAGAAATAAAATGCTGGAGTGGAATTAACTAAACGAAGCGCACCGAAGCGACGGCACACTAAAATTGTAGCAACCAGTGCAAGCAAGCAACCAACCAACGAGGCTGGTGGCTCGAGGTTGCCCCCGACCTCGGGTGCCCCAACAACGCGGCGAAAACGTGAGCATTCCTCGCGCAAATGGGCCGCTATTGGTTCCCGAGCCAGAGCCAGAGATGTGCCCAGGGGGGGTCTGCGCCACATCGGGAAATGACAAAAGGGTATCAATGCGATCGCCCAGATGAAAACGAAGCTGGCTCCTTAGAACAAACCCAGCTGGCCTCCTTGTCGACGACCCTCGGCTCGACTCGATCGCGGTCAGAGTGACCAGAAGCCGTCTCGTGGTGAACCCTGTGCGACGCCTCTGGAGCATCGCGCCCACCTCCTCCGAGTGGAGATTCTGAATGGAATGGATTTCTCACTCGCAGTGCCGCTGAGTCGGGGCGCCGAGCAGTTTCCACCATCATCCACTTGGCTTGTTGCGCTGGTCTCGTTCACGACCATTAGACGAGTCATTAGTCCCCGGTGGATCTTCTTCGCCACAGTTGGCATCGCGGGAACTGTTCGCGCGGCTGCGAGATTTAGAAAAATCGGACAGTTTTGAGAGAAGAGTCGCCTCCTCCCGCCCGCCGTCGTCGTCGCCGTCGCCGTCGCAGGGAGAAGAGGAGGTTGGCCCGGGACGTCCCGACGATGCTCTGTTATGAGCACATTCGAGAAGCACACAAGCTCGCAATATGCAGCCAGCTCACGAAAATCCCATAAAAGTGTGTGCAACTTGCATTTACAGTGTTGCAAATACTTGACACACACGCCGTGCACCTGAGGAGACGACGTCGACGGCGAGACGGACACGGACACAGATCCAGGCGCAGGTTAAATTCAATTAAATCACGGTACCTGGCTCATGCAGATAATTACACGGTAGTCCGTGGGCTGGATGGCAACCACGAGGAGGCCCCACGGAATACGGAATGGGAAATCATCAAAGCAAATATTGCCATCGCAGATGAGGTGAAACTCTCCTCCAATGTTTCAATTGCAAGCGCAGATTTCTTTGTTTCCATCTTCTGTTTCCGTATTCACCACGTGGACCGAGGGTCCATCGTTGGTATTCAATCACATGCAGAGGTTTCCGTTTTACGGGGTCATTGGAGAGGTTGCTGCGGTGATCGGAACATAATTTTACTAACCCATCAGTGGTAAATACGCCTCCATTAATGGCACGAAGAGGCTCCAGCCGGAATAAGTAGGAAAACCGTATTCCACTGGAGTGGATCTAAAAAAGCGATATCAACTTGTCTGCCGAAGAAAGCTATCACCCAAGCTGTTTGTTACTAGCCAACTCGCCCGATTTCCCACTCCAATGCTAATTTCGAGGATCCCAACTTGGCACTCACTCAAATAAGCGGCGAACATCGATCATTTCAGCTGACATTCGATAACAAACGGCGTATGAGCGAGGCACCTGGATCCAGTTTGGCGGAGACACCGTTCGGCGGGCTCCGAAAGCCGATTCACTTTTTGCGAAAGATGATGAATGTGGCTCCGGGACGACAAATGGACGCGACGACCAATCGATGCCGAGACCATCTTCGTCTCCATCCGTTGCTGTGGACAGTGGCCACTGGCTCAAGGCCCTTTGCCTTGGCTCGAGGTTTCCGAATATGGTGCGCTTCCTACTGATCCTATTCTTGGAGCCGCCATCGTGTCCTATTTCGTAATAATTGTCGGAGTGGTTGTTGACAACTGTTGTGTTGTAAACAAGTCGGCTGCAGCATGATAAATATCGACACTTTTGTGATCACGAAACACTTTATTAGTAAATCATGTGGAAATACTTTTATGAGTTCTCCTGTCTGTCCTGCCTGTTCGCCTGTCTTTCGTCCGTCCGTCCGTCCGTCCGAGGAAGTCACGTTGTTGTTGAGAACACGTGGTGACAGTCTTGACTCGGCCAGACAATTAGTACTATAGAGGGCGAGCTCGCGTTTGTCGAAGTTCTACTCGGAATCGGATCAAGAACAGTTTCTAACTTGAACCAAATGCATGGGCCACATGTCCAAATACCAAGAGCAGGCAACCAGACGCGGAGTCAGTTGGAGGAAACCATCCTCGGCGAACTGCACCAACTCCACCAATTACTGATTTATTGCGATCATTGCCTTTGTTCGGCGCTCTCGATCTCGTCAGTCGTCGTCCGCTGCTCCGCGACTCACGCGGACCCGGCCGATGGCATCGCAGCAGCGCTGGATGTCAATTGCCGCGGATTTTATGGAAATTCGGCGCAAGGTTGCCAGCGGTTCGACAGCGAACCAGAGCTGAGCCGCTTCAGCTGCATAACAAAACAGAAATGTGGGACCACGTTGGAGCCTCGTTTCGACTCCGCATCTGTTTTGTCGCCGCGCTTTTTGTTGGCGTCCTCGATGATGCGCCGGCGAGCACGGATTGATACCCACTGTCGGATGGTCGGTCGGTTGTGACACGAGAGTCAGTCGCAATCCCTCCGAGATCCGCGGACACGGGTCGATGGTGCAACTCGAGGCTAGAATACGTCGTATGCAGGTCGGTGGGATTTATATTCGGCTTTAATGGAGGAGATTATGAAATGATTGTCTGTCTCTCTGTTCGCTCGTGTGTCCGCTCATTCACGGCCAGCGGACGGACCAATCGCAAATTGTAAATACTTGATGATGATGATGGTCGTCATCGTCATTGCGGATCCTCCGAGTGGATCCCGCAATGACACGTAAACTCGCATTGCTCGACTCTCATGTCTCATGCGAGTGCGAGTCGTGTTCAATTATGATGGAAAATTTATTTTCGGCAAAGTTTTTTTTAATGGATCACGAAATCTCCGATAGAAATGCTGTGTTTGCATCTCTTTTCTATGGTAATGAGATTGTAAAAACATCTTCGCAACATCGAACTGTTGTCGGTCCGTAGGGTAAGGGAAGGAGGGAGGCGTTGGGCAATTGATATAATGATTGTTTGCATTGCAAAACTTTATTGAAGCCGACTCACATATTCCCGATTCCCAACTCAACTCAATTCGCACCAGTTTCACTGCACTTCCCGGTGGATCGAGCTGATTCTGCCGCATCCTCCCCTGCGCCACCTTCGCCACCTTCGCCACCTCGGCACCAGCAGCTCCACCAGGAAGACGCCCGTCCCGCCGAGCAGGCCGAGCCCAAAACCGACGGTGATCGAAGCGATGTCGTCCAGGGCTACGGGTCTGTAGGCGTACGGCTGGGTCCAGTCGGCGTACGACATGCGCCCCAGACGCACCAGCTCGTGGAACCCGAAGTGCTGCCAGTACCGGACCAGCCCGAAGTCCTGCACCTGCAGGATGGACTGATCGAAGATGTTGCGGTAGATCGAGTTCGCCGGCATCAGGAAGCGCAGGTGGATGAACTTGGTGAAGCACATGTCCGGAGCGATGCGGAACAGACGCCGTGAGAAGAGCTTCTGCTGGGCGTCGTACATGGGCCAGCGCGAGCTGGGGATCGGGTAGGCGTAGGAGGTGTTGAGGGCGTGCCGGGTCCGCAAGAACTCCGGAAACGACTCGATGATGCGAAACATCGACTGGTACTGGACGTAGCTCGCGGGGTAGATCAGCCCGTACTCGATGCGGGAGATGAGCAGCTTCTTGTCCGAGCGCTGCAGCTCGGCGAACGTGTTGATGGGCGCGTGCAGGGGCGGATGGGTCATGTAGGTCTGCAGGTAGACGCCGTAGACCGTGTTGACGGCCATGCCGGTGAGGAACATCAGGAAGAAGGTGTACTTGATGAAGGCGCCCGGGTTGTTGATGTCGAACTCGAAGCCAAGGCCGAGGACCCCGCGCAACGCTTTGTCGTTGAAGGCGATGTCCAGCCAGGAGAAACGAAAGCGGCGCTCGTGGCGCTGGCGGTGCAGGACCAACGTCAGCAGCAGCGAGAAGAGCAGGATCATGCCGAAGATGACCAGCAGGAAGAAGGCGCTGAGGATGGCCACGTAGATCTCGGCCACCGAGAGCTCCTCCGCCAGCGGCACCATCACGCACCAGTTGGCCAGCACATAGGGGTAGGAGTACTCCTCGGGCACGGTGTCGTTGAAGGGTCCCGTCAACGAGGCGGGGATGTCGACCGAGCCGTTGCGCACGAACTTCAGGATATCGGTGTAGAAGATGGGCACGCCCTCCTTGACGGGGCTGCCCAGGACGAGGGTGGCGTTTCGTCGCTTGGCGAACAGCCGGATGAAGTGCGCGGTGTAGCCGCCGATCTGCAGCCTGCCCTCCGAGTCCGTGTAGAGCATGGATCGGGGCTCGATCTGGTCGGGGATCGTGCGCAGCGGGTGGCCCTGCAGGTCGTCGAGTCGGTCGGGGAAGAGTTCGACTGTTGGCGAGAGCGTCTCCTCCATGATGCGGAAGTCCGGAAACTGGGTGTAGGCGTTGAAGACGCCCTCCGAAGCGGGGAACCCCGCGGAGACGGCGATCACGTTCCACATCGCGTGGGCCTTGCAGAAACTGAAGAGGGGCGGCAGTGCCGAAAACATCTCCGCAGCCGTCTGCTGCCTCAGCTTGAAGATCACCCGCCGGTCCCGCTGGCTCCACAGGTTGCGAGCGAGAGTGGTGAGCAAGGCCCGGTTCGGCCCGTAGTCCAAGCAGACCACGGTCAACAGGTCGTCGTCGAAGGTTTCCTTCAAGATGAACCTCTGGCTCGCCCTCAACAGAACCACCGGCACTTGCTCCATCACCTGTCCAATGTTGACGCATGCATTTGGCTGCTCCGACAACAGCGCCAACATTGAGAAGTTCCGTCCCATCCCCACTTTCGTCAGGAAGGCAACGAAGGCGTCGTCTGAAGCGATTGTGGCCCAAGTGGACATGGCCACAATCACTGAAACTCCGACAACGAAACACAGCCCACGACACATGGCGGACGGCAGTCGACTCGCAACTGGAGCACGAGGCTGAGGCGAGGCCAGCTTTTGTACATCGGCCAAGGACTGGGGGACTGGGCTGCTCCCTCGGATGGGGCGAACAGAGTGTGAACCATTTGCGATGCGGGTGTCCGTTGGGAACTCGCAAAAAACTCAACCCTTTCTTTGATTACTCAGGGAGCAATCCACTAATTGAACAAATCTGTATTAGTGGAGCTCGCCAGTCTCCAGAGGGACTTGACGTTATCAGGAGGCTCTTGGATTAATCGATCAATGCATGGACGAGGACGATGATTGATGGCATTAGTCCCACCTTCACCCTATTGCATCTTCCAATTATTCTGGCCATCTAACCCAAGAAGGGAGTTCCATTTGATCTCTCTTCCTGCCTCATGGCAGTGGGGAAATTTCCCTCTGAAATTGGCGACCGTGTTGAACACAACTTTTATAAATAAATACATAAATTGTCTCGGGGTTCCTCTCGGTGCGGTGCAGTTACACAAGCGTAAATTACGCCACGTTGCCGAGGCTCCAGCCCGCCGCCCCATGCTCCTGCCACTCGTATAATTTCCACGGCTCCTCGTGCGTCTGGGCCTGCTGTCTGCTGCGTCTGGATCTGCGCAGGCGCCGCGCGTCCAGGCCGAGTGCAGCACCACCTGCGTGGCGGCCTGTCGTTGTAATGATCGTTGTTCGCACAAGTATCGTCTTTAGCTTAATTTCGCGATGTTGCCACAAATGTTGTTGCTGCTGTGGTTCCTGCTGCTGTGGCTGTGGCTGCCGTCGCCCCGTTGTCGTGGTGTAAATTGCTTATAGTAATTGATTTAAATACCCTTCGTCGCAGATGCCAGCGCTCGCGGCGTTTTACTAGACGCAAATTACGTATTTAGTCGCTGCGGCCTCTTTAATGATCGTCGTCTAAATCATCGTAAACGGTTCGCTAGGCCGCTGCCATGGAGGAGCTTCGCAAGTGTCGACATTAATTGGTTCTGGAGCTGCCCTTCTGCAAGCAACCAATAATTTTCCTATGTAGTGTGAGTCGGTTGAGAGAGAGTGCGTTTCTGAAGCTTTTGCATCCAGACTTCCTGAAGGTGGTCCGAAAGGAGGAACTCTATCAGGGCCTAATTGATTGGCGCCTAAGCCGGGGTGAACACGAAGGTGACCATGCTGAGGAAATTGCATATCATTTTCCATAAGATGTGCTATTTGATGACTATACATCGGCAGCATATCGTTGCATCGCTACGATCCTGTTTTAGCTAAATCCTGTATCCAACGAATTTTGTGAACTAACTTCCTTCTTCGACCCCATCTCGATGTCGATCTACCAAGGACCATTTGGCACCTTGCATGCTGCACGCCATGCTGTCAGATGTCGTCAAACGTGGACGTTTTAATTTCTTAATTTACACCATCTGAAACTGCGCACGTCGTCCGTCCGCCGTCCGCTGATGACGGAGCATCATTCGTCCGTCCCCAGTGACCACTGTTGGGACATTTCCAACATTTTTCTAGCGTCTGATTTCTGGTCGCCGAGTTGTTTACATTCCGAAAATAATTGCGCACCTTATTCAATCATCTTCGCACGTATTAATCCAACCGCATCTATGGTCTGGCGGTGGCTGCAGTCGCTCCGCCGCTCGTCGGCGTCGCTCTGCCCCAACCCCCGCACTCGTGGCCGCAAAAGAATGACAACATTGCAGAGTTTCTTCCCTGGCGCAAACCGCTCAAAGAAGGAAATCAATCTGCTCCATATCGACTCAGACTCCACATCGAAGCGAGTCGCACCAACCTCCACCGCACCGCACCACACCGCATTGCAACAACAACGCTATCATCCCAGCCATCGAAATCGAAACAGAAACCAGCTCGGCATCACTCTAACTGCTCTGTATTCGCGTTGCATCAGCTGCAACGTGTGATGTGCGCCCGTCCGCCTTCCATTTCGAGTGATTAGCTCATTATTTTGCATGGAGATATGGATGGAACGGCAACGCAATCGCCCGATCGCAACCGCTTGTGCGACGCAACCACGCCCAGTGACGATTGATCGATTTCCCGCGGTACGGGGCGCGGATGAGGACTTTTCCGAAGCCGCTGTGACCATGGCGAGAATGCAACCGTCTGCCCTCAAACTCTTCGAATAGTTGCCATTAACCCATGGGACCAATCCATTGATCTTTGATTTCATTAATATCATTATTATAACTGCGATCGTTTTGGGTCTAAATTGGGTACTTGAGAGGATGGGTGCGGCGACTGCCGGATACAAGGCGAAGTATTGGTGGAGCGAAGGCGACATGTAAAGTGGACGATAAATACTTGTTTACAACAAGTTCAGTTCTGTTTTGTGGCGGACACATGATAAATCACGGAAATCCAAAACCAGCGCGAGGCTCCCATTTTTTCCTGCCGAAACTGAGTAGAAGGAACTGGTTGAACTGACACCCGATGCAGATTTGGACGTGAATCCGAATAAATTAATGCAATTTTGTGTAAATTACTGATTAGAAGAAAAGTGAAATAAATTAAGAGCGAAGCATAAATCACGCCTCAAACTGTAATATGCCACACAGACACGTCGCAGCGATTGCAGTCAAGTAATGGCAACAACAACAGCCGCAATAACGACAACCATAAGCATCGGACCAACACGGCTTCGAAGGAAAATCGAGCAAAAGTTGCCATAAATGAGAATTTAGCAGGAATTGCGCAGACGCCAATTAAATTTATATTGCTAATGTCCGCCTGTCTGCTGCTGTCCGTCCAATTCAATTAGAGTAGAGTAGTATTTGACAATGACATCACAACAACAACAACAAAAACAACAGTTACAACCACACCGAGCAGCCAAAGTACTTAATTGATACAGTTAAAATATAAATTTCAATTACAGATAAAACGATACCGAGTCCTCGGAAATCGAACTCCCTGCATAATGCCACCGTGATTTAATTAAAGCACTCGGACTCTTGCGATTTTACTTCGGCCAAATGGCATTTGTTGCGGACAGATAGCCGCGTGAATAAACAACCATTGATTGAACGGACATCGAGTGGACATACGATAGTTTGACGGACGGACAAATGGACGAATGACTAACTGACTGACTGGCTGACTGATAAATCCATAAAATTATGAGCAGAACAAATGCAGCAAAAAGTGGTGTATTTTACTTTTGGCAACTTGCTAATAAATTCGCACCAACTGCCGGCAACAAATTATTGCCTTGCGCTCGGAAATGTTGGCCAACCGGGCTGAACTGTAACAAAGTTGTGCAAACTACTCAATTTAGCCGGCCTTATTTGAGGATCAGCCGCGACCGGGACCCCCTGAATGCTTTGGACACCGGTCGACGGCTCGGACGGCGATGCCAGATGTCGGCAACGCCCGTCCGGCTCATCTTGTTGCCGCTGCAGCAGCTCTGTTGAGGAATGCGAGGCGGGTCTTTCACAATTCATTCAACGATGTGTCCACCCACCTCCTGCCGCGCCCACAATATGAAAAATGATGTGAACAAAATAGTGATGAAGTTGCAAATATCGGTATCTGACACGTGACAACACCAGGTCCTCGATCAATTAAAATTGCCCATTTCCAGCATATTCCTAACCCAGCACACAGCAGGTGACGAAGCGGGCCTTTTTCTTTTATATGGCACCGTCTTTGTCGCACTTCCTATGGGACGCACTTATTCATGCATCACTCACTCGGCCACTCGAGGCAGTCGGTGGTTTGCCTTTTATTCTCTATTAAGTTGTCACAGCAGACTTGCAAAAAGTCGCGACTCTACAGCGCGCCTGACCAAATAGAGCTGAATTCGGCTCAGACTCAGCGAGGAGATTTGCTGTTCGCTATCTAGAGCCGTTCGTTTATTATGATCGTAATTGGTGGGTCGATCTGGTTCTCTGAAGAGGGCCAGCAACACGAGTCGCACTACTAGGGCGGTCGCCTTAATTAGCCCGACCTGATGCGGAATTCCTAGATTAGGTCAGTATCGAGGTATTCGGTACACATCGCCGGAGTGGAGCTTTCGCCAATAAGTACAGAGGCTTCTTTCCTAGAAGCAATGGCGCTCTCAGCAGTTTGGCCGTAAAACTCAGCGAGTACTCTTGTAAACCATTAGGTAAATACCACCATTAGATAAGAGCCAAAGAGCAGAGGAAGAATTTCACATGGAGACTGTGAGAACTATTCCTCTTCATCACCATTACCACCATCAGCATGCGAAAGAAGAAGAGTTTCTCCGGCCCATTGCTGGTCCTAGCCGTAATAACATCAGTATTTAACGTCTCGGTGATTATATCGATGATGAGTAATCAGGAGAGATGACGTCGAGGCATTTTCTCCATCAGATGCCGATGTATGAAAAGGCATTTCTCCACTTCGCATCTTCAGCTTATTTGGCTACCTCTGCAAATTAGCAAAATAACGCTTCTTCTGCAGACGGTTCACGCAAAAGGCAACCCCCATAAACTACAAACTCCGCTACGGTCAAAACAACACCATCGCCGCGAGCATCGCCTCGCATCGACCATCGCAACATCCCGGCCAGATAAATAACATTTCTATTATGCGTCCTGATGACGGGGCAATTAATCATCGGATAATAAGATAAGAGGGCGACAGAACGTTTATCTTTTATCTTTATCGCGTTTCGCACTTTGCGGAGTCTTCGCACAACAATTGCATTTGATGGCGGGGTCGTGCGATTCGCGTAGGTTCGAAGTGATGATTGTGTGATTGATCTATGTAGACAAGGCTTGGGCACTATGGATAAGACCTTCAACAGAGGTAAAGTTCATAATAATACTGAAATTGTGCTTCAGAATAGCATCGTGCATTATGGATTTCGAGGATGTACGAATGAAATGATGATGTGGACGGAAATGATGAATGAGGTTTAAAAGTATGTAATTTGGGGGGTAATGACTATGAAATATACTGTAATTGTAATGTAATGTACATCATAATAACACTTTGTTAAATAAATGTGTTTATAAAATAATATCTAAACCATATTATGAAACTGCAATGCTCGTTGTAATTACTTTGTTGATAGTTAACGTAAATTTAGTCTAAGTTTGTCTAAATATCTTTATTATAATTGTGATTGTTCATTTAAAAATATATAGACAACAACTTGTTTTATGTTATTTGCGAAGACAGAGTGTTTTAGACCTACTATCCAAAAATACAATATCTTGAACCTAGTGGGATATTTGGGTATTCCTTCTGAAATCCCTATCCTGCGAGAGGTTCCTTAGGTAAAGCTCAAGAATTCATGTGCGTATGGAGCATTACCCGATTGTGCTGTCTTGAGAGACTAGGATCTGGCTGAAATCTTCCGTGGGGCATCCTCCATTTATAGCCAAACATACCACTCGTGTGTTCTCACGCTTGAGCTGCCATGTGCTCTACGAGTTCGCAAGCAAATAAGTTAATAAAACTATGGGCACGATATTTGCCAGCGATTCCAACGATCGAGCACAACCTTTTCTTCGGCTCAGAAACTTTTTACGATGAGCAATAATTTCTAACAAAATGTTTGACGTCGTTCGACTGTCACGGGGATCTACGGACAGACCGGACGGACAGACAGATTGCGGAACACTGAGAAGTTGGCGCGGAAAAGCTCCTTAGCCAGAAGCTCCTTAGCGCAAGAAGCTCAAGGGAAGAAACGATGGCGCGCTTCTCTGAGTGTAGCGGTGTTGCCACACTTCCAGAATGCGTGTTGTTTTAATGAAACGTGGCCACAAACGGCGCGATCGAGCGTCGTGGCGGTGCGTGAAAACGTCAGCCAGCCTCTGCTTCTTCTTCTTCGGTGCGCATGCGTCGCGTTGCATCCGAATACGAAGCGAGTCCTGTGATTACGAGCGAGCGATAAATATTGGAAATTTATTGAGATGCATATCGCATGGACAGACACGTCGCAGCCGGCCTGGGGATCTGCCGTCGACACACACTCTCACACACGGCGGCCGTCTCGACGGAGCCATGCAACGAATCCACGACGCATAATCGCCGTCGCGAAGAAGAGAACGCGGGGCGCGAAGGAAAAGCGCGAAAACCCCGCTTTTCGGAAAACGTCGGAAGTCGGAAAATGTTTTGCCGAAAATTATACACTTTTGGCGCAATTAATCACGGGATTTTTATTTCGCGCTTTCCGAGAATTTACTGCTCATTGCGACCGACGCCCGCAGCAGGCCGAACCCCGGACCCGGCCCGACCCGAACCGAACGGCGGGTTCCACTGGGTTCCGATTGTTTGGCTCGCAGGGAACTCGTAAATCGCACGGCTTCGCCCATAAAATAATCCGACGGATTCCGACCGCCACCAGGCGTGGTCACTCCTTCCGCGTCCGTCCGCCGCTTGGCCTGGCCTGGGCTGGACTGGACTGCGGCACACGACCGACCGATGGGACGCCGAGGCTCGCCCGACAGTAGCCGGGTCCGCTAATTGTTTATTATTTATGTATGTTCGGCCCGATCGGTGCCGCAGCCACAGCCGCAGCGATATTTTCAACCGCAGCCATAAATTCAATAACATTATGCAAATATCTCGAGCGGCGCATTTGCATTCGGGCTTGAAATCTCAATCAACAGTTGGGCCGGAGCTCTTCAAATGGGCTCGGATGGGAAGCGACCTGGTCGAGAGGCCGCTCTGGCGCGACAGGTGCCCGGCTCCTCGCTCGTCGGGAGCACCTGTGTCGTGTGGCTCTGGCTCGACTCAGCTGCGCAGCGAGCGATCGCTCGGGAGCGACAAGCCGAAGATTTAATCTCATTGTGCGCGGCGATTGCTGCAGAGGCAATAAATCGGAGCCATCATAACGATGTCCCTTGGCTGCTCCTCTGGCCGTAGGAGACGCGTTTCCTATTCAAGTGGCAGTGTTGATCCAGAGAGAGAGAGAGAGAGAGAGAGGAATAGACTGCTCTCTCTCTCTCTCTCTCTACATACCAACCCCACTTTCTCGAACTCTTTCCATCGGCCAATGGCCCCAGACGCAAAGTCGCCCACCGGGCCGCTCTTATTGACCTCCGACCGCAGCTGGCGTCCTCCGATCGAAACAATCGAGGTTTCCTTTCGTTGTCTGTGGAATTCGTCCGAAACTGGTCCATGCGGGGTGGGGGGGATGCCATGGACTTGAATTTGAATGTCGCCCTCCAACTTCGCGTCGCGTTCCTCAACAGACGTTGTCCACTGGGTCCACTGCCATTGTTGGTGTTTGTTTTCGGCATCCGAGTGGCTGCCGGCCGCCATCTGTTAATTGGCCATTCAAGTGTCAAGTTCATTCCGGCCACATTAGCGTTGGCTATAAAAGGGAGCCAGCGATCCTTCCGACCAACCGACCGACCGACCGCCCGCCCCCTCGACAGTGAGATTTATTGCGGTCGATCGTTGGCGGATCGAGTCCGCATAAATTTCGTTTGATTCTGCGGCTACTGTTGCTGCTCTTGCTGTGGCGGCGATGTTGTTGTTGTCATTGCAGGGACTCATGCGCCGCAGTTGGTCACACATGTGGCATAAGCAATTGCTGTGACAATTGCGGTCAAAACGGTACGAGGCCCGGCCGGCAGCGACAGACCAACAGCCGTCGCCGTCGCTGCATCGGTCATTCTAATGCGTTGTCGCTGTCGACGCGGCCTTTGTTGCTGATATGTTGTTGTTGTGGTCGCCACGGATGGGTCGGTATCGCATTATTCACTGCTGAGCGATTTCGAAAAATTGCACGCTATCATTAGGCGAATCGAGATCCCAGGCGGTCAACCTCCCCCGCACCCCAGTATTGCGGACTCCTAAAATTTGGACAGCTCGTTATCGTTTGCCGTTTGTGGCGTGAAATGGGGTTTCTTTGGCGCTCTGACATCTGGCATAATTTATACTACCTCACGACGCTGCTTCCAATTAGTTAATCGTCCTCAGCTCGACGACTTAAACATCTTCTTCAGCGGCGTGGAATGAGGAACTGGTCCATGTTTGGGCCGATTCGACGAATCGGGGGAAGTGACGAGGGGGGTGAGTGCTCTCCGACCCCGAGACGAGTCTGCGTGGCCCACTCGTCAACCACCCGACAGACTCTCTGGGATCAGATCAGATCCACTCCATATGTCGATGAATGCGGCCACTCCCCGAGCAGGCCGAATGTCGGTATAAATTTGGGACTTCGACAGTTGAATTCGGCTCGCAAATGAGTGGGGCCCAGAGACCAGTTGGTGACAACTACACACTCTCGCACTCGCTAACGCACGCACACACAGACACTTAGGACGCAGCTTCAAATGCGAGAGACTGCTGCCACTTTGCGTCGATGACAGCGCAATTGGCGCGCATTTAAACGTTGCTCCAATTTACGCGCTTTGAATGCGAAATTTCTGCAAACGAGCGACGGCGGCGGCGGCAACAACGAGATCCCAACAACAACAACAATGAGCAGCGGTGTCACTCACTCACTCGCTCGCTCGCTGAGCGACCAAGATGCCGACACGTTGCGACGAGGTGCGAAAACACGCGCGCATGCGCAGCATTTGCATGAGAAGCAAGCGGACGGCGAGAAGAAACCGAGAAGGAATTCGAAATGGAAAAGTGAAACCATTGCCAAAAGGCTCGTATACGAGTTGGCCTACAAAATGGGCGTGCAATCAGAGCACTCAGAGGCCATAAAAAATGTCAATTGGCAGCCGCTGACAGGGCTGAATCACCGCGGACTTCGCGCCGAAAGTGCATAGAATGCCTTCCGAATATCGAGTGTGGAGCTCACCTCAGTCGCACTTGCTCCCCTTCTCTCCTCTTGCCCCCGCAGCAATGGCTCCGAAATTGCAGTTCGAAATTGCATCAATTTGAGCGATGAGATCAGCCGGCAATTGGAAGCGTCCACATCAAGACACCGAGACAAATGGCTCGCCCCGAGAAGTAGCCGCCGTGGACTGTGCGGTTCATTTTGGCTTAGATAGCGGTGGACCCAGCATTCAAACGAACGTCGCCCCAAGTGCTGCCGGTGCGATTCGCGCATTCGAGTAAATTCTCAGCAAATTCGCGAACAGGTCGAATGTGCTTTCGGAACCGAGTTGGACTCAAATATGATTTTCATAATGCGTCGATTTGCAGTCGTTCGCCGAGTATTCACTATTTGATTTCGCTGATTTCAGTCATTATTCACAATTTATCGCTTAGTGGTCGAAGTGTGGGCGGATGGTCCGTGCTTTTGTTGTACCGCAGAGGGCATTACATGCAACCTTGGCATTATGTTGAAGACTTCGAAAACGCTTCATCGCTACCACGTGAAGGTCTCCTTATAACCCATAAGTCTAGAACTGAGAAAATACGGACTTGTTGAGAATGTTGAAGCGAACTAATTCTTTAGTTTTCCCCACGTACGCCACGAGCATGCACTTCTATATTTTCACATGTTCTGTTGCAGGACGAAGAGAAGAGAGGCGTTATCAGTTGGATCAAGGGCAGAACGTGAATCGTATATAGACTAATGTTACTGTCGTAGACTTCGAACATTTTCAATTTTTCCTTTTTGTTTGCGCAGAAAAATTGTTTTGTTTGCGACAACTATTTAATTTTTGCGCGAACAAAGTAGAAGAGATCGGTTTCGTATGAAGTTTTTCATTACGGTATAATATATTACAGTATGGTATTTTATTTAAAATTTCACAAGAATAATTTAAACTTAAGTTCCAAAACTTAGAAAAATAAAAATATTGTATTTAGAGATATAGAGACAGATATTCAATGTCCATCTGTGAAAATTCATGTTTTAATGAAACGGTAAGAGGTGAGAGTTTTGGTTTTTAATAAATGGGCGAACTATTTCAACAGACACGCCCACATCCCATACAAGGGAAATATAGAGATGAAATGATGTGGGTAATTTAGTCTAAATTAACATTGTCAAACGCATACAAGATGTGGACATCAGTCCAATTAATTTTACATAGTCATTCCACCCTCTGTCTCTACTTCATGTTTAATATTATCATCGCTAGAAAATGGTAAGTAGCAGGCCGTATTGAAGTTGATGAAACGTTTCTCAAGCTTGCTTCAAGCGGATTCTGTTGAAGATGTCATTGTTATACTAATTATTTTTGTTACTTTATCTATAGTTTGTCTAATAGGACTGAATGCTTTATCTCTTCAAGAACCGCAAAATGTGTGTGAAGGCGACCTTCAGATGTGGCTAATTGAACTAATGGTTAACCCACGATGGCGGCTAGATGCTTCCTTGCACATCTGCCATGGGACCGCCCAAAGCGTTGACCCCCAAAAGTGAACCATTCTTATTGGAGGCACCCAAACAGGGATGCGAAGGTCGTCGATATTTGTACTTTCCGCACTTCATCCGAGCCCGGGCCGCGAAATTTGTACCCGACTCACGTGCGACGGAGGCGACGTCGCCGGGGCCAAGAGATCAACTATTTGCCTCCAGCACACGCCGCCCGGGACGACCCCGCACGAAGTTATGAGCGCGCAAACGGCAGCCTCGCGTCGCGATCAAATGCAGCGGCAGTGGACAGGAAGACGTGAAGCAGGAGGAGGAGGCGACGACTAGGCAGGCATCATAGCGACGCGCCGCATGTGGAGTAAGAGATCAGAGATAGGAATCTCAGAAGTTGCAGGGTTTTGTTTCGCGTCGTCCGACGCCATGCACGGAAACGACATCTAGATAGGAGCTGCTGCCTCCGCTGCTGCTCAGGGAAGCACAGAAGCCGTTAGTTGGAGGCCGACTGTTGCCGTCGTTTTTATTGTTGGCGCTGTTGGCAGCACAACGACACAGTAGCCGGGCGACGGGCGAAACCCTGCCCTTGTCTCCTGTCAGAATGCTCTCCGAAGTATATTAATTATTTTTTGCCGAGGAGCATGCCACACACTCACACACACAGACAGCGTCACATGAGGCTAACGAATGAAACTAGATGAAATCTGAAGCCGCCAAAACCTGGCAGCGGCGACTGAGGAAGTTGTCAGTTCTGGGAGAACTCTGGGCGCTTGTGTCTGTGTGTGTGCTAGGGTATCGGTCGTGTTCGGCTGCTGCTGCTGCTGCCCTCTGGAATTTATTATGGGCCCGTGTTCGGCAGCGCCGCTTTCGCCTCGAGGCCGTTCGATTCCTGCTCCATGGATCGTGGGCCCCACTCGAACACGCTGCCAATGCCTGCCCACCCATGTTGGCTGCTCGACGTTGTTCTTAATGTTGTTGTAATTGATATTGTTTCCCCCCTCCCCCTCCCCTTCCTCGTCTGCTGCTGCCGTCGCGATTGCTGCTGTCGTCCAATGTTGTTTCTATTTCTGCGAACAAGCAACTGCAGTTTCTTTTTGGACACGATGGAGCTACGGATTTTAGTTGTTGTTGTTGCTGTTGTTGCTGTTGTTGCTGCTGCTGCGGGGTCGCTTGTCTGCGCCGCAATCGGTCGGTTTCGATTCCGCTTCGTTTCGATACGTTTGATTCGAAGAAATGGTTGGCATTTTCAACATCGCAGAAACAGTTAATTCAATGAATTGTCGCTGTTGCTGCTGCTGCTGCTCCTGTCGTTGCTGCTGGCGTTGTCGTGCGCTGCTGCTGCTGTTGTTTTTGTCGAGGAACGGCTTCAATCGCCAGCAACAGAAGTAGTGCAGAAAATCAGTTGACAGTTTTTGCTGCCGGCCTCGCGCTTGTCGTCCTGGGGCCGCGGACAGCTCAATTGACTTGTTCCGTTCTGCACGGATTCGTTGTCTAGCGAGACAGTTGCACCCAGCTACTGGAAGCTCCCCGATCAGCGGCCTGGAGTGACAGAGTTGCCAGCCGACGTGACGAAAGACTTCAGTGCGGACGGATGCGTGGCGGATGCGTGTTGCTCATACGCACAGCACCGACCAACGAGGATTTGACGAGACCACGTATAAGAGAAGTCGGGTAAATTCTTTAAAAATCGAACACCTCTTCAGTATATCTTACGAATGGAAAATTTTTGAAACGAACATTAAAGTTCTTTAATTCCAAATTGAGTGGCTTTGTGTGATGTCACAATTAAATTATAATAATTCTGAATTTATGGACAACGCTGTCCCTTATTCTATGTAGATTTTGGTGATATATGCTACAATAAGTGCATCCCCATCTAGGTAAAAAAACCCTGTTCTGGGGCAAATGCAAGGTTGACTCGTCGTTGTTGTCACAGGAATTCCTGCGAAGAGTTTCCTCGCAGCAGTAGCTCAATTATTTCGATCGCGTGAAGAGGCTTCATTACGACGGCCACTGCTGCGGCCGTGGATGTCGCCAATTGCACGACCCGAGCGCCCCCCAGCTCCTCTGCCCTTTGTCGCAGCGACAACACGAACAGCGCCGAACATGTCGCTGTCGCTCCCGCCGTCGCCGGCGTCGGCAGAGACTTTTCGGGCGCACTTGACGCTTAATTAATGGCCGGTAGAGGAAAAATGTCAACTTGACGAGATTCTTTGTCGTAGTCGCGTACTCCCGTCATTGTGGTTGTTGTTGTAGTTGCCGCTGCTGCTCCGACAACGCTCCGAGTCGTGGCCATTTATGTTGGCCGCCGCTCACCGCGCGTCGCCGCTGCTGCGCTCCTCGAGTCGATGCCGCATCGCGAGTGATGACTTAACGTCATTTTGATTTATGTGCTGCCACAAATTTTTTTTATTACATTTTATGTATGTATTTTGTCGATGTCGATGTTGTTTTTATTTTCAGTTTTGTTGCTGTCGACGCTGCTGCTGCTGTACGACGACGTCGACGGCGGTGGAGATGCCGGAGATGCCGTGTTCTCGGCGGCTGTCGTGGTGGCTGCTTGACACCGGAGCTCAGAGCTCTTTAATTGTCTGGCAGGCGATTGAGGATGTTGCTCTGACTAATGCGATAATTACAAAGTGCAGGAAATGTGATTTTTAACAGTTGCTGATTATTTTTACGAGCCCGCGGATGGCCTTTTAATGAGACGGATGAGTCGTTGAGTGGTCGTGGCTGGTTGCATGCGGACCTCTCAGTTGGCCACCGAGTGGCAGTAAACAGCCCCAGTGAATTGAGATATTGCGGCTCCTTCGTTGCGGTCTCCGGATTGGGTTTTTAAAACTCGGACCCCTACTGGCTAATGAGTGGAGCCGCTACTGTGGTATTCACTCCTCTTCTCGATGGTGTTATTCGAAACCGATTCGATTTTCTTTCATTCCTTGACTCGTGATTTCGCATTGACTTGACTACAGTTTAAGCTGGAGCGATGTTCAAGAGGCAGGGAATGAAAATGTCGGAAGTGATTTTCCCAAGTCTTCTGATCACCCCTGCTGGGGACAAAAAGGACCGACTCATTGCATCCATTAGAGACTGCACCTGGCTGAAGACTGGAAATCCAGCAGTATGCAAATTAGCGAAAACCGCACTTGCCGGCTGTGACAGACTGAGGAGGCAGTTAATGCGTCGCGCAGAAGCCGCCGTGGAGGCAATCAGCGCGCGTCCGAACAATGGATCGCGATGACAAAAAGTGCGCGTTTCCAACGGGGGTTTTTGCGCGCGGGCCAATTCAATCTCAGCTGGAGAGTTGCCACACAGATTGGCTTTTTGCTCCCTGCTGGCGACCGTTCCTCCGGTCAGACGCACGACGCGACATTTTGTCGCTTAGGCAAAGTGGCGGAGCGTTGGAGAAACGCGTCAAGGAACCGCGGTCTCTAATTTAGAGTATCTCTTAATGTGCTCGACTTAAAATTGGTACTAACTGTCTTCAATTAAATAGAGCTTTGGTTTACAACTCGAGAACACTCATGTTCCTAATCTGATGCTAACAGGAGGATTGTCATCCAATAACAAATTGCACCCATTAAAAACATTGTTTTGGTTAGAATTTACATAAGTAATTTATGGAAATTTGAATAATTTTTCGCACGACACGCAGCATAATTTCCAATATTTACGATAGTGCTAAACCTTGGACTGAAAGGCGCCGACAGCCGGCGTTGCGTGGTGCCAGCGATCGTTCGCGCCAGGATCAATGGTGGCTGTCAGTGTCGATGGCTCCTCACAGCGCGGACGTCTTCCAGCCGGGCTGGTTAAGACAGCGATGGATGTGCGTAGCGGACAGCCGCGACGACAGATGGCCGGGACGAGCATACATAGATATCGGTTGGCCTCTGATTGAAAATTGATTTCGAGGCGCCGCGGGCAAGATTGGCGCATGCAATCACGCACACGTCCCCATCGAAAAGAAGACGAGCCAATGAGCGAATGGTCGTGGCCACGGTGCCTTCTCGCAATTGGCTAATTAAACGCACACAGCTGCTCAATAAATCGCTCTGCACTTGAGCGCCGCGAAATTTCCCATCAATTTGCATCGCATTCAGCAGATTTCGAGCCCTGGCAGCAGCGGCGAGGGGGCGGGAAATTTCCACCTCGGGCGGTGGTTGTCAACTCTGGCCGTTAACGTTGTTTATCGCTGCCACTCTTGACACACGGCGGAGACACACACACACACCCAGGGCCGAGAAACTCCCTGACATATGATCAATCGCCCCATGAACCATTGCGGGCAAGAGCCAACGACACACCGAACCGTTTCATCGTGGTCTGGCAACCCTGCGTGATGTGGTCAGCGCGATGCATGATTGATTAATGGCTTCGTCATGCAGATATCGCCTCGGCCAGGGGCCAACAACCACAGCGGCGAATCGGATTTTGTCATCTGAGGAGGAGAAAAATACGGGTTCGGGCGAAATGCGACTGAAATCGGTTCATAAATTGATGTTAACCTTAAGTGGAACTCGTGGGCCACACATAAATTGCTCTGGAATTTTAATTATATCGTTAGGAAAATTAATTGAAACAATTTGCGCGACACACTGCTGCCGGCGGACGAGTTTGTTGCTTGAGTCTTTTGTTTTTGTACCGCTCGCTCGGTCGCTCGTTGGATCAGCGTTGCCGGAGGGGAAGAGAAACTCGACACGACGTCGACGGATTTCAGGCGACATTTGCAAATGGCTCAATTCGTTCACTCTCCACTTCAAGTCGCTTGTTTCCTGACTGAGGAGTTCAGGTCCTGCAACGCGGAGAAAGTCGAGATTCTCTAGAAGGCCATATGCTTTAGGGAAGCTATCCGATTCCACCAGTCGCAGCGGGGATTCTCACGACCACAAATTAAATGGTCAATTGTCGATGGATGCCAGGAATTTTCGCCAAAACTCATTGGACGGGAGAACGAAAATGAGTTCATATGAAGAGGAACGACGACAACAATAATCGACGATTGTTGTTGTCGTCGATACAGATCTATTTCTAATTTGCCTGGCGAAAAATGCCAAACTATATATCTGAATTGTTCTCCCCCATTATGTTTGCAAGAGGAAAACTATCCGAGTTTGTACTTTATATGCTAAATATTTAAAGTTTGCTATACAAATTCAAATTATTTACAACGTTCTACGTCAATGAAAGAGACCCAATCCAAATTTTCATATCAAATTCGTACTCTCGAAAGATTTTCATTGTTCGCCGCGATGTGAAGCCCGTAATGACAAATCTATTTGCTTGGGGATCAATTCCGATTCGTCAATCACGACCCCTTTCTTTATATTTTCTTATATAATTTTGTATTAATGCGTTTTATGGAAATATACATTAGCTGACGACATGACCACATTTCTCTCCGATGTCGTGTTTTCTTCGTGCGTCTGTGGTCGTCGCCGTCGCCGTCGCCGACGAATGTGTTTCGGACATTATTGAGTGCGACGTAATTGTTTGCGTTGACAAATCGTTTTTCTGCGAATATTATTGATCACTCACGGAAAAATCCAGTTCGCCGCAACAGCAGAGGATCGCGGCTCAGACGCGGCATCGCTGAACCCCGAACATAGAAAATCAATAAATATCAAAAATAATTGCGGAGTATTTGCAGGATTGTTAGCGACCCGCGCGCCGCTCCCTCCGCTCTGTTCTGCTTAATTCGAAAGACTTGTACTAATTTTCCCAGGCCCCTCGCAGCCCGCGCTGAACACTCGTCCCGCCAGACGAGTTGCTTGTCTTCGCTGTCGCTTGCATGCTAGCTTTCCGTCGTCATTCCGTGACGCAGTCCGCCTTTCGCGCCTGCGTGAAGGAGCGGCGAGGGACGCTTTCGCATTCGCATCCGCGTCGCTGTCGCCGTTGTCGATGTCGTTGCCGTTGCCGTTGCCGCCGCTGATTAGTGCGGTGGCAGCGGCCTTTGATTGGCTGCGATGTCGCTGTTGACATTTGGTCGCTGCTCGACTTCTAAGGCGGCGCACACGTAGCGTGTCGCCAACAATACCAACTCCAGCAACAGCACCAGCTACGGCAACGACAACGACAACAGCAAAGACGCTGATGGGAACCGAGCTCTTGTCATTGTTGACATTTGTCCGATGACGTCCGCGATTTGCGCTCCGATCTGTTCAAGCTGATTACGGAAGAATTCTTCGCGGTCCTGAACTCGCACGATTAAATTTGATATTCAGAGCGGGCAGGGAATTCCTCTCGTGGGGTATGGAGTGAGCCCGGTATGGAGCGAATGGGGGCCCTCAGGGAGTCCTCCGCGCCCTGGAACGGTACCGTAATCACGTCCTCGATGGTGCTCTGGGAATCTGGATAGACCTCTGAAATGACTCGTGGTTAAATGGACTAATGAGCTGTTGTACATGTTTGAACCAAAATATAACCTACTTATTAATACAACACAATATTACGAAGAACTTATTCTATTTTATGTATATAAAAATGAAACTGAAAAACTATGTGTTCCTATTCGGAATGCCAAACCGTTTGTCCGATCTTTATGACATTTTTATAACATTTACTGACTGACTACTTTAAAAATTTGTAAATAATTTTTTAACAAATTCGATAATTTAATAACTTTAACCACAGTGAAATCTTCCTCTCCAATAAAATTTTCAAAAAACTAAAAAAAAATCACTTTCGAATACACTTCGAAAAGGCAAACTGACAATGAAAAATTGACGTTTATAAAAATTAATTTAAATTGTATGAAAATGATATTATGAAATTAAATACCATAATATTCTCCAAGAAAAGATAAATGCAACACATTTTAATGCCTCTACATAACTACTAACGAAATTATATGGTAAATTAAAATGTTGCGACATTCCTATTGCCTAAATCTAACCAGAAACATCGAACTTAAATTTCATGAATTTCATATAGTATTTATTGGATCAACAATTTGTTTTTGACAACTTTATTTTTTGAATTAAATGACATTTTGAAATACCTTACTCAATTGTACTCATTTATTTGTTGTGAAAGGCGAGAATATTTTCAGAACTCCTTAGCTTACAACACAACGATGAAATTATGCTGTGCAAATGCTACCAATTGCCGGAGAAACGGAAGGACCAGATTAATAAATACTACAGATCGATGCAAAAATAATATTACAAACAACTAATTTTCGTTCATATCTCCGTAAATACGCGATATTTCGCGAAAAGGACGTTAATTCGTAACGACCTCTAAATTTTTCAAAATACATGCAATTTTTCATAGAAATCTTAAATCGTTCATATCTCCGTAAATACGCGTTATTTCGAGAAAAGGAGATTAATTCGTAACGACCTCTGAATTTTTGAAAATTCATGTAATTTTTCATAGAAATCTTAAATCTCTCATATCTCCGTAAATACGCGTTATTTCGTGAAAAGGAGGTTAATTCGTAACGACCTCTGAATTTTTGAAAATTCATGTAATTTTTCATAGAAATCTTAAATCTCTCATATCTCCGTAAATACTCGTTATTTCGCGAAAAGGAGGTTAATTCGTAACGACCTCTAAATATTCGAAAATTTCAAAATTCATGCAGTTTTTCATGAAAATCTTAAATCTCTCATATCTCCGTAATTACGCGTTATTTTTCAGGGCTTGCCAGAGCACCGATTTCTTCCAATAGGCTGTACCACAGAAGTGATCCTCAGAGGATTCCGTTTAGTGGAGAGGCGGTTACAATGTTAAAATTGTTCCTGGCCAGGGCGTGATCCTGGTCCACAGCGAAGGATTCGAAAGACGGCTCCTGGTTTCTGGTCGGTTGGCGAATCAGTTATTCGGATAAACATGCACAGGACCAGGAGGGCTGGAGTTTCTCTCGACCGGACCGGATTTTCAAATTTATGCCAGCGATTGACATGTAAAATGAATAGCATCAATAAAGTTGGGAAATTCCACTTAAGGAAAACAAGGCACCTCGACGAAGACTCCTACTTATTTTCCGCGTCGCATGCATTCGTTTAAATTGCAGAAATTTTAATTAAGCCCCGGCATCGGAGGCGGGTGGAGGAGGAAGGAGGAGGTGGGGCGGTCGTCGGAGCCAATGAATCGGGCCGAAGAAGTCGATGTCATCGGTGGAGGAGGCGGCGACGGTGGCGGAGACGACGACCGCGCTCCTCGGGCGCTTGTGTAGGAGGCTTTGCGGCGAAGTCTCCGACTGAAAACGAAACAAATCACGCGAACTGGTTTAAGATTAATTGCCGAAGAGTGGCAACGCCACTGCTGCATTTTATGCAAATTCTTCGTTTGATGGGCTTCGCTTTGAGGAGCTGAAATTCGCGGAGCTGACTGAAAGAACGAGCCGAGGAAGCGACGACGATAAAATGGAAATCAGTGAAAAGAGCAGCCGCGAGACAGACAGACAGACAGAAGTCGTTGTTGTCGTTTCACCGATCGAGTTCCAGTTGGGGGCGGTGGCGGTGGTGACGACGACGGCGGCGGCGTCAACGGCATTTGTTGTTGCCGGGCGCATCGTGGAGGCAGTGCTTAATTTATAGACGACGGCTCCCCGCAGCCCTGAGACAAAGAGCGAGCGTCAGTTGATCTCCAGGAACCGCCGCGATGGAAGCCTTTCCCGCACTTCATTCATTATTCAGAGCACAGCAGCGCTCGCCGTAATTCATTCATAAATATTTTGTTACAC
Organism: Coelopa frigida; assembly: GCA_017309665.1. Taxonomy (NCBI): domain Eukaryota; kingdom Metazoa; phylum Arthropoda; class Insecta; order Diptera; family Coelopidae; genus Coelopa; species Coelopa frigida. Next base: position 33,374,002 of record CM029561.1, on the reverse strand, counting down.
TTGCAACAGACACTTGGCCGCCTGGCAAAGACGGCTCCGGCTCCGGCTCGTGGCCCAGTTGAGATGGCGTTGAGACGGCTCGCTTGCACCCAAGTCCCGAGTTCGCCCTCCAGCGGCGGGGTTTCTGCGATATCTGAAGCATCTGCGCATGCGTGACAAACTCCAGACGCCCGCGCGTGGTTTCGGTAATCGGCACCCGGCGACGGCGCTGTGCTAACTCTGGCCATAGACATGCTCTGATAACGCTCGTCACCTGCGCTGCGACTGCTTCGGGCTTGAGGATCCTGGAGGACCAACAAATTCACGCTGGATTTACGTGGTTCAGAGCGTTTGGAGCCATGCCCATCGAATCCTGAGCCCGTGGACCGGCCTGGCCAAGACTCGCAGGCCGCGTTCTGCATCACTTAATAAATCGTTGGGTCGTGGAGCCGAAGACGAGGGGCGACGGCGGCGTTGGGTAAACAAAACAATGGCCTGGTTGCTCCCATGGCTGTTGGATATTGTTGTTGTACTTGTTGTTGTCGGGTATGCTCCATTGAGCAATCATAATAATCACAACGCTCTCGCATACATACACAAACACACACTGACTCACTCACACTCGCGAAACAATGTTGTATTGATGGAAATTTATTGATCTTCCGAATGAAACCGCGCACCTGCTCGTGCTGGATTCGCCTCGTTGCTGTTGTTGTGGTTGTCGTTGCCGCGATTGCTGTTGTTCCTTGTTATTGTTGCTATCGCATTGGTGTTTGGTTGGTTTTAACGGTGGGATTTTAACGGTGCATCCAGCTGAACTCTGCGCAGCGCTGGACAAAGTCGCGGTTCTAGTGGAAACCGGGACCCCGCACCATCGGCGACAAGGGTTGGTCTGGACCAGGCCGAGTCCTGGATCCACGTTCGCCATGGCCCAAACAGAGGACGCCCTGAGCGCTGGCCCATCAAATGAATTATTATTGGGGCACATGTGCACGGAACGGATCCGGCGACCCGTCCGCCCGTCCCCGATCTGCAGACGACCAGGAAGTCCTATTTGTTTGTTAATTTCGTTCGCTCGCCCGTCCGGCGATAAATCAGCCAAACTGTGTTGCTGTTGTTGTTGCTGCTCCCCGACATTCCATTACGTGAACAATTGTCATGTTCGCTGATCCCCAACAAAAGAATAAATTACCACGATTCGCCGGGATCCTCGATCTATGCGATATTTGAATGCGAGAGCGAGAACGACTCCCGCTCCCCAGTCTTCGATCCGAACAACTCTCTCGCTCGCTCGCTCTCTTCCGGCCACGACGCACGTCAGCCGGCGGAGCGTCGTCGTGAGCCAGGCCAAGAAGTATTTCAATTATCGTGTCAAGCGCAGTCAAACGTCGAACTTGACCCGCCGCGGCGATCGATTCGCGATCGCGAGCGAGATTTATTGAGTCCATAGCAGCGGAAGAGGGCCGGCGCAGGTTGTGGCCAGAACAGTTGACGTCGACGTCATGTCGCCCGGCTGAAGGGACGAGGACGCGTCGTGCAGCCGAACGTTCACGTAACGTTAACAGTTACGCCCATAATGAGCCCCATGTTGACGCCGGCTGCGACGTCGACGGAGACGACGACGACTCGACGTTCTCGTTATGCAAGCCCGATATCGCGAGTCGTGCTGATTCACGGTTTATCGAGGCGGCAGGCGGAGCTCCAGGCTCCAGATAAAATCATAAATGCATTGAAATGTCAAGCGCGACGTGGTCCCGACGTCAGTCGTCGTCGTCCTCGTCATCAATGGAGTCGGCATTGTTGTTGTCATTGCCGTTGATGCCGCTGTCGATGCCGATGACGTCTGTCTGTCGCTGCGTCGCACCGACTGCTGCTGCTGCTGCACTTGACTCCGCTCCGATTTTATCGAGCCAATCGACTCCGACTGCGACTCCGATTCCTATGCCTTTATTTATATTACGTCAATTTCGAGCATTAATTAAATATTTATTACATATCGTGAGTCGTGTAGCAGCGACGATTGCACTGACTGCCTCAGTCTGGCTGCTGTTCGTCTGTCTGCCTGCTGTTTGCGTGTCTGTCCGTCGTTCGTCAGTCCGCCGATCTGTCGCTCCATCTGTCTGTCCCTTAGCGGGCCTCGTACTGGAGTCGACTTGAACTTGATCACGGTCAATGCTGCAGACGGCAGCACGTCATAACGTTGACATGAATCTTAATTGTGGGAACGCGGACCACATCGTCCGTGGTACTCCTTTGTGACGCTAATGGGCTCGCGTCAGATCGCATCGCATCGGATCGCGACCCATCCGATCTCGCGGGGTTTACTGGGGGACACGTGAGGCCTACGAGGGGCCGTAGCTCAAGTGTCGAGGGCTGTGGGCGCCTTCGCAAATTCAGTTGCGCTCATTTGGGGCCTGCATTCGCTCTCTGGGTCGAAGGGGGAGGGCTTCACCCACTGCGGTTTCCCTCCGCCGATCAAAGGCTGCGACTTGAGACAAAAAGCCGCCGCCATCAGCTCCACTCGCGCAGACACTCCTTGAATCGAATCGGAGCAGCCGGCGTCGTCGCCTTCATCGTCGTCGTCGCCTTCATCGTCGTCGTCGTCGATAAATAAAGACATAAAAGATCTCGCTCGAATTTGAAATTTGAAATCAGGGTCTCGCCGTTTCGCATTGCAGGCGTTAATGGTTTGGTTCCGCTGCAGCGAGGGAGCGTCGAGGCGGCTTTTGCGCAGATTGCTTGACACCAACTCCAACTTGACTCCAACTTAAACACTCGCTCCGACTCTGGTCTGGGAACATCCGGGCGCGAGAACCTTTTTAAATGGCTTTTCATGTCGCAGCCATTAGATGCGCGTAACATTCGGGGCAGCTGGCCTGAGGAGTGGCCTAGTCCGAATGGTTTCCATGCGAAGGGAGTTCTTCGACATCGCTCCTCACGGAGTCGGCCTCGACTCGAGTCGCTTTTAATTGCCTCCAATTACTTGTGCTGCAACGAGTTAATTGGTTGACGTCTTCGTCTCTCAGAACAACGGTCGCATACAAGCGGTTTCTTTGCAGGCAGCTTGGTCAACGGAGTCTCGGGCGTTTCGGCCGAATTACGACCCGCGACCTGTGCCGAGGTGTGGCTGAATCAGTGGCCTGGGTGCTGCCAGAACGGCACCAATTCTGGGCACCATGCAGACGTCCGCCCGTGTTCGACTTCTTGTCTTGTCGCCCCTTCGCCTGATCCACTGGCGACGGAGTCATTTGCGATTGGCGACTGGCGATTGCTTCGCATTTCCGCGGTCATCCTTCACGGGGATTAAAACTGGTGCAGTGCCGAGGGGTCAGTGCGACGACAAAGAGAAACTCGAGATAAGCTCATTGCCTCTCGACGACGGCGAGGACGTGGCGGAAGGGACAACGAGTCGTCGCCGCTAAATTGACATGACGTATGGGTTGCATTAAAATCAAATGTAATTTTCGTGAAATTCAAGCATGCAGCCGCAAAACAACAAGGACAACCAGAACAACAAAAACAAAAACAACAACACGGATAAGGGAACAACCACCGACGCGACGGGACGGAGCCAACAACAGCGCATGCGTAAGCCGGATTTTATTGACGAGGGCCGAGGCATCCGCGAAATAGGTGTCTCCTGCCACTCTGCGGTTTCGGCGCAGAAGAGGAGTCTGATAAGTCGCCGGGGTCCGTTGGCGAGGATGCAATTTCAAGCTTCTCCGGATTAGGTTTCGTGCGGTCGGCGGCTGTTGGCCTGGCCTGGAAGGTAGGTCAGTGCGAGGCATGGCTTCAATTATGTGTGGTGGCAAGGGCCGACTCCGGGCCGAAAGTGGGGCTTATGACGAACACTGGCCGCAGCCTCATCGACATGCAGGGGGTCGAGCTGAGAGCCTGAAAAGTTGTCGCTGCTTGTTGTGGCCTTCGGCGCGGGGGGCGACTTGACCTTATTTCGAACATAACATCGGTCGCCCCTCGGAGTGGCGAAATTCGCACCGATGCATTGGCCCGGCCTGAACGGCAGATTAAATTGAACGCAGTCGATGCAGAATTATACGCCGTCGGTCGGTGACAGTCGGTGTGCCGAATGTGTCCGAGTGGAATGGACCAAGCGAATTATGGCGAACTGCATGAACGTCAGATGCAAATTGGTTCGTGTGACGGATGGAGTCGAAATCGAAACTCACGCCAGTCGGCCAACTTGGCAGCTCTGACAAATAATTCAAAATTCGGAGCCGCTGCCAGAATTGTCAGCGAGAGATCTCATTGGGTGCTTGGGACGGGGCCAGAAGTGTGAGTCACGTGATTGAGTACATGTGTTTGTTTGCGTTGTTGTTGGGCTGTCGGCCTTGTTGTTGTACCATTAGCCACCGACGGCAGCGGGAGTTGAACCGACACCTAAGAATGTTACTCATGCTCTGGTGGCGCGGCCGCCCGCACCTCGACCGCGTCCTCCACTCGTCGCCGACCACGAGTTCAGCTCCAAATTTACTGCCGAATCTATCCATCAGCGCTGGCTGCTGCACGCTCCCGAGCAACCGGCCACGAGTCATCGCGGCGCAGGCGGACGAGCGGTTGGTCGGCAGGTCGACCGTGGATAGGGTTGTGTGCAGCGCTGATTGATTGATGTTGCTCCTCGGCCCGACCGCCGCTTATTTGTTTAGAGTAATTGTTATTGTTGTTGCTGGGCGTTGTTGTTGTTGTCGTTGTTTTTGTTGTCAGAGTTGGAGTTGGAATTGCAGTTGTTATTGCAATTTGCATTCATTTGCTAATGGTGCGAGGTAAGTAGTTGGCAAGTCGAGATCCAGCGCTCAGGCCAAACGAAAGACTTCAGCCACGAACTCGACTCGATTTCGTCTGCATGGCGAATTTCTGTTAATTTCCTTACATTGCGCTCTGTGTCTTGTTGTTGTTGTTGTTGTTGTTGGCAAGATACAAAGAAATAGCAGCCAAAGGCATTCCTCCTATTTGGGGAAATATAATTGAATATTTGTTACGTGCAAGAAGATAATAATCGAAATCGCTGATAGAAATAAAATTTTCAATAAGTGAGAAATATGGAAACACGGTCAATTACCAAACAACTTCCGAAGGTGATCGTTCTTAACACAAGTTCAAGTGATCATGAATTCATGGAAGAGATACCCTTGATCAATATAATGTCAGTACTGTAGTCTATAAGTAGAAATATAAGTCCATAATGTAGAGGTTAACTCATGTGGCTAAAATAATCCTGTAATTTCTTGTCTCTTATACATTTATCATTTTGTCATTGTCCATTGTTGGGTTCATGCAAACCACCATCGAAGATGAAATAAAGTCTGAACTGTTTGTACAATCGAAGTCAAGTCCTGACCTACTTAAAAGTGTTTCCAAATGCTCCACACTGCCTGCCTTGAACGTCCTCCTTTTCCTATAGCCCTCCATCGTTTCTCAAATAAGACGCAGACTAGATGAATATTGGAACATTTAGTTTTTTTGTCAGTTGGTCGCTATTGCTCCCTCTGAAGAACCTGGCCGCGTGATTTAGAGAAAGCAAACATGGTTCTCAAAACGTCTCGAAGCTTTACTTTCACGTAATTAAAATTCAATCGAATCGTAGAAATGAAAACAACGACTGTGGCAATCTCTCCGCAGCTCCGGAGACCGAGGATGGCGGGATCGGGCTGGGGATGGCGGGATCGGGCTGGGGATGGCGGTGGCTGAAGACGCAGATCGCTAATGCGTGCGCCCGGACTTCGTGCGCGAACAACGGACGCAGCGCTGCATCAGGTGCGTAACCCCAATTTTAACATTTGACACCGCTTGTCCATTGTGGCAACTGCGGCTGCGGGAAAGAACTGCTGCGGCCACAACAGCATCCCCGGCCAGGCCGCTGCGGCAATCAGAAGAATCAGCGCCCGACTCACAACTAGGCAACTTTCCCAGTCAGCAAACATTTCCTCGCAGCCCCCTCTCCTTCTGTCTGTCTGTCTGTCCGTCGCCCCTGCCGCTCGCTCCCGGCCATTTCCTCGTATTAATTTCTGCGTTAATAACGACGCATCGCCGCTTCGTCGGCTGCTGCGCGCGCCCTCGACTCGCGCCGACCGACTGGGCTTAAAGTGAACCGCTAAATACAAGCGCATTGATCATGCGAATATTAATTGGACACGCTGCGCATTAGGCTAAGGAGCGATGCGTGCGCGGCAACGACGCCACGGCTCCAGCAGCAGGCAGCGGGCAGCGGGCATCGGGCGACGCGAACGCATGCGCCGCTAACAAACGGACGAGCGGACGAGTGGCCACTTAATAAAATCTTAGATAGCGGCATCTTTTCTTTTTCGACAACAATAACAACAAAAACAACAATGACAATAACAACTTATGGCACTAGCGATTTGTCTTTGTTGCTGTGTTTCTATTGTTGTTATTGCTTTATCTTCTAATAATGCATACAACACAGCAACAACAACAACAACAACAACATGAAAAACACAAGCTACAACGACAAGCATCCAATTGGTTTGTTGCATTTTTTTTCCTTTCGTCTTTTGATTTTGCCCATGTATTTGTAAGTAACAACTATGAAACAACAGAAGAAGACACAGCGACAATTACAGCAACAACAATAGCAGCAACAACAACAATAGTAACAAAAAAAACAACAACAGCGGGAAATGATTAGGCTTCGCCGGGGAAAACGTGTAATTTGTAGCGCAAGGATTATCGCAATTTTATTATTTGTAATTGAAATTGCGTGACTTTATTTTGCGGCGCATCATTCGTACCCAGCGCGGCCAGCTCCGGCTGGGCCATCTTCCATCTGTCCCGGCCTCGGCCCCGCGTCCCTCCGCAATTTGCTTGGCTCGCATTCGGCTCCAATCAACGGCGGACAACTGTAAATAATTTTCGCCAAAAGAAATATTTTCCTGCTCGTCGCCGCTGCTTCCTGAAGTCGTCGTCGCCAGCCGCCGTGGTCCGGGCCTCGGTGGGGTGCAGACGACGCCGTGGCCACAATCGCGCACCTCTTCTGATCGGAGGACGTCCAGCCGAGGGGCCGTCATGACGTCAGAGGGCGCTCGCTCCATGGAAAACGAGTTCAGCTCAGCTCAACGCAATGCGTGTGCGTTGCTCCGGTTGTTGCTGTTGCTGTTGCTGCTGTCGTCGTCGCTCGCATCTGTTGCGGCCGATGTAACCTTGATCTAGAAATGCGCTTTCCTACGTACCCAGTTGTTGTTTCTCTCGAGTCCGAGTCCGTCGCGCGGGAAAACAGAAATAACAAAAGTGCCACCAATGGCTTCAAGCTGCGTTCTGTTGAATGTTGTTGCTGCTAATTTTTCATCGTCGCTGATTTTTCATCTCGCATCTGTGCCGCCGTCATAGGCAAATTTTTTTGCTCTCAGGTCCATAATTTATGCCGTTTAGTGCGAGGTGAACGCGTGACGCATTTTTCATATTTAATTTTCAATTTCATTCTCGTTTTTGTCTCGTTTCTTCTGCAGTTGTAGTGTTGGGGTTTTTGTTTGCTTGCAATTAGTTGTTTATCGCTGGCGGCTGTTGCAGCCCGCCCGGACCCCCTCGATTGGCGTGTGAGTGGACAGTTTCATAATCCGACCGGGTTCCAGTGAAATAATTTTCAGAGGGAGCTTCCTGAGCTGTTAGCATCGTCTTGTAAACTCGTACGCACTTCGATGGATGGCGAACGAAGGCTTCAGCTACTACTTCTTCGGACAATCGCCACCGGGAAAGCTTCGAGTATTTACGCCAACGGCATCTTCACAACGTATGGTAAACGCGGCTCAGTCGAAACCTCTGTTATGTCGAAATGGCTTCGGCCTAAGCAAATATGTCAGAGCTCTGAAATAATCACTGCTGGTGGGTCTGCTTGTCCAAACTTAGTACCACCAGGTCGGCTGCTCTGGCTCAACTGGTTGGGAGACTTCACTGCGTGCAACTCAATCCCTTCAGCCATGTGTGAGCGTGCGAATCCGATCGCGAACTGGAAACCACAGATAAACAATCGGAGCGAATGAACTGCGGCCGCCAACGATGCGAACTCGAGGAGCGCATGAATCAAGCCAGGACCTCGGATCGGGCCATCGTTTGTCGGGGCCGTCACGAGAGCTCTCTCGTGGAGTCCATGGATCTTAATTCCCTAGCGAGTGTGGATGAATGAGGATCTCAATCAGCTGGTAGAGGGAAGCCATCCTTTGAAACCGTATCACGATGCCTAACGATTACAAATCGTCCCTCGCCATGGCGGGTGGCGGGGCGACACTTTGTCACCCGTTATAAGATCGTAATAAGACATAATGCTTGGCTCTGCGGCGCCCGAGGCGGAGGCAACGACAATGCCAAGGCATGGTCCCGGCTCGTTGTGGAGATGACCTCCAGTGGGAACCTATCTGAACTCACACATACACACACACACACACACACACGGCTCGGCTCCACCACATGTGGCGCGTACATCGCACATGAACACGGACGAGTGTGCGTGTCGTGTCGACTGCCGTTATCGCAGCCAGACACGATAACCCCGTGAGTTTACAAGATGTTGAACTCTTTCGCACCTCCAGCCACTAGAAGAAAACCAGAAACAAATCACAGAGAGTCCCACAACCGCAGCGACGGCGTCATCGGCCGTGTTGTTGGCTTTGTTCGCTCGTTGCTCTTGTGTGCATGTCGTCGATGTTGCCATTGCTGTTGCTATTGCTGTTTATGTTGCTGGTGCTAGTGCCGTTGTCGTGGTCGCAGAGCTGTGGATGTCGCTGATGTTGAGAGCGCCCAGAGGCGCTCGCCGTGGAGCAATTTGACTTTTGTTTAATCATTTTGCGATTTTGCGGACCAGCGACACTTGCGCCAGCCATGCCAGCAAGTGAGCGACGCCGTTTGGATTTCGATTTGGCCGCGCTCCCCACCCGTTCGCCGTGTAGCCTTAAGCAGGTGGAAATGCAATTGTAAATGCACGAACTGGCTGCACTCGGACGACACTGGAGCAGTCCGCGCGAGGGGATCCCTCTGTGTTATCAGGAGAAGCCGACTGCGGAAAACAAATATATTTAGTTGCTTATAAATGAATAAAACACGATACCATGAGCAATTGCTTGAGCGCATGCGCTTTGCTCACACTGCGCCAGACCAGCCGCCGCAGCGATGGGCCCCAGCATGCAACGGCACCATCCACACAACGTGAACAACGACCACAATTGCAATCATGCGAAAATAGAAATTATGATGTGGTCCATTAGCACACGCTCCCCGGCGTTCTTTATTTGGGGAGGACGGCCTCGGTTGGGAAGCTCTTCCAAGCATTCTGACGACCCTTCATTCACGATCGACGCCATTGAGAACCTCCTGAGGACCCTGCCTCGTTGGGATGGTGGCTTTTATTGCTGACTGGCTGCGACGGGTGCGATCGCTTGGAGTTTATGGCTTTCTGTTTACACGGCTGTCGTCGAAACGTGGTCTCGGCATCAATTCTCGAAGCGAATCTCTCCCAGGCTCATCGCTGAGTTGGGATCCTTCGACAAGGCCTCGATGGGAACGAGTTCCCGTTCTTAATGGAGGTATCTTGGGAGCCATTCATGAGGACCTCCATCGACAGTGCCGAGTCCAAGGTCCCATTTCGCGCCTCCCCGCACACTTTGGCGGCCACGTCTTCATACAGCCCGAAGTGGGCGAAGTGGTTGCTTTGGCTCCACACGGATGAAGCGATATGCTGAAGATCGTGTGGCGAGTTCCGGAATGCAACCACCGAATCCGAGCATGGAAATGATTCCGCGCTTCGGACGGGGGAGGGCGCCGTGCTGCAGGCGACGATAGGAATCACAATTCACACCTTGGCATAGAAAGGTCTCCTCCGTGCATCCTGTTAGAAAGCCGGGCGAACCTCTTGCCAGAGACGCGTCGCTGGTGTCAGGAGACTTCGCCGGCTCCTCCTCGACTCCGGACTCGGAGAGCGGCGACCGCGTCCATAAGTAATGATTACAAGACGATTGCAGATAAGAGAGAGCGCGCGCTCGCCGAGGACTCCGGGAGCTCTGCCGGACCGGTGGACGCATTTGTGGCCAGCTCGGCTCGGCTCGCTCGCCTGTGTGGGAACAGGTTCACGGCAATAGATTAGCATCAGTATTCAAATCGCAACAACTATTTACACCCCGAGCCGCTGCCACAGCGCACCGCTAACAATAACATCAGAAGCCATTTAAATGGTGCTCAAATAACTGAACCTGCTCCTTATCGGTTCCATTTGCTCGAGAGGTGTCCAAGGGAACGAGGGGCCAGTTTACAAATTGCTCGCGGCAAGTGTGGGAAACTGGCGGGAGCAGCAAAGCAGCTGCAGCCGTGTCGACCACTCGTTCCGAGGGGCTGGCAAGGACGACGACACGACAGCTCGACAGAGAGCACCGCGAGACTCTGGGAGCCTGGCCCTGGCATCTTCCCACAACGGCCTCTTCTTGATCTCTGGCACCAGATTTGTATTCATCCACTAGTACAATTTTGCACTTGATTCTTACAACTGTACAGTTTTCTTTTTCGCCAGTTTCAATTATGTTTTTCTCAAATTATAACAAAATTTCAGACAAATCGTGATCTTAGGGTAGCTGAGACCACACTGAAGTGCTTCGAAAGCACATCGTTGTCCTATCCATCCTGAAAGATTTCGTCCTCGTCCCCGCGTGGGTCGAAGTCAGGTCCATCCACAAAGCTCTGTTGCCATCGTAAATCAATCTATCTGAATGGATTTCTATTTCCATTTAAGATGTTTATCGAACTGCTGATATTTCACCTCAACTGTCTGACAGCCACGCCTTCGATATGTGCATTTTAGGAAATCAAAGCAACGACAACACCGACAACAAGTACATCAAAGAGCAGTTATGCGGACAGTGGGTCGAATTGGGCATCCCCATTGTGGAGACAATTGACAATAAGGCCGAGAGCTTGGCCAGTTTTCCGTTATGCCCAAGTGGTCCACTGTGCGTGGCCGGCAGCGTCAAAATCAAGTCGACATATTGTCCCGGCGCAGAGTTTTATTGCGATCGGCCGAATGCAGATAAACGAATCGGGACTGAAAAGTGACAACAGTTACAATTGAATCACGATTTTAATGGGCTCGATCCAGGTCAAACATGGACCAGTCGGCACTTGGGACGTCGTGGCACTTGCACCGATGCGACGGACGGACAGAATGTAGGCGAGTTCATTCGTCCCTCGGAACCTTCGTCGCAGCTCTGGTCTAGAGCCTCTGCTTTTGTTGGCTACCGTGAGATGTTTCTCTTTGGCTCCCCCTCGGCTCGCTGCGTTCGCACCCACCGGCCATCGGTCGATCGATAGCAGCCAACGTCCCTCGTGTTTGGCTAACGCATGTCCTCATCATCGTCATCGCCGCAATGCGGGCCCACTTCCACCATCAACATCTGTAACTCCGAATTCGCCCCGCAGCACCGATGGTTGGACACAAATGGACACCTTCTCGAGGACATGCAAATTGAAATCAACTCCCACATGCTGTGCTTCGTGATAGTGTTCAGGTGAGTGAACTTGGTATTTGAGGTGTTGTTGGATCTCGCGTGCTTGCCTCAAGGAGCTTGAGGCGTCTGGATCGTGGATTACGACCTGCATTCGATGGCACCTGAGCTCTGGTCACCTCGAATTCAGGGCTGTTAAACGATCGATCCATCAGGGAGTCGTAGCCGACAGTGGCCATTTGTAAACCGCAGGCAAAATCGCCTCCGCCGATTCGACTTCGCCGCAAGGGACAGAGGCCGCGGGCGAAGACTTCACGACGAAATTGTCCACATCAGCATAAAAGTCGAATATGTTGAAATTTCAATAATCCCGCGATTTACATCGCCGAAACGACAGCAATGAAGCATTTCGACACTAGACATTAAAAAAAACACGAAACCGAGGACGGCAACCCATGCGGAAGGCTCCGTTGCGCAAGTGCGCGGCTTCCCTGCGAGTCGGCGAGTTGGCGCTGCCGCACGAAGGCAGTAGACCCACTCCCACTCCGCTTTGGCTCCCACCGCGCGCCTCCTGATGCTGGTGCTTTCTTCGGTCTGGAGTCCCCCGCCCCACAGTCTCCACCACCGTTCGAGTTGCCTCCGCGGCAGGGTCGTTTGGTCAGGCGTTCAGGGCGCAACGCAACCCTGGCGTCGGTCGGCGGTCGCGGGGTTCGGACGCGGCCGTTGCTCCGATTTGCTTGTCACAAATTAATGCTCAGCGCCAATCACGGCGACACATCGCATAAATTCGGCGCGCAGGCGCTGCTGCAGTTGACGCGGACAGGTTGAGCGCAGTCCAAGCGATGCAGGATTTCTGCACTGCACTGCAAACTACAAATTATTGTAATCAATTTTTTCCGCCGCACCGCTGGAGGAGTGACATTTATTTGAATGGCCCAAGTGGACGACGAACAGACGCGGACGGACGGACTGTGGACAGACAGACTTGGTGGCTATCCGCAGTCCGGGCGAAGTAGGATTGCGAAAAATGGCGTTGCCGAGAGACGTCGCCGCAAACGCCGTGCTATTGTTGCAGTAACTCATTTGTTGGCGCTGCGGCTTTGGTTGTCGTTGACGTTGTCGTTGGACGCTGTGGCTGCAACAGCCTGCCTCCAGCAGCAGGTAGCTGGGAGCAAGTGAAAACAAGTGTTTTCGAGCTCGATTTAGATTTTCAATCCGAAATGAGTTTTCAATTCGCAGGCAGACTGCTCTCCGTTGTGCAGTTGGCATTTGCTCGCAAGGCAGACGACGGCCATCATCATCATCATCAGCAGCAGGCACCGCCGCAGTTGCCTCGTCACCAGCTGCGGCCGGGACCATAGGGCCTGGTCCGCGCTTTCGCGGCTGTTGACTTCCATCAGCGCTCATTCGCTGCACGTTTCAAATTAATGGCTCGCCCGCCTCTCTGCATCTGCGGGGCGACGTCACAGTGGAGCAAAGCGCGAAACTTCCTCCTCCGCCGTGGATGAAGTGAGGCAGTGGGCCGGCAAAGAGCTTCCGGAAGCCCGCCGAGCCCACAATTGGAGCTTGTCGAGGGTTCGGGTTCGGTCAGAGCACTGGGTGTGCAATTAAAATCGGTCGCCCCGTGCCCATGCTCCCTGCTCGAAGGTGGGGTGGCGAGAAAGTAGGCGACTTGGAGCTGATTTATTCGCCGGACCCCACGACAAACGGAGTTTCCCTGGATGCCGTACACGGCCAGAGGACCGAAGCCTGGCACATAACAACAACAAACGCATCGGGCCATTCATACATTTCGGCCAACTCCTTCGACGCAACCCAGAGGCGGCTCGAATATTTCGCAAAAGCGGAGAAATCCGTCTTCGGCGGAGCAGACTGTGGTCAGCGAGTCCCGAGGCTGCCGCGTGCCACAAATCGTCGGAAAGAAAACTCGCTCCTCTCGCTGCCGCCCCTCCCACTCGTGGCGAGTGAAAATCTTTGCATAGAGCATAGAGCACATTCCCGCGGCGAGGGGGCCAAATTAACAATGGGACACGCGGCACACGCTCCGCAGACAACCTGGCAACAGGCAACGGCAATGGCAACAGCAAGAAAACATCGCAACAAAAGAAACAGCGAACGGAGGGAGCTGCAACAAAACACGCCGGCTGACAACGGAGCGAAAACAATCCGAAATGTTTTTCCTCCTCAATAGCGCAACAGCAGCAGCGATGCACATTCCTGCGGAGGGGCCGACAATGTGGCAACTCTTCGCTTCGGCGCATAGTGCACAGTAGTCGCCGTCCGAGTCTGAGCGCGGGGTGGGGCCGAGGGGTTGTGCAGGAAAGAAGCTGCCGGCGGCTCGGCCAACACATTGAATAGACCATAAAAACATGATATATGAGACGGTTTAGTGTGCTTTAGCCACTTGCATTACTTTCAGGCTGGGTTTTTTTTGGGAGCTTCCACGGGGTGTTGGGGTAGAGAGGACGAGTGGTTTTTATTGGATTCACTCCGGCCAGTGTTGGGGAGCGTCGATATGACCCCACCTGTGCCTCGTCAAGTGCGGGTGCAGCAGCAAAAATTCCTCAATCGTTTATGTATGTCTGTCAGCCCCATGGGCAGTTATTCAAGGACTTCACATTGACTCAATCCTTCTGGAGTCCTCTCCTAGAGTCGGTGATAATGCCCTTCATCTAGGCTCCGGGCCGCTCTGCAACACTGGTGCGACTCCCTTGCGAAATACTTGCGATCCCAACGCGAAAACAATGAGGAATTCCGTCCGTAATGTCCCCATAAAATCAGCGATGCAACTTCGGACTTCTGCTGGGCCACGATCGCGTCCGTCGAGACAGGTTGCGTCCGTCCCTGTGTGCGCCGCCGTGGATCGGCGCGAGTTGCCGCCGAACACAATGCATGCGTTTTGAGTGCATTTTCTTATTGCGCTCGTAAATGGATTTATGAAAGGGCAGCAAAATCTTCATATTTTATGTTAAGTATGGCAATAAATTTGACAGATATTGTTTCGCTCTAGCTTTGTTCGCTATCGGTTTCCTTGGTTTGCTCTGGGCTTTGTTTATGGAGTCGAGCTTTCTTTGCTTTGCATAGACTCGGGGTCCTCGATAGCGAGTTTCGATGATGGCATCTGCGAATTGTCAAGAGCTGATTTGGAGTTGAAAATACGGTCGTGTTTTGTAGAGATTCCCATTCTCATCCATCTCCAGCTGCCAGTCCAACGGCTTCAGAATCCTGGCCATCACTCGTCGTCTTCCCCTCGGCAACTGGTATTTCACCGCAATTAATGGGTTAACCACAAGCTCTGAGCAGAGTGATGATGCAAGTGCTGGCCAGGATATGTAAATAAATGCTTATTTATTTGGTGAATAAATGAAAATTACGCACAGCTTGAGTCCGCACAAATAGGCAAATACGACAGGTCCGCTGGGAGACCAACTCATTCACTCGACCATGTGCAGGATGGCCGGATAGATCTTTGCGAATCGCCTCGAGACACTTCTGCCGCTTCGCGCCGCAGGTAAACGCTTGAAAGTGTGTATAGTTTTCATCGACTCTTTCTCATCCGAAAGAGGCATAATTTATGGATGGAGAAGCGAAGATTTCGCATAACGTAACTTTGTTTCCAACGCGAATACGCAGGCCCGTCCGGAGATTGCGATTAAATCATATTTGCATTTTTATTAGGAAGTGTCGAGTCGAGTGGCAGAATTGGAGAGGCCCAGGAGGCTAGCGCAGAACACTTGCGGCGGATGGGGGAAGAACCCATTTGTCCATGGAGAGGAAGACAAATAATGCGCAGACACGGAAAACGGGACCAAATGCAAACAGATGCCTTATCGGAAGACGTTTCTGCAGTTGAAGAGTTTATCCTCTCCAAAAAGCAAGCCATGAGGAATTAATTTAGGACGAGTCTTCTACTCATGCCCATCAACACCCGACATTGTCAAGTATTTTCTTCTCTTTACAATTATGTGGAGAGATGGTTTCGATTGTGACAAGGTCAGAGTTTTCTATAGATCCAACTTCTGTATATTGATCCGTAATACCGTATCTATATTAAAATCACAAATTTGGATGGATTGTTCAAAAATAGTTTTATTTTATAGATTTTTCGTATGCAATTTAACCCCTTTTTTATTTGTCATAATTCAATCAGAATCCCCCGGAGCAATCACGTCGGTAAGTTATGACACGAAAAGGCTTTTAGACCCCTGGACAGTTTAGGAAACCACCAATCATTTTCAATTTCCCAATAAAACTCCAAGACCGCCTCCACCCTCTCCCTCGGGATGCCATTAGCTTGGTGGTTGGTCTCATTAGCGTAATTGCCAGACGAGGGCGAGCGGGGCATGAGTTTAGCAAAACAAATAATTAGGAAAACCTCGAGCAAAAACCACAACTTTTTCGTGAAGATTCGAGAGCGGTTGGTTTTTACTCTGTTCTGATAATGGGCCTTTTTTGCGCGCGTTCATTCGATTGGCACTGTATCGCCGTGCTAATCTTTTGCACTGGCTGCCGGCTGACAAAAACTCTCCCCGGGGTCCTGGCCCTGGACTCTTTCACCGTGATTGATTTTCTGAAGGATGTGCAGCGGTTGCACGGCTTCGACCAGCTCCTGTTGGTGCGCAATCAGAATGCGACCATCGCATGCACCTTTGTGTGCAACTCTGAGGACGACGACTGCGAAGGATGGGATCAGATGGAGCGGACAATCATGGACGAGCTGCAAGTGCCACTGTTGCTGCTGAACGAAGAGGCCGGATTCTACTTGAAGCAAACATTCAGTGACAAGTTCTTGGTTGTGGCGTACATCGATGGCGCCTTGGAGCAGAACAAGGGCTTGCTGGACAACCTGTACCTCAACTTGCGCCACATGACCTCCACGAACATCGTGTTCCTGCTCGAATCTGGAGCGGGCGCGGAGGAAACCCTTGTCGCCCTCTTCAAGCTGTGCTGGAAGCGCAAGATGATAAATGTGGTGGCCCTCGATTCGGACTTTCAAGTGATGCTCAAAATCTTCCTCCATTAGAATCAAGTGCTGACTACATTTTCTTGCAGGTCACAGCCACATTCCACAGCTACTCTCCCTTCCCTGAATTCGAACTGGAGGTGAAACCGATCCACCCCGATGTGGTACACAGGCCGCCCATCTTCCCCTATCGCATGGGCAACTTGAGGGGCTACAAGTTGCCAATAATACTGGGTGGCTCTGACCCGCGCATCATCGTCTACAAGAAGGCCAACGGCGACTACGTAGTGGGCGGCTTCGCGGGCCACTTCCTGCGGGCCTTTGCCAATAAGTACAACGCAGAGATCGTGACGCCCCTGAACCAGGCCACGGCGATGGGCAACTTCGCCCCGTCTCAGGAGCTCAAAAAGGCGGTGCGCAACGGCTCCGTCGACATATCGGCCGGGCTGACCTTCCCCAACATCCCCTTCTCCGGCTACACGTACCCTTACGAGCAGCTGGACTGGTGCCTGATGATGCCCGTGGAGGCCGAGGTGCCCAACTACGAGTTCTTCGTGATCGTCTTCGACCCGATCACCTTCCTCGTCTCGATATTGACAGTGGTCGCCCTCTCGGTGCTGCTGAGCGCCGCTCTCCACCTGGTGGGCTACAAGCCCGATCTTCTCGACATCGTGCTGCACGACGACTGCTTGCGCGGCGTGCTGGGCCAGTCCTTCTCGGAGATCCCGAACCCCTCGTTGATAGTGCGCTTCATTTACCTGCAGATCTGCGTCCTGGGCATTCTGCTGACCACCTCGTACAACTCGTACTTCGCCACCTACGTGACCAGCCCTCCGACGGTCGCGCCCTACCATTCCTTCGACGACATTCTCCACTCGGGCAACAAGATCTTCGTGTGGACCCCCGAGTACACCGAGCTCCTGGGGCGGAACGCCGCGTTCAAAAAGTACGCACCCATGTTCTACAAGGAGCCGAACTACAGGAACTACCTGAAGGTGCGCGACTCCTTCAACCCCAAGTACGGATACATGACCCCCACAACGAAGTGGGTCATTTTCAACGAGCAGCAGAAGGTCTTCACGGCCCCCATCTTTCGCAGGCGCGACGATCTGTGCTTCTACAGAAACATCCCTATGTGTTTCCCCATACACGAGAACTCCATCTACAAGGACACCCTAAACCAGCACATTCTGGAGACAGACCAGTCGGGCCTGACGAACTTCTGGCGCCAGAACGGGTTCATTGAGCTGATCATGGCGGGCAAGTTGAGCTTCGTTGATCTGGGCAAGAAAAACGAGTACTCTGCGATGCAGGCCGAGGACCTGAAGTACATTTGGATCGGGATGGGCATCATGGCGGTTGTGGTGACTATCGTGTTTCTGCTGGAGAATTACGTCTATCGGCGGAGAGATATTCGTAGTAAGATTCGTGGGGTATTTCGTAGACGTTTTGGGTTAAAACAATTGAGACAGGCGGAAACATATTGAGCGAATGACAAGATTTTTATTTCGCTTTAATATTACTTCGGCAGAAGATTGGCTTCTTTATTCGGTACTCGAAAAAGTGGGTTTGGTTCTATAAGAATATTTAATTAAAAAACAAATCTGCAATTGAAAGTTGATAAATAAAAGTATGGTTTTGTAGAAATAAAACAATGGAAAAATATTGGTATGCAACATAAGTGTTTCTTTTATTTTTTTATTGCACTCTGAGTAGTACATAGAAATCAAATATCCTATTATTTCAACGACTTAAGCAGTTCGGCATAAAAGTGTTCTGCAGCCTTTGGTTGTTACTGTTTCGTTGGTCGTGTCGTCCCTCGGCACGTGTTGGGCTTTAACATGACATGCGCACGGTCTGGGTCGGCGCCGACGCTTTGTCTACAAAACCTGTGAGCTCCACATCAAAGGCAGTTAAGACGGTGCAATGAGACCAGCTCAGCCGCAACTGGGACTATTTCTACCTAAGTTGTATAAGCAGCCGGCCACTGGTGCCTTAATCCCCAATCGACGTGTATTCATTTTCCGAGTGCTTGTGTATTTTTTAATTTCACTTGAGTCCCCGGATGCCGTACTTCTTCCTTGTCATACGAAAACTCTATGGTGGCTTGTGTCCACTCGAACCAAAGGTAGCAAGTCACAAGGCGAGATATTTTCAAGAGCTGCGATTTCCAAGTGCGTGCCGAATCGAGAGCCGTGTTCAAGTTCAGGCCATACTCGAGGCGTTGTTGCCATGGGTACACTGTTGGTGCATCGACTTATCCGATTATCGCATTCGTTTGACCGACAGCCGCCGATCCCACGGCAGAAGAGCTGAGCTCAGCTCAGTTGAAGTTGACGAGGCTTCCGTGTGGCTTCGCAGACGGGGAAACCCGGCTGGTGGATGCCTTAAGCCAACGGTGACGACTAATCCAAATGTAATTCGCTGTTGACGTTGATATTTTGTCGCGCGGATCATTTGCCCAATTAATTTCTGTACTGAAATTTCCTGGTTGTATTTTATTTTCTGTTGAATCCGTACTGCAAGCTTTTGAGAAATGTTTGTATGTGTCGATAACAAATCCTTTGTTGTTACAGCTAAAACATTTTTGAGAGGCTCTTACAAAAACTTCATATAAGCCAGAACGATTTAGTTTCCTATACCAGCCTTTTCTTTCAATATCACCCTTAGGAGAACAAAAAGAGTATCAGTGGATCCAGTTAGGAAAGTAAAAACAAATAATTTATTTTCGGGTTGATGCAGTTTAATTCATTTATTCAAAAGTTCTGCAATTTATTCCTCTTCTGGGGCTAAAGAGCTAGATTCTTCATCCTCAGGTGGAGCTGGTGGACCCTGTCCTGGAGGTCCTTGTCCAGGAGGTCCTTGTCCCGGAGGTCCCTGTCCCAGAGGTCCCTGTCCTGGAGGTCCTTGTCCTGGAGGTCCTTGTCCGGGCGGTCCACGAGCCACAACAAATACCAGGAGGATGGCGAAGATTGCAAAGGTAAGTAGTTTCATGTTTGCAAGTGGATGAACTGATGGGGTTCTCTGTCGGAATGTTCGCTTTTATAGTAGTCAGTCGTTGACAGCAAACTTCTGCAGATTGTTTGCTCAGTTGTCGTAACAATACTAACTGCAATATGTTGCATTTTCACTGTTGACAGTGACGGCTCGTGTTGATAAACAATTCATGCTGGGAGAGATTCCGGGCGGGTTGTAGGGGGACCGAACTGTAGAAACCCATGGAGATACATTGTAGATATTCTCGCAACAAAGTAATTGTGCTAGCCTGATTCCATCATCCAAAACTATTTCATAATTATCAAAGAATTATGAATGGAATGTCGATCTAATGGTTTGGAGCCACTTGACTGTTGTTCGAATATATTCTTTATTCTTCCAGAAGATAGCAAACAAAATTTGCAATTTGGGAGCGACCTGCTTCCCACATCGAATATCGAATATTGCCATGAATAACTGAAACACATTTTATAATAGTTTTGATATATTATTCATTTATTAAAAAAAGTTCAATACAATTTTTGTATGAAATTCGGAACTAAGTAGTATATAAAATTACAATCGAACTAATATATAATATATTCGACAAATATAAATTAACTATTTTTGTAAAAAAAAAACTTTAGAAATAACAAATTCATAAGACTAAATTAACTACACTACATGCAAATTTTGAGGGAGCACTGAGGGAGACTGCGATATCTGTTAAAATATACTAATATACAATTATTCACATGTTTCAAATAAATAATTTTTCTCTCTATTTTTACATTTACATATTGATATATACAGGTGAGTATATATTTAAGAATCCTACAAAAGGTACGGGAAATTATAGATTAAATATTTTGCATTGAATAATTCAATGCGTGGGCAGTAAATATTTAGATACACATACTTTCGACATTTCACGTAAACAACGACTTACAGAATGTCTTGGCTAAAACATGAGTTACAACTATCCGTCACCAGAAATATAAAATCACAAGATTTGTTGGCAGTTTGTTTGAAACAATTATTTAAGTATTAAAGTATTAGTATCTATGAAAGTATTAAAACAAAATATTTGAGAATGAGTGAATGGCAAGTAAATGTCCTCCTTGTAATACGAATCTATTGATTGCCGACACAGGGCAGCTGAGTAGGGTAGGGGTCCGAGAGTTCCGCCACAGCCACTGAAACCCCGGTGAATACTCGTTCGGAATATTCGTAGTAGGAAAGGAAGGGCCCCAACATGAAATTTGAAGGTGGACTGGCCGGAACTTCTCTGCTTTGTCATATTACTACATTTCAACTGTTGTCGACTACATTCTATTCTATCTTTTGGCACTTAACAATACAGTATATTATGCATTAAGATACAGGGCTAGGAATATTCAGGATCTACATAATAAGGAATTGGAACCTCTTTCGGAAACGGGTTGCCCCTGGAACCCCCGGCCAGCTGGTGGCCAAGGGAAGTTCTTTTGGCTCTTTCTCTTGTGCACGATGTACCTCGTCTCGCTCAGCTGTCTTTAGGAACAATACACGAAGGAACTTCCTGGACCCCTACCTGTTGGCGATCAGGCCGTTCGCAGGCGGCAGCACGGTTGTCGGGACGTTGGCCACCACGCTCGGTCCCGGTCCCGGCCCCGCACCGGAGACGACGCCGAGCGGCCGGTGCTGCGCTGCCACGGGGCCAGAGGCGGACCCGCTGCCGGCCATGGCCGACGACGAGCGGTGGTGTTTGGCAGCGCCGCCGCCGCCGCTCTTCATCAGGCTGCCGTTGCTCTTCTGGGCCATGTGCGTCTGGTAGTGCTTGGCCAGGTGGGCCTTCTGCCGGAAGCTCTTGCCGCACAGCGAGCAGGCGAAGGGCTTCTCGCCCGTGTGCGTCCGGATGTGCACGTTCACCGAGTACTTGTCCTTGAAGCCCTTGGAGCAGATCGAGCAATAGTGCAGCGAGCGCTCCTTCCGCTGCCCGTTGCAGTGCGTTGGGCTGCTGCTGTTTGCGCCGCTGCTGCTGCTGCTACCGCCGCTGCTCGCGCCTGATACCGCGGTGTTTCTGCTGCCGTTGCTGCCGCTGTTGTGGTTCATGACACTGGGGTTGTTGTTGTTGTTGCTGCTGTGCTGCGAGGAACCCGCTTGCGACGACGACGAGGAGGTGGAGCGTTTGTACTTTTTGGTTATTTTCGAGGCGGACGGCGACACCGGCACTCGACTCGACGACGTGGAGGTCGACACCTCGAGCTTCAGCGGCTGGGGCGGCGGTTGGGGCGGGTGCACGACCAACTGGGGGCCACCTGGGGGCGGTCCGCCCGTCGGGGTCGTGGCCGGCGAGTGCAGCTGCTGCAGCCCCGTCGACGAGGGCGAGATCTGCATCTGCAGGACATCGCTGCCCGGGTAGTCGGCCACGTTCGGCGTGGAGGTGCAGAACTGCTGCACCTCGTTGGCGATGCGCTTGATCTTCTCGAAGTCGTCGCTGAAGGCCGACTCCAGCGATAGGAACATGTCTTCCACGATGATGGCCGTGTTGGGCGTCGTCGACGCTGCGGCGGGGCCGATGCCCGCGGAGCCGGGGCCGTTGCGCGAGGCGACGTGCGAATGGATCGCGGGTTGGTGCGGGTTGTGCGGGGAGTTCTGGGCGTCGTCGAACATCTGCGCCGCGCCCAGGCTCGAGTCGGCGAAGGCCAGAGTGTCCTGGGGTATTGAGAGAGGGAGAGAGAGGGAGAGAGAGAGAAGGTGTGAGGGTTAATAACATTGCGATGATGGTTTCTCGAAGAACATCGGATCCAGGTCGGCTTCCGGAATCTCCCGTCGACCTAGATCAGAGCTGGGTGTTGATTCTACTTACCGCATCGGACGGGAACAGGATTCGCCGCATCTCGTCCTCCTTCACGGACGGCGACGTCGGCAGCAGCGGGAGGCCGTTCTGCATTTGCATGCCCTTGGAGTAGCCCTTGCCCTGGAGCGCACTGCGCAACAGCGATTCGGCGGAGTTCTGCGGAGAAAGAGAAGCAAGCGATCCAGTCAAGAGCCGCTCGAAAGCCATGCTTCCCGCCCTCCCGACGCCTCGACTCACCTGATCGGCATTGTTGTCGGCCATGTGCCAGTCGTTGTTGTTGTTCTGGAACGTCGCAAACTGCTGGCCCACGCTGGTCGTCGCATCCGATGCCATCGTCCCGCCAGCGGCCACCGAGATGGCCGTCATCAGCGAGGGCAGACTCTGGCCACTCGAGGGCACGCCCACGCCGGACATGGTCTGGAGCGAGGGCACCTGCTGCATGCCGATGGCGCCGCCCTCGCCGTTGTCCTTGGCGCCGTCGGTGCCGAAGCCGCTGTCGTCGTACGGGTACTCGGACTTGATGTAGCCCGGGAAGTTGCCCAGCAGGCTGTCCAGGTCCAGCGAGTTCGGCAGATGCGCCTCCGGCTCGCGCTTCAGCCAGGGCTCGTTGCCGTTTAATACTGTGATTGTGTAGATCTGGCCGTCGGTGTTGTCGAGGCTGCTGGCCGTGCCGGCGCTCCCCGGCTGACTGAGGCTGCTGCTGCTGCCGCCGCTCGACGTGACGGAGGAGTTGTTGACGCTCGCGCCGGAGCTGGAGACCGAGCTGGCCGGCCCCAGGTGGGCGGTGGGCGAGGTCGGGCTCATCTGGGCAGGTGCGTGCGGCTGCGGGGGCGTCTGTTGTTGCTGCTGCTGCTGGTGGTGCTGCTGCCAGCAGTAGCGGTCGAGATCTTCGAATATCGTCGAGTCGAGGCGGCTCTGGTCCTTGTCGGAGTTCCAGAACTGCGGAAAAGAGGGAAAAGGGCCCCGATTAGCCGAGTTCCACAATGCATTCGAATGTGCCCCCGTCTGCTTCGACCTCGTGTCGCTGAGAAGTTGTCAATCAAGATATGCCTTTGTTGTTGCCAACCTGTCACCCTTGGCGTCCGTTTCTCTCTTAGTCGGCACTTACAAGCGTCGCTGTCATGTTCCACGTCGTCTTACGCGAGAACCCAACTTAATCGCCGGCGACTTTCCTCTGGCCACCCGGCGGCGATCGATATTCTCAGCTCTTCGACGAGCAGGGGGCGAAATGGGGCTCGTTGCACCGCGATCCAACAGCAGATCGACCGGGGACGATGCGGCACGTGCTGCCACTCGACTCGAGTCCGTGGCGACGGCTTCGGTCGCTATCGGTGCACGGGCGTTATTTGGAGCAGCGCAAGACCCGCTCTTGGTTTGAGCCGGCTTTGGTTTCTGCCTGATTGGGCAGCGCTTTTTGTGTCTGGGCTCATATCATGAAAACTGGCTTTTAATTAGTTGTAAAAAGCAAATTAGCAATTAAAATTCTGAATCGAATCCGGCAGGCACGTCGCTTGCGCAATATGCAAACTACAGACAACAGAAATAAGTCCGCATTCGGGTGCACTCTCAGCTCTCTGAAGACATATGTTGCGAAATGACCCATGTACATTTGGGTTGATTACAATTTCGGAGCTGATGTGGAAACTTTCACTAATCTGAATCGCAGACTATGGAATTTCGATTGGAAAACGAATTCAGGAGCTGAGATAAACGATGCTTCTTGTAAACCGTGGAGCTGAGGACTCTCAGTTTTATCCAGGAGGGTGTGGCACGAACTCCACTAAGAGCGTTTTTCCCCAACGGAAGCAAGATTAATCAACCGTAGCAATTTCTGCGTTTCTCTGCTCTTAACACATTAACATCCGAAACGTCGAAACGTAATCAATTTAATAGCAGAACCAATAAATTACAATTTTATTCCGAAATTTCTCCGCGCCAGAAGCAGCCGAAGCAGCGCGGAGATAACGAATTGTGTCAGGCGAAAATGAAAAATAAATAAATGTACAATTTCAAGGCTAATTTGCAAAGGTAAATAAATTATAATTTCTCGCGTCGTTGTGTGTCCGAGGTCCGTGCGATTGGGTCGCGCCAAAAACCGCATTCTTCATCATTCATCGGATGCATAAATCGATGCAATCAATTATGAATTTATTATCGATTTGAAGGGGCGCGATAAATAAAATTAACGACGTGGAATTTATGTCATCAGAAGCGGGAATCATGCGTGCGTGAGGTTTTCTTTGCAACTTTCTGGCGATTTCTCCCACACACTCATTGGGGTTATTGGGCTGCCTGTGGATTTTAACTGGACCTTGGTCGCAGGATGACCCATGATGGGTCCGGCACTCACCTGGTCGTAGGCATGCAGCGTGGGGTTCCTGACGTGTCCGTTGGTGGCAGCGTCGCCTCCGTCCGAGCCGCCACCGCCGCCTCCGTCGTTCGTCATGTGCGCCGACGTGCGCTCGTGGTGGGGATGATGCAGACTGACGCCAACGCCGACGCCCACTCCGATGCCGATGCCCATGTCGGGCGCTGTGACGAAGTCGAAGAAATCCGTTTTCGACAAATCCTCCGCTCGAAAGGATTCGCTGATGTCCATGCCAGAGGAGGACATTTCATCGGTGCCAATCATCTAAGTTGCTCTCGTGGCTCTGCCTGTCGTGCCTTGTGGTCGTGGTCCGCGGGAGAGAATCGCACCTGAAAGAGGAGAGAAGTGAGAATTGAGTGGAGCTCGCAACAGATCCGATAAGTGCAATTGGGGGTGTCCAGAGAAAAACCGAAGTCCACGAGTCTCCAGAAGTGGAACCGATGGAGCCGATCGCGTGCCGCTGCGGACGCCAACGGGGGGAGCGAAGTCGGCAGCCACTCGTGTCCCTCGCGGCCTTCGATTGGACTGTCGGCGGGAGCCGGCGCCATGAGTAATGGAAAGTGAAAACGAAGCTCGCCGATCGGAGCTCGGTGCGGAAGAGGTCGAGGCTAGCGGCTGGCCGTTCAAGTCCATGGGCAGAAATTGGGGCTTGATTGCGCCAATAATCCGCCATCTGTCTGGTCTGGCTGCCACTCACTCACCTCGCGGTCGGCAAGGATCGCTCGCGAGATCGGACGCGCAGACTGAAAACTTAATTAACCCATGATGAACCTGTACAGATCCATCCCCCAACCCACACTGGATGGACGACCGCTTGGGACGGACGAACTGAAGACAAATTTGGAACATGAAAATTAACAAAACGGCTTTGATGGAGCGGAGGCCGTTGCTCTTGATGTTCCACCGATAGACAGATTATTCCAAGCCAGCGGTCAAAATTATTTGAATTCGGGGTTCGCCTTTACGAGGGCCACTGTGCAGCGAATGCAGCCGAAAATACGTGACGCGGCGCTCCTTGTTTAGGACATGGCGGCACCGACCGAATCGCCGGTTAGGGGCATGCGCGACATCGGGTGCCATTTGGGGCGAAATTGAAAATTACGTCTGGTTCGATTGAAGCACGCGAGGCCTGGCGAAAGAGCCGTGCAATTCAATTCAATTAAATCGAACGGTAACTGCAGCTTCCCCGCACCGCGGCCACGCAAAGTGCCTCGGCCATGGCTGCCAACTCAATTAACCATCCGCCCCTCCCGCCGCGGCGACAGCAGCAGGGCAGAAGTGTCACAACAGGCGCTGCTGGAGGTTTCAATTAAAACGCCGGCTTCCTTATTTGCCTCCGCGGATGTAAAGTCGCCATCCCCATCTCTGTCAACGCCGTTGTTGGCGTCAGCATCGTCGTAGCCGCCTTTATCGTTGCCTCCTCCGTCCCGGGTGCGTGTTCGATCCCTCGATATCTTTTGCCTCACGTCTCGACACGTCCACATCGACGTCCATGTCCTCGGACAGAGCGCAAAGCGAATGTCTTTCCATAAATTCTGCGCCTGCTCTAGGCTTGGGATGCTGTCCGCGTTTTGACTTACAAGATGTCGGACGCCGCCGCCTCCGCCACCGCCACCTCTATCGCATCTCTAGCTCCTCTCCGCAGCGACTCCCCCACCACAGCTCGGGCTCGAGGCGTCATTAATCACAGCAGTGGAGAACGCGCCGCGTCTGCGCAAATAAAAACGGAAATCTTGCAGCTCGCGCTCCCCGTCGTAGGTCGTCATGTTGTCGTTCTTCGGTCGCCAGCTGCCGTTGGACTCGCGGCTTCCGCTGGATCACACGTCGCCACGTCGTAATTAACTATCGGCGGGCAGGCGTTGACGGTTTAATCTCCGCCGACCAGGAGCGGCGCCGTCAGCGCTGTAACCTTGGATATTGGTGTACCCGGATCTACCGGGATCCTGGGTCCTTTCGCAGCGATGACGCGGCTGCTCCGAGAGGGGTGAATTCCGTTCCGACGGCCAGGTGGAAACCCGTTCCGCGATAGACCAAATTACCACCAGATTACAGTTAATCGACGGGGAAATTATTTAGGCTCTGCCTCGTAGCATCGGACGAGCAGCGGAGCAAACCACATCAGCGCCGGTAACGAGACTATCTCTCAATCAGTCATCACCATTAACAACAAATCGGTACGCGTTCTGGTGCACCGCCGAATCATTTCCATTCCGTTTCGACGTTTCCACGGCCGGCAGTCGTGCTAATGGCGGCAACAACTTCACAACATCGCAGCATCTCGAGCGACTGCAACTGTGCAACTGCGATGCAGCTGGACGGAATCGAATGCGTCTCGAAGCTACAAATTCTCGAACTGGAGGAGATGCTCAAGACAAATGGGCCGACGCCGGATGGTTAATGCTTGACGGCTCCCCAGCTGGCGGAGGCGGGGGCCGAACAGGTCTAAGCGTTCACTTAGATGCTAATGCCCCGGCTATCAGGTGTTGATGTTGCTTCATTTACCATTTTGTATCGAGTCGTCGCTGCCGTTGCCGTTGTCGTTGTCGAGCTGCCAACTGTTGCTCCGTCTTGTCGGCTAGAACCGTGCTCGAGACGGCGAAACGAGTGCTCAACGGAGTGCATCAAGTGTTTCATCACCGACTTTAGTAGTCGTCAGATTGTCCGCTCTACCCTGTCGGGCTGCTCGTGCCGGAGTTCTCACGACTTGGCTGCCACATGAAGAGGCGGCTTTCGCATGGATCATGTTAGGCTGGGGTTTCGCAACCGCAGTGCGACAAGGACTCTGAATAACGGGGTTGGCTCTTTTCTAGTTTAGTGATCGATGTTGGCGAAACCTTCGCCCTGTCCTGTCGCTTTGAAACGCGTCACTTGCTGCTTCTCCGGCGAACGATTCACGGTTCCAACGGCAAGGGAGTCGCCAGTGGCAGCGACAACCGTTGTCCGGGCCGCAGTATATCGATCAATTTAGCGTCACCTGCGGATCGCGATAAACGTCATCAGCGGCAGGGGCCCGACAGCGATCGCCGGTAATCGATACGAATGGGAACCGCGATCCAGTCGCTCGGCTGCAGCTGCGACGTGATTTCGCTCCAAGTGTAACTGAATTCATTCTGCTGCGCTTTATTAATATTTTTATCGCGACCGATAATCGTCATCTTCATCTCTATCTTCATCAGAGCGACGTTTTCAGTCGCCAGTGGCCGGTGGCTGCGATTGGCCGCGTCGGGCGTCTCGCCGGAGCTGGTGTCTCCGGGGATTAGACACAGCCGCGGCGAGCGCTCTTTTTGTTACGTATCGTGCACTCGCGACATGGCAGCGGCGCGAGATCCAGCTCCGCGGCCAACAGAGACGCACCGGCGGCTCCGGGGACGGCTCGCGCTGAGTGGCCGCGATGTTTGTTTAGCGCTCGGGAGAAAACGGTGTCCATTGTGTCCACACGGCAGCGCTCGATTCTTTCATTCATTTCATTTCATTTCAATTCAATTCAGGCGAATTGAATCGAATTATTTTAATTGAATGAAAGAAGTTATGTGGAATTTCCAGCGATCATGATGGCCATAACAGCGCCAGGGAGACGATGATGATGACGGTGATGACGATGACGATGTCGGGTTGGAGTTAGAGTTGTATGAACGAATGAACGAACGATCGATCCAATCGACTCAATGAATATGTTGTAATGCGGCTGAATCGAAACTTGTTAGCGAGACATTAACTTGGCCAACGAAACTGGGTTAAATGCGTAAAATCGTTTGAAAAGCTTTTGGCTCAATGTAAAAGCTAAATGATGCAGTGTCTGGGCTTAATTGAAGATAAATTTCCGTCAATCAGAAATGTAAATTGCTTTTTCCATCGATGTGATTTGTAGCCCGCTCGCGAGCACTTAAATCGACTTAACATTTCATACGCCGGATCTGTAGGTTGCTGCTTATGACTGGAATACCTCTGGCTCTTTACAGATGGCGTGAGAAATACAACACACACGTGCTAGCGAGAAGAACATGCTGCGTTCATATGTGCGTTTCTTCCTACCATGATCGTTGTTGTCGCCACCGAGAAGTCCTCACGTGGTTAACAACAATACTTCCTGGTCTTATCCGACGACTTGTCCAATAAAACAATGTCCGATAGTGCGTCCATCGCAAATAAATCCCCGACATCTTCCTCTTCGTGCGTCCGTCCGAAAGTCGGTGTCCGTCCACAGTGTGCAGGGAGTTATGGCTATTTCGTGATCATTTTTGGGGCTATTCGCTCCTTAAAACAAGTCTTTGGTGCTGTGAGCGATGCACAGCGCGAAGCAAGGGGTACATTTTCTGATTGGGGCTCATTGGGAAGGACGTCGTTGTTGTTGTGTGAACGATTCTGTAGTTCAAATATTTGTTTTGAAAACCATGGACGGTGAAGAATTGACTCCTTGGTTGCATCGTCGCAACAAATTGGAGCCTAATCACGGTATTTGGCTTCCTGACAATTTATTACCAGCCTATGAATCGTCATTTGAGCTAGTCTGCAGACGCCTTTCCGGACGAAATCGGCGCATCGCAAACGAAAGACTTAAGCTACGAACCCGATTTCAGCTTCAGAAGGAGCGACGGTGCAGCGCCTCCTCCACAGACATCTAGTCGACCGACAGCTAGTCGTGAAACTCGGAACAACTCGAAACAATTCTGTTTGTGTCCAACGCCCCACTTCCTTCTTCGCTCCCCGCGTCTACGACCACACGAAGCGAGTTGCACGAGTTCCCACCACTAATTTTCGTGTTTCACTTTCCGCACTCGCCAACCTCGAGTGGCAGCCGCAATTGCAGCCAAAACAATCGCACTTCGGCTCGGGGCGACGTCACAGCGGACCGTTGCAAATATTTGCATTGATTCGAATTGACAAAAACATTAAAGGTACATGGGGCGCACCCGATAGAGGTGGGGGGGGGGGGGCAAAAGCGGCCACCCCATGACAGTTCTTGACTACTGGTCGTACGCGGGCCCAAATGAAGTCGGGCAGGGGCCGGACACGACTTCATTAGGACCGCTTCTGCCCCGCCCCGCTCTGTGGTTCCGCCTGCTCGCCGTGACTGCTCGGGGCCATTATTTCGGGCGCCAATTGGCAGGATTTTAATGAGTTTTTCAAATTAAAATGCAGATCGCGCGAACCAAAGGAATGAAACGGGAGTCGCAGCAATTGCAACTTGTCGTCAACGGCTACGGGCGTTCAATCTGTGCAGCTGCCGATTCGTACGAATAAAGCAGTCGGTTATGTATCGCTAGCAACTCCCACGTCTAGGCTTCTGCCACGTGAGTCCGCGTCCTCAACCAAGCGACGAGGAGACTGTGCGTTGTGAAATGAAAGTGATTAAGGGTGGAAGTTGGTAGGATACATCTTGGCTTCCGGGTCGGACGATTCTTTCTGCCTTCGGACAAAGTCCCACTCGAGATGTTCTGTTTCCACACGTCAACGATTGCATTGAAATGACCGTGATCCATCGACCGCTGGGAATTCGACGCCTTCGTCGCTCCGCAAGCTATTCTATTGAGCTCTCTCATTGACGACTTTTGAATTATTGAGAACTACTTTATGGATTATAGTATAAATATTTTTGGATTACAATATTATCTCCTCAAGATAAATCGATCATACACGTGTGCTTTTTACTGACTACGGTATCATCCGTAAGTTAGAACCAGTTGTAGTTTAGGCCAAACCTCTTTGCGAACTAAATGCGACAACGACACATGCTCAATCGTGTGTATTGAACTCAAACCCATACTCATAGTGGAATAGTTAACCACGTCAGTGTTAGTGCGGTTTTTATGAGTGACATTCGATGGGACGTGGATGTCGCAACGTGATCCCCGAGCGCGCCCCGCTCCGCCTCGCCGCATGCAATCAATCATAATTGGCTGCATTTTTATATTCGAGCCTTTCGTTCGCGAACGTCGTGCCTCGTGGACCCCATCGAGACACGCCATGCTCTCCCCGCCCGTCCGCCCGCATCCCCTGCCCACCGAGCGGTGTGAGCATGCGCAAACGGCCTTTAAAGGAATGCAAGCGCTGGTCTGGTTTGCCGACTCTTATCTTGATCAGAGCGCGAGCGATTCGTGGCTGCGCCGCTGGCTGCTGGAGTCGGTGGTGGTGGCGGCGGCAACGGTGGGGTCGGGTGGACCACGTTCGATGCAAATAGTGTGTGTATAATGAACGACAATGTGGCGTATTTAGATGAAAGTCGCGCTTAACACACCTCGGTCTCCGGTCCGGTCCGGTCCGTTCCCTTCCCGACCCCCTCCCGCAGCACAAGAGCAACTTAACTTTCGATTAACACGGCGGCCGGAGAGAACCACATGCAGAATGAGTAATGCGTCGGCGTGACGCGATCGGTCGTCGCAGAGCCCGACGGGGTGCGTCGTCCACGTGGGCTTCCGGTTCGCGGTGCGGCCTTCGACGGGACGCCATAATTAACCGGCGTCCAGTGCGCTCTCGGAGCGCTGAAGGCAATAAATTTCGCTGTCCTTCAACGGCGCGAGGCTGCGGCGCGACGTCGGACAAGGACAGTCGACCTGGAGTCGACCCGGCTCCGATCACGGTAATTTCTCCTGACAGTTATTTTCCACCAATCAGCGAGGCGCCCCTCCCCCCAGTGGGATCCGCGACGAGTTTGGCTCTTAAATGGCCGTTGGCCATGTCAGTGAATTAAGACGTGCATTCCAGCAGACGTCGCGGCCGTCTTTTAATTGCTGCGAGCTCACTCCGGAGAAATGCAAATCCGCGACGGATAAGAAAAGCGCGGTCGGCTAATTGCCCCGAATGAATGAAGGGGACGGCTCTAACGGCTGATGGGATGCGGCTGGCTCTTTTGATATCTCGTTGCCGTTGTTCGAAACTCTCACTGGGCTGGCGGATGATCTCGCTGCAACTGGGGCTTTGCGGCGACAGCGGGCCATCGGAAATGGAGCGATGGCTCCGGGGCGACCTGAGCCCAACTCAACGTGTGTCATCCAGGATCGTCCCCGTTGCTGTGGATCGTTTGGCCGATGGGGACTTTCAACAAATCGAAACACTGAGCAACCAATCCAGCACCCGGGGCTCGACCTGTGGTCTCTTCGCTGCTTTGGCCACACTTGGCGTTGCCACAAGACTCGATCATTATCGATGAAGTTTGATGAATCGTCCGTAATTAACTTCGCTTTCCAGTATTCAATATTCATTCATTAATTTCACACAGTCGACCTCAATGACAACAAAAACAACGGCGACAACAACAAATTAGAGTAGAAACCATAGCGGTAAAAATAACCGGTTCGCACTACAATAACAACAATCATAATAAAAACACCTCACTCTAACAATAACAAAAAAAAACTTGATATCATTAAACAAAAGAAGCTCATAAATAAAATGCCTTAAGTGTGTGGCATCAGAGAAGAGAAGAGCGGAGCCATCGTGATGGAGAGGGACGGACGAAGGAGGAATGGAGAAGAGAAATACGAAATTTAATTAACGAAACTAATTCGATTCTAAGCAGCTCCGCGGCTCCAGTTTCAACACCGCCCGCCACTGACGACCATAACTCATTTTGATAAATTCCGGCAGGAACCAGTTGCGACGGTTCCGATCGATTCCGATTTGTTTACGACCCGGTTGCGCGTCTTCCCCGTGCGACTCTCCTTCGCGCGGCGATTCAGGGAGGTGTCCCAAACACACTCGACCGATTCGAGTCGGTGGCCGCGATTGGTCAGGGATGTGGGGAGCGCTTACCTTTGCCTGCTGCAGCTTCAGTCGGACTTCCGTCAGCGACGGTCCATCGAGAGATCACCTGAAAGAAGAAGAAACCATTCATTAAAAGGGCATCCACGGACTGAGCTGGGCGAGAGGAAGGTGCTGATAGGAATCCGCCGAGACATGCGGACAATTAAGGCCCGGCGAAGCGAAGCCGTCGGTCTCTGGGTCACCAGACCAGACGCAACTACTTCGACGGCGCGGATCAAGGGCGAGGGAAGGGGCTCGGGAGGATGCACCACTGGGACACAGCGTCGCAGCACTATCTGATCTGCCACGGTGGGGGGGGTGGGGAGAGGTTCAAGCGAGCTGCGTGCGCATGCGAATGTCAATGGCACGAGAACGAGAGAAAAGTCCTGCCGTGGAGGGGACGCGGCCGCAGCAGTTGGGCAAAATGCCAATTAAAACTGAATATAAGTGCGCGTTAATTCCCAGTGCGGTCTCCGATTTCGGCAAAATGAGCTATCAGAGCGGTGGAGCTGCCCTAAAAGCACAGCCACCGACAGCCATCGGGCAGCTTCTACAGCAACGAGAGCAACGAGCCAACTGTAACGAAACCAACGTGAAGTCCATCGCCAAATCAGGAATTTCGGAATTAATTTAAATGTATTTCGCCTCGCTTTGGTGGCGGAGAAGACGAGGCGAATGAGGAATTCGAAGCGGCGACAACAACAACGAGAACAACAACAACAACGAGCGTCAACGTCCCGCAATAAGACTCACTTTTGTTGCTTTTTGGCCATTTTCAGTTAACAGTTCCGACCAAGCTGCACGCAGAGGGGGCGGGCAGCGAGCGCGCGGACCACGAGGCGAGGGAAAGACACAGACGGAGATTTTGATTAATGTTTAATTAATTTTTTATGAATACAAACAATAAACAACTATTTAAACGCTAATGAACGACCGCGGCAACAAATAACGTCGACCCAGCCGCGGAGACGACCAGACGGCTTTGCTGGCCTAGGCACGATGTACGATGTCGGGGGTTCATCGCGCAGAAACCCCTATTAGAGGCAATTAATTGTAAAATTACGGACGTTTGTTGATAAGACGACGAGCCTTAGTCGGGCCGGTGGAATGGCCAAAATATGTCCGCAGCTGGACTGGGACTCTAATGCTAGAGAGTCAGGTAAAAAGATCCACGCTAACGGTGTATTTACGACGGACATTAAGGAAGGGGACGATAAATCTGGCAAGGAGAACATCGCGCCGAACAGTCCTGAGATCCAGGTCAGCCTTGAGGAATGAATCATTGCGGTTTCGTCAACCACGCTTGTAATTAAGGACTAAGGAATAACTAACCAAGCCATGTCCAATAATCGGAAGGAAAATGCGCAGAAGAAGTCGATTTTACTTATTGGCGCGAAGGCATCGTGGACACGTGCACAGTGTGCTCCATCAGGTGTCGTCGCTCTCGTCCGACTGGCTCCGGCTGAAGAGGTGCCTCCGTGCTGCGAAGCCCTACCGTGTTGCTGCTACGCATGTCAAACGCGGCTTCTTTTGGATTTGGAGCCGCGTCACTGAACGGCACGGCACGGCACGGCATGGTTCGACATGGGGGACGGGACGTGAAAACATGCTTCGTGGAGAGCATCCGTAGCGGTGGCAGCCGCGGCTGCAGCTGTGAGTGTCAGCATGGAATTGACCTCAATCCGTCAGTTCGACTGCCGGCGGATGACGCAGCGAGGACGGCGGCTTTGAGTGGCATGGGAGAGGGTTTCGCTGCTCCTCCGACGACGACGACGGTCACTCCTTGAGCTTGGGGCCCACGACCACCGAGCTCTGCTGGAGCCGCCGGCAGCCCGGAACGCGATCTAATTGCATTAATTGACCGCCGAAACGAAAGACTTAAGAAACACACCCGTTGACTTTTGGATTCTGGAGGGGAACGAGTTCGCGTCTTGTGTCGCTCGATGAAGACCAGTAACTCATGAACCCCACGGACGCGGGTCACAAAACGATCGATGGCGAGTGCAAGAATCGGATCGGCCGCCAATGAACAGCAATTGCTGTCACTTGAGCGAGCCATTGTCTGACCCGATTTCGCGCGGCTGGACGTGAACCACGCGGAATGCACGTCAAACGTTGAGGCCCAGAAGAGCTTCTCAGGCAAATCTCGAGTTGGGAATTTGTCTCACGACGAAGAGGCGAAATCGTAACAAAAACATAAACGAAAATATAATTATGGAGCAAACTCCCACATCAAATGGCGAGTAAAACAAACACAAACAAAAAGCCTGAAAAGCAAACAAATAAAACAAAAGCGACCGTAATAAAAGCTGTCTAAATAGTTTTGTATTTCGCCGAGATGGGTTTGGGGGTCCATACGTTTCTGCTGCAACGATGACAAGCGACAATGGAGTGGCAGGGGAGGGGGAAAGAAACGCTAAATCATTTGAATTTGACGGGCAGTGGAGAAGACAAGCTGAAAAGGCCAGAAGCGCTGCCACTTCGTGAACCACACGACTTCCGGTGGATTCGGATCCCAGCAGTCGCTCCAGCTGGCATTGGACGACTCATTACAGTTAAAGCAACCTAAATTAAAGTCGCCGTTTCAATAAACAATAAAACGGTATGAAGTCCGCGTGGATTCAAAATTTCACACTATCAATGGTAAGTTGGCACAACCCAAGCTATGAACAAAAACTGATAACATATCAGTTTGTGGTAGCTAAATCATGATTAAGTCGAACATCCTTGTGCACAGTCGAAACTGCGTTGGTTTGTCACAGACTGGACCTGTTGTTGCATCTTGTAAGCGATATCTGATCAGTTATGAGAACTCTAAGACTGGTCGATTGTTGGATGATCCTGGGATTTCATGCCCAACCCACAATATCTGTAAACCTGATCTTGAGCGAATCCGCCGATCTCATCTCATCTATTGCCCGATCGCCCACATGCTCTGCAAAATGGACCAGTTCTGAGTACGAGGCAACAGCTTCTTGACCCCGTCTCAAATTTACCAGTTCAATCCCATCTCGAATCTCCGAACCAAAGAGGCTCTCTCTACTGTTGTTGTAATGGGTTTTATGGCAGCTCTGATTATACTGGAAGCTGTTCGAATCTTGATTGCGTTGTTGTCGTCATCCGTTCGATGACGCACTTGAATTGCGGACTTTGGTGTTTTTCCGACGGTGCCGACTCATTTCAGTCAAATAGCAGCAGTCGGCCAGAAGCCAACGACTACTGATGAGACTGATTCACGTCGATTCTGATTTAGTTTTCGGTTCCAGCCCGGCCGGAACTGGCGTCTGTCTGCTGAGTGTTTCGCATTAATTGCAAAACAACTTAGCATGTAATTAACTCGATCCTAAATAATACATCAGCTATTTTTATCTCTTTCTGCTGCTCCGAAATCTTCCGGCAACACCTTCTGTGCAAAAACGACTCACGAAATTCGCGAGTTTTTGCCTTTGTTCTTGCAGTTGTTGCTGACCCGTAATTAATCATTTTAGCTAATTTGCTCAGCGCAGCACTTTGGCCAACATCGCGCAGCCGGGCTTAAACGAGCCAATAATTTCAGTTCATTTTACTATTTTTGTTCTGTGCTGAATATTGTTTTCACAAATTAATAAAAATCGAGTCAAAACTTAATGATACACCTGCCGCACAGGTTTCGCGAATGGCCGCAGAGCCGCCAACGGCTGTTGGCCGAGTTGTGGCCGAAACAACGTGGTAGCACAACTACTCCTCCTGTTAGTTAATTCACTATTTCTATTCAATTGAGAGATTGACACATTTTGCAGTTTCCACATACTACTTCATGACTTCAGGAGCGCATTTGGAAACTTGGTAATACTTTGAATTTTCCGAGGCAATTTATTTTCAAATAAGGAAAAAACTAGGAAAAAAGTGTCTAAATCCGCTAATTTATTTTAAATTCTGATTTAGATATTTAATAAAAAAACAACAATTTTAAAACCAAACACAAGTGCAAAAGTTTAAGTTTTTAACCTTCTATAGATCAAAAACATATGTTCCACGAAAGTAATTGCAGTAATGTTGAATTCTGAAATTTCATGAATTTCATATATTTTCACAAAATATATTTTTAATTTCTTTAACATATATCTGATATTTTTCCGATCTTTATGACGTTTAGGATATTTAAAAGTCTGTAAAATCTGTGACCTTTTCAAACTGTTAAATTTACCAATATTTGGTACATCACATAATATAATTTTATGCCTAGATTTCGCACAAATTGATCGAATTCACTCAGTATATGTACATTGAATACTTCTCTGAGAAACCGCATTGTGGTCGAAACTTACTCTGTATTTATCCAATAATGTTAATCCAAGCAAGTATGATAATCCGTCGCAATGACTAAATTTGTTGTAAAACTTCGGTAGCAACGTTTAGTAAAATTAAATTTGTGCACACAAGAAATAACTTGTTGATATGATTACATTTTATATCCAATACTTCATAATAGACAACTCTGAGCGAACTATTTCTTCACATTCACATGGATTCTGATCACTTCGCGTGTAATATTATAAAGCGTCTAGTAAATATCTCTACGGATCTTGTTTTCTTTCGATTCGGAGCAGAGTATTTTTCTCACATTCCAGATATTTTGATTCATTTAATTATCTTCACTTCGGCCGTTATTCAAAAATTTCACCGCGAATTAACTCATTATGATTCCTCATTTTCTTCCCAAATTTATAATTTTCACATCATTTCTTCTCCCGCTTCTTCCACGGACGGTGGTTGCTGAAGCTGTTGCCTCGCTTGATTATAAATCACTTGAATTAACACCACCAACTTCGCCGGAGATGAACGAGCGACTTCCGTTCGAGCCGCAAAGCCCTGGCCAAGAGTTTCCGTCTTCGGCTGGGTGCTGGACAGGCGCCCGCGACTAGCCAGCGGTGAGCGTTGCGTGCACAAATGTCATACTCGCCACAACAACGGCAGCCACTGGCCAAACAAAAACACCACACGAATCACAGATAAACAAATAAACAAACGACGCGACGACGTCCCAACTTAGCGCCAAAGCCGATCCCACCGACGGGTGTTGACTTCTTCCAGCAGCGGACGCGAGTCGCCTATGCAGCCGCGCGGACTTCCGACGAGCGGTCGTGGCTTGGAGATCCGTAACTCGAAAACCGAAAAGCGAAAACCAAACCGTGGACCGCGGACTGTGAACCGTGGACGTGCTCGAACGCACAACACTTGAGACCGAACTAAATTCGAGCCATGCAAGAAGTTGCTGGCCAGCAGCCGACAAGCGGCGGCTCAGGCAGCAGCCACAGCAACGGCGGCAACGACAGCGACGAAAGCTGCAGCGGACCAGACAAATCTATCGCTCCGGAGCGTAGACGAGGTGGAAAAGCAGTCGTCTAGGCCGCTTAAGCGGTACACCATAACAGCAACCATAAGAGCAACAGCGAAATAAATTGGGGAATTTGATTTGGGGAGTCGGACAAATAAAAGCAACCAAGTTGGAAAGAGGCTCTTTGGGGCTCGAAAGAGAGTGTTTGCGCTCTCTTAAGCGTTTCAGTACTTTTGGATTGTTCGGTGCTTAAGTCTTTCGTTTATTCTTCTCTATTTACGATTTGTCTGTATCAGGTCAGGAAGTTGAACAGAACTGAAATGGAGCGATCGCTCAATGGGACTATACAGGAGTGAAATTAATTTATTTCGTGACATATGGTCCTTCGCTTCTGATAAAATTTTTATTTTTATTACTATTCAGAATTAATTTCTAAGAAGAAGAAGAAGAATGAGATAGATACCAAGAGAATATAATTTTTGAGAAAAGTTTAGAAATATGTTAATTAGTAACAACAATATTTAAAATGACCGATTATTTAAATATGAAATTATATAATTTATATTTTTATTATTTTTCCTTCGCCACCCGTTTTACAAGCTTCACTTCGCTCTCCCTGCGATACATCTGTGTTATTCAACTTTGGATATATCTTAGATATCTCATTTCTATTGTCGACCTGCTCAGTTCAGATTTGAATAGGTCCATTACCCCCATCCTCGCTGTCTGTCCCGACCTCTGCCGATCATTCCGCCTGCGCAGCTCTTGCAGTCCCATCAGCTGTCATCCCAGCTGTCGCTGCGATCGATATGCATTTTGACCCACTGCCAACTGATTTTATCTACTGGTGCCGTTAACAGATTCCAACTTATCACTCCTCGTCTCCTCCCGGATCACAGCTCTGCAGCTTTTCGATTTTCTACATTTCACGCTTGATTTCGACGCCATTAAAATGATGTTCGTCATCGTCCACGGTCTCTGCTGCTGCTTTGATATCGCTTGAAGTGTTCCAACGCTATAACAATACCAACAACAACGGCACCAGACACAGCAGCACAAATCCGATATATTTTAAACGACGCTGCTTTGTTTATGTTTATTTTCAACTCTATTCATTTCGATATCGGTGTTTCTATTTAAATATTTGTTCAAGCTGCCTCGTATCGGAGCCATTGTCGTTGTTGTTGTTGTAGTTGTTGTGGTGGATGTCGGATTATTTCGTACTATTCTGCAGCATCATCGCCCCCACCACCTTCTCCAACTCAGCGCGCGGTCAGCAGCCCCGGTGGTAGGGCGAAGAAACATCTTCGGCTCGACGATACTCAGTTCGCGGTTTGGAGATTCATCGTTCTTCGTATGTCGTCTCCAATCGTTCCTGGACCGGATCCTGTCTCAGTAGGGATCAATATGTTCTTTCGATGAAGTTCATCATGGCCAGGTACTTCAGGACTTTTTGAGGCGTTAGGCCACGACTATTACAAAGGCTCTGATCAGTCACAGTTCGATGAGAGTTCGATGTCTGAGATATGTAAAAATTTCTAATATGAAATGGTAAGAAGAAAAACCCAGACAGAGCCCCGGGCCGTCGTCTGCGACTCAATCAATTCGAGATCAGGTGAGACATTCCATCAATGAAGCTGTCTTCAGAACCGCATCGTGAGCCACAATAGACGAGAGAGTGGGGAGATCAAAAGAAGTGCAGTTAGATCGCTTGTAATCGCCGGCAAAAGTTTCGATTGTCCGTTCGGAAAGCGGGCACCTTTTGTTTCCCGGAATGTATAATATTTCTTTAAGCAGATTGGAGAAGATGACGAAAAGACCCACTCGATGTCGTCGTGCTCCACGTGTGGCGAGGCGAGCGACTCGACTGATCTGTGATCGAGGTTTAGTGAGAAACGCCTACGCCTGGGAGAAGGATGTCCTTTGAGGACGAAGACTAAAAGCGGTCGTGGCCGTTGAAACCACGGTCTGCTCACGCAATCGCAATCGTCAGCGCCATCGCCGCAGACCACAAACGGCCGCCGCGCTTTGCATAACAACAACAACAACCTTAACCAATGCCCAACAACAGTTAAACGGATTTAAGCGCTCCCGTTGTCCACATTTGGGCCACCGCTCTTGCCCCTGGTCGGCAATCGGCGGTCGTCGTTGTTGTTGTTGGTGTGTGTTCGCGGCTGCCATTGTGGTTGGGCCTCATTGTTTGTTTTAATTACATTCCAGTTTCACACATTTCGCTCCCGTCCGTCCGTCCAGCCACCAAACGCACAAACACTCGCTCTTGTGCGGACAGCCACGCGCTCGCGCCTGTCAAGCTTTGTTGCAGCTGTCACTTTGACAAGTGCCCGCGCCGCTGTTGTCGATCGAGATCGTGTCTTTGGAGCCATGAAGCGAGCGCCAACGCCAAGGAACCGCATGCGTGTGACCTGAGCTGCTGAGCAGGGGTGTTCAAGGTCTCTACCCCTCATCAAAGCTTCCGTCCACTCGGGCTCAGATCACGGTGAACGCGTAAACATTTGGGTTCTCTGGTCTCCAGGGTAAGGTTCTTTCATGGCTAGCTATTCAGGCTATTCGAATCTATCCTGGAACTAGGACAGAGTGCAAGACATGAAGCCTCCTCGGTCGACATTCAGCGATGGCTCGACGAGAACTTCTTCTGTTTCCATAATTCATCCAACTGTCTTAAATTGTCTTCCCCCCCTCGCCGGTCGACCAACCTGACTTCCTCCTCTCGGCGGTAATAACTTCATTTAGCAACTTTCGCCCGCTCCAGACACATCAAGTCAAAATACTCTTGTTTCCAGATCAGTCGATGGCGATATCGCAAGAGTCGCCGCTTGGCCGCTAATCTCTCAAATGCCCATTTGCTCTTCCTCTTCGCACCAATTCTCCGTTGCTGCCTCTCGCCGCCCGACGCCGATCCACCTCTGCGTATGTTTCAAATAAATTGCAAATAACATCGACCTCATTTCAATTGTGATCTGCGCCTCGGGCGACTCCGGCGTGCCGAGAAGGGGTCTGCGCCGCATGGAGTATTTCATGTTCTCCGAGATTTAATACAAACAATAAATCGTCCGCAGCCAGTTCTGCCATCGATCAAAGCAGCCACATTACAAACAACGCGGCCCCATCTGCCCAGCTGGAGCGTCCAGCTCGCTGTGATGGAGTCGTTCCCAAGGCATTACCGCAGAAGCGAGTGCTTCGCAAACAGACGTACGGACATTAGAACAACCGCCGGCCAAGTGCCGGATTGTCGGCGATTTCCGCCTCGAGTTCGTCTGAGTTACACCGAGTGCTTGAGCCTCATAGAATAAAGTGACCGATGATCCGTCACAAATGACATAATGCGGCTTCATCGGAAACGGATTCATATGCGGCAAAGTGAGTTATAGTGACGTATAACGAGCTGGCCACGCAGCCACTGGGAAGAAGGGCCAACATTGTCCTCCAGAGGGCCTGGGGTAAGGACTTTGGCCGAAACGCGAAGTCGCATGTGGCTATCGCAGCCCTGGCGTCTTCGGAGATGGCTTCCCACGAGATAAGGCCGGAGTTCTGCCGTTCACGAATTGTGTTCTTCCACCATCGAGATAGCTGACATGCTGGGCCAGGGCTCGGAGGATCGGGCTTGTGGCAACGACACCCACACAAATTGTTCTCCGCCGAAGATACACAGCGAACCGAAGAGGAGATAGATAAACACCTAGAGGTAGGAGTGATAAAAAGAGGCAAAATGAAGCAACTCTCTCGACTCCTACAACATTAATTCACGTACAAATTTTCATGCACGAGTTTGCACCATTTCGATGTTTATCCAACACCTGCGCGGAGCACGGGCCCAGTCGCCAGGTCGCCCCGAGTTGAGCCGTTTCCGCATGCCTTCATCGAACCCCGTTTGCCTCCCCCACCGGAGGCTGCAGGGGCGAATCTTCGGCCTCAGCCACACTTGCAGGCAGCGGCATTAATGCCACCACAACTCCGAAACGTATGCACATTTTAAATGAGGCTGAGTGCGCATAAAGAACTAAATAATTTTCTCAAATCCCAACAAATCATGCGGAGTGACATGAGGACTCAAGAAGTTGCATGAGTTGGAAATGTGGAAAATCATCATGAGGCGGGCTGCGAGCGACCCATCGTGCTCGTCCGCACCGGGCTCAGCGATGGCTCGATGGTGCAGACAGCAGCAATAAAGATCCAAAATCGAGACGTCGATCGACTGCAGCGGGCTGTGCCGAGTGCCGTTTGGAAGAAGACATTCCTCATTGTTGTGACACGAGTGGCTCTGCACGCCGTCGACGTCGCCGCGTCCTCGTCCTCGTCCGCGTCTTCGTCGCCGATGCCGGTGCCGATTCGCAGTGCACGATTGAAAGGGGGTTTATGAGTTATTATGCTGGATTCGGCGGGAAAGCCACTTTAACGACACCTCTCGGCCGTCGTAAAGTCATAAACGAGGCTCTTAACTGTTAACAGTTTCCGAAGCTGCTGGCCGCGGAGCTGTTAGCGCGATCGTAAACATCTTCGATTTCCGAGTGGCTCGTCGTCGCAAATAGACCACAATGGTCACCATACCAATTATGTGAAATTGTGGAGCCACACATTAAAACCGAAATTGAAATTATGGAATTAATCCGCTCGCCGGGGCCGGTGTTTAGAGCTTTGAGTGCTTGTTAAGCTCTTTGTTCGCGAATATGATCGCTTCGAATCGGTGAATTCGAGGCGACACGGGGAGCAGGCTGGGTGTCGACAGCCACGGACCAATAAAACGTCCATGTACCGATATTTTTACGAGCCCAAGATGTTGGCAACCCAACGGTCGTGAGTTATTTACACAGTTATTCGAGCCCATGGTCGAACTGCCCAAATGGATTTCCAAATGGCTGGGCGAATAAATCAATTACAACGTACTCGGTGGCCCTTCATGGGCTAACAAGAGATCGGTGACGCACGCTTCCTCGTCAAATTTCAAGGGAGCGTTTTCATCCCCCAGTGAGGCGGGGACAACGGAAGAGCAGCCCGTGCCTCAAGCCTCTTATCGGGTCTGCGGATCTGTAGGAACGAGCTATTAATTCAGAACCTGAAAATTAAATTAGCGACAATTTGTCGGTGGGTTTTAAATTCGACTCGGTTTTGCATATCTGATTTATTTCCATCTTTTTCGATCGTTCCATTAGCATTTTTGCTTTCCGATCGATTTTGGACAAAGCAGTCATTTACTCAGCGGCCTTTGTTTTATTGCGTAGCCTCCTTGTTGCCATTGTCATTGTCGCCGTTGGCCACCCATTTGTGTCGGCCACAAAAGTGTGGCATCGATCAACGCGGGCTCTAATGAATTTTTATGTGGCGAATAAATCACGGCAATCGTCAGCCATAAATACTAAAAGCTTGCCATTTATGAAACCCGAGAGCCTTCTCGAACAGATCAGATCCAAATCTACACACATTAATGAAGTTGGCACCTTCGGAATTTACCATTTTCCTTGGCTTTTCACCACTTCTATTGAGACATAGGGGGACGACATATTGACACATTCAGCCCTTCGAAAGAAATACATTCTGGGAAACAGAACCCGGTACCCGTCCCTTCGCGTTAACATATCGACAGCGGATTTAACGGCTACTAAACCAACATCGACAGCGTTTAGCCTCATTGCCAGGTGGCCAGTTCTGCAAATATTGGCTGCCCAAATAGTACCCGGATCTGCGGAGTTACCACCAAACAGCTTCTGTGAAGCTACTGTCACATTTGGGGCCGATATTTGCATTGTCAATGTTGGTGTGGTCTCCGAATCAGCACTCGGCCGATGCGGTAGATCACGGATCACGGTGTGGACTGTGTGCGGGTGTTTCACACTCCGAGGTGCCAAGG
Organism: Coelopa frigida; assembly: GCA_017309665.1. Taxonomy (NCBI): domain Eukaryota; kingdom Metazoa; phylum Arthropoda; class Insecta; order Diptera; family Coelopidae; genus Coelopa; species Coelopa frigida. Next base: position 33,330,501 of record CM029561.1, on the reverse strand, counting down.
TGCTGACGCGACTGTGGGTGTTCGATGGAGTAGCCAAAATACACTGGGTGATGTTTTGCCCAACAACTGGACGGTGGGGCTACCGGTTTCGCAAGGCGTCTTAGATTCGGAAAGGTCTGTGTATACTCAAGGTCTGGCCACGACATATGCAGATTCCATTGAATCCGGTAGTCGACATCCGACCTTGAGATTTCCTTGCTTATATACTCAGCTGGCAAAGCAATTGATAAGGGTATTCAGTATTACTATTTCCCGTTGTACTTCAGGCTTCAGGAATCTACTGCGCTTCCATCAGCAAACATCGACTTCAGAACATTTCCCAGAGGACGACCTCAGAGGCCCGGCAGAGTGGGCCATCGTATACTCGTACTTGGTCGTCAATGCTCATGCGGATGTGCATCTGGTAACCAGTCGGAGCCAATGGCCGGCAATAGTGTTTGCTCGTCGTTGTGTCGCCCGTTGTTCTTAATGGGGATATTAATGTCCGCGGAGCCCGTTTCTGCATCATTAGCACGGCGCATAAATTGCAAATGTGATTGTAAGTGGAATGAGTGTGATTGCTCACCCCGGTGCAGTGGTGTGAGTGAGGGTTTATTGCCGTCTACGGTGTCGGAGTGGAGCCTACCTTGGCGACTACGACTACATCGACCACGACTACGTGTTGGCCATGACTTTGGAGGTGCCGTAAATGACGGCGATTTCTTCGCGGGCCGTTGGAACGGTAATGTGATCAGCTCCGGCACGTCGGTTGTAATCGGTCGCGCCACATAGCTCCATTATCCACTCGGGTTGACTCCGGCCAGTTGGCGTTGGAGCCCGGTCCGGCTGGGAAAGAGCGTGCTTCCATGGGACGTTTATCGCCGCGCAGTTGATCTCCGGCACCAGCCTGATCCCGAACCCTTTTGAACCTCCGCCCCTCGCATGGGCCCCCGGTACCGACTGCGAGGCGAGTGCGCTCGTGTTGCCGCTGCGGCTGCAGCCCAGTTTGGCGGTGGAACAGATGCAGTTTCCACTTTTTAATCACTTAATTTCGAACGCGAGACCAATTGCGGCCGGCGGCGGTGCGTGGGGAAGCCATAAAGCCGGCAACCAGGTCGACTGAGATTTTCCAGCAAGCGAAGTGGAGGCTGTTGCGTGTGTCCACACCACAACGACCCGCCCCGCCCCACCACGCCACGCCTCTCTCCATCAGTTTCCACCACAGCCTAGTGCAGTGAGGTTTTGCAACGAAACTCAATCACGCGAAATCAATGTTTATGGCGGAATCAATTGGCCATTAAACAGGCGGTGGTCAGAGCCCCCGTCCCCTCGAGTGACCAGCGGCGGGGTCGCAGCAACTGCAGCCCCAGCGGAGCCGCGACTCATCGCACGACCGAGCCACAACCTGCCGTCTTGACAACTTGGCCGCGTGGTGGGTCTTCGGTGGGGTCGTCGGGCAGAGGTCGAGTCGCTTACGGGGGATCCGGATGGGCGTGCAGCCGGCAGCCGGGCAGCCGGCAGCCGAATTTGGTACGCCGGCTATTTGCTCAAGCACTGCTCAGCCTCAGCAACATCGTCGTTGTCATTGTTCGGATCGTCGGGGAAGTCGGGAAAACACCAAAAAGGGAAACGTGAAGACGACGCTCGGGGACGAAGCGCCGTGAGTCGTGGCGTATGCTAATCAACGGCTAATTGCAGGCCATAAGCAGCGGCATCTCGTCTCCAGTCGATGGCTTCATGAGCTGCTCTTGGCCACAATGCCGAGCCCGTCCTTAGTCCTCGTTCTGTGCCCGAAGCGATGAGTTCGACCCGGCCCGGCCTATCCCAGAGGCCTGGCCCCGAGTGTTTGTGTGGTCCCAGAAGCTGCCGAACGCTTAAGCGGAAAATGAAGAGCCTAGGAAATATTTGCATTTCGCATCAGCGGCCACTCGTTAATTTATTGGCCGGTCCGTACGCCGGCTTGGCACGCGTCCGTCCCGGCCAGCAGGCGATAATTGCTGCCGTGATCGTTGTTGACATGTTTATGCCCGTTGACAATCGCTGGCATGTCGGCAGTTGTTTGTTCTGCGTTGTTTACGGCGTGCCACCAGCAACGGAGGCTGAACGAACATCTTCATTCGACGGACAACGTCGTTGAGTCATCTGCTCGCTCGGGCTGGACTTGCCGAACTTCCACCATTGGACCGCGGTGTTCGGAGGGCGGCGCGTAGCGTGTGTCGCCGAGTCAGAAGGGCGTGTGTGGGCTGGGCTTGGTTGATCGACTTAACGGATGTCGTTTCTGGCACTCGTATTAATTGAATTCCGAGCAGACGCCCTGCGACAACAATAGGCTACGATAACATCAAAAATCGATGGGTAGCAAAACGGATCGCTTCGGATTGAGGAGGCGAGGGATGCTGCATCCACCTGCGGGCTCTCAATGCTCCAGTCAACTCTGTCTTGGCCGATTAAAATCAAGACAACAACAGTCGTCGACGACATCAACAACGCCATTGTTAGTGCTGAAATATGTTAATTAGGGATATTTTTAGCAGTGGTTTTCTTTCATAGTTCGATCGTGATATTTTCGCTAGTGGGTCTCTTCAGCGCGCTGGGATTGTTGGTTCTTTGTTGAGTCCGAATGGAATTCACCATAGCAACTCGATTGAGACATCACTCTGTCCGCCGAAAGAATGTATTGTCAGATGGAATCATAATTGAAGACCGCTTTGGGTATTTCGCCAACGAACCCAATCCGATGAGTCCACTGTTCATGTTTCTGCTTTTTGTCGGTGAGCCCAATCGTGTCCGAGACTGCCGAGAACGGCCAATGCATGGCCTCATCCTCATTCCGAAAACGCGTCGACGCGTTCCGTCGAAGGCCCGCAAAGATCTCCGTCGCTGTTGGACAAGCCGCTTTCTGCGCCTGCTTTTCGGTGCCTCCATCTGCCGCCGCTCCGGCAGCCGCGATCAACTTCTTCCATTTGGTCACCATTAGTCGGCGCGCGCATCGGGAACTGGCTCTTGGACGGCGAATCCATGTATAACGCGTCCGGCCATATTTTTGGATCACGTGGAGTTATCTGCATCGGAACCATGTAAATGACATTTGTGGTGCTAATTATTTTTTATTTATTGCAGCGCATCCACCGCCGACTGCGGATTGCAAAATCTTTGCTGCCGCCAATAGTCGAAGATGTGGAAGCCACGGCTGTTGTTGATGTCAAATTGCACGTCGAATTATGTCGATCTTCTAGATTAGAAACAGCGGGAGCTCGGGTCGCAGCAGTGATGAGGCCGTTCACTACTTCCTGCCGACCTCTGATCTGAACCGGCTTCTGAAGAAGTTCGAACTCCACGGAGGGAAAAAACTCCACACGACGGCCTCCAGCCACTCCCAGCCGCCGCTCAATTACCAATCAAGGTATCTGCCCAGGAGGCCCTTCAGCAGTTGGCAGTTGCAAAAGCGATCCGCCGAAAAAGGCGGAAACACTCAGTACAGAAGCACGGCTCGACCACAGCCGACCCGGCGATTATTAATGGAGCAGTCATAATATGGGCGAAGAACACGCGGCCGCGAACGGTGGAACATGTTCGCTTTTAATTGCGATGGACACCAGCGGCTTTCTGCAAGTCAACCTCGCCACAGCTCATCGCAGCAGCCGACTCGACTAGGCCTAGGCCTAGGCCACAGTATCGATTGGGTCGACCTCCGGTGATGTGTCGCGCTCCGCGGCGGCTCCTCGTCTGGCCTCGGGCGTCGGCGGAGTCGGACTCTGGAATTCGATCTGGGGCTGCGGTCGCTGGCAGCTACTTGCGAGCAGTATTAATTGGCCATTTCACGGTGGGGCCCGACCCGCGACTGGCCCGCCAATAATGGCAACATTTTTCCATATAATTTCGACAGAAATAGAAAAGGTCCGCATTTTGTTCTACTTCTGCATTGTGCTCCACCTTCGGCGCCCCTCCGTCTCCTGGCCGGGGAGCAGAACAATGGGATTGTTAATAGCGAGCCGGAATGGGTATTCGTGCGCTCTAGGGCAGAGCAAGCGGGCCACACAGCGAACAACCAAACGGTCAAAATGAAATGGTTACGCCCTGCGTCCGAGCCAAAGCCACAGCGAGCTGGCAAAATCTGACTATTTACAATCAAAACACAACCACTCAGAAACACAATCACTCAACACAGGGAACCGACATCAGCACAAGAGCAAGCACAACACCCAAGATAAGGTGTATGGAATCGTGCATTACAAGATATAGACCTAGATTCTCGCGCTGGCATCTGGGCGCGATGGGGAATTCGATTTTGATATTTAAATTGTTGCTGCCCCGAATTTGGAGCAATGACATTTGATTGATGGGGTCAGTTGGCACGGAGAGCTGCCACAACAACAACAACAACAAACACATAGGAAATGCCATGGCATTCGGGTTGAATGAAAAAAAAAATGTCTGTTTGTTTGTTTATTGTGTGTTCTCCGCTGTCCGCTGTCCGGAGTCTGTGGTCAGTCGTTGATGGTTGCTCAACGAATTATTAGAGATTGCTGATAAGATGAGCCGGCATTCGTCTCATATGCTGGGCCAACACTTGATTCGAGAGATTATTATGTACTATTGGGCATGGGCTCCATGAGGAAACAGTGCTCTTGAAGTGACCCACAGGAAAATATTTGCCACTGGAGCCAACAAGAGTGTCTTCGAAATCTGTGGCTTTTGGTATAACGGAACTAATCTCCATAATGAATATCCAGTGCAGATTTGCACCGCGTCATTCATATCAATAACACTTCACTTGGCTTCAGTCGATGGCAGATTATGCTCGACGGAGTCATGTAGGGTGCCATCGAGTCGTAATTTGTCTATTTGTCGGCGATTAGGGTCCGGTACAGGCTCCAAGGAATGACTGAGTCGGCGGAAATTGGGCGTACGATTCACATAAACCTGCGAGTTTATCACCTCTATCTGCTGGGATCACTTACCGAACCTATATAAAGCGAGTGTTTATTGGGAAGTGTGTCAATAGGTGGAATTGGGCGCCTGTTTGGGAGCCCCGTGTGAGTAGTCCGTGCGGTCTGTGATGGGATTAGGAATCGCCTCGTTGATTGGATCGAGTGATTTGATCCCAGCCGAACCTCTTATGCAAGGCAATTGCCGTGGCGAGAATTAATGTGTCCTGGACCGATGATTAATGGCAGGGTAATGCATATGCTTTTGGGGTATTTATCATTATAGCACTGTAATAAATCGACCTGTTTGCACAAATCGGCGCGGTAGGCATTCATAAATCTGGCACCGCAGGCCGCCCGCTGCGAGCAATTAATAGTGGTAATGCTTTGACCACGGTTTCGGCTCGAGCACCACTCAGCTGGTCCGTGCGTGGGGAAAAGTGAGAAAATTTCAATTAAAACCGTCATTGCTCCCCGCCACCAAGGCCTCAAGTGGATTTTTCTAATTTAGCGACTCGCATTTGGCGCCCCGTCCCGCCCGGAGAGAGTGAAACTTGCGGACAAGTTCGGGTCCGATTCCGTATTTTTGTTTTTGGGCCGCAGAAGGCAAGCCAATGACGTCTGTCCGCCATGCCCCCGAATGCACCCGTGACCCTGGGCTGGCCAGAGGGCCGGATCGGACGTCAGAGAAATGAAATGGAAAGAAACGACTCGTAAACAACGCGGAATCGCAAAGTCGTGAAACTGGCCGCGAGTCGTGAAAAGGAAACCGCAATCAAACAAAGGCTCTTAAATAAAGCAATAACCGAGCTCCAGATAAAAGAGACAACAAGAACAACAACAACAAAGAGTCTAGGTGTGGTCCTAATTACTGGCATTAAAGCGGATCTATTTCATCTCCAGCCGACGACCGGCCGCGAGAGAGCAGCTACACCTTAATTTCCATTGGCGCAGCGATGGAGAGCGTCGTGCAGAGAGCGAGGAGCGGACTGGGTGGCGCAGCGCAGGGAGAGAGCGCGTGCGCACGGACCACGGCCGATGCCGCTGCGTCGTCGCGGTGGCTGCTGCACCGGAGACAGTCAGACAGAGGAACCGCCGGGCTCGAGTGATGGGCTTTAATAGCATCAAATGTCGGTAATTTCAGCAGGGAATTCAATATTTGCGGCCAGTTGAGATTTCCGCCCGCGACAGCAACGACAGCACAGGAACGCCCAACCCCTCCGACAGCAGCAGCAGCAGCCGTTGCCCCGACGACCGCCGCCGATATCGGATACAGCAGAGATATCGCCTCTCGCATATAGCGAATCTCGTCCGAAGAGCGCCTGCATCCGCGCCGAACCCTTCGTGGTCTTGGGTTTTGTATTAAATGAGGCAGATAAACGAAAGCAGCCTCGCTCCCGGACGATATCGAATTTGCGAACGCGCGATATCGACCCATTAAGACGGAAGTGGCCTGCGTCCTTCGTCGGCGCATTGTCTGCCTAAGCCGGAAGTTTTGAAAGAATGGGGCGAGAGAACTCCTGATGCTTGATTGGAGCCAATCTCAACGATGTAGTTATCTCGTTGCCTCCGACATGACGGGGCCCGAATCGGTGGAGACATTCCGCCCGTGGAGACGCCTTCGGCCGACCGGCGTCGGAGCCATAAATCAGCCTGTCAACATCGGGAGCAATTTTCGCAATTAATTTAATGGACACACGCGCTCTGCTGCGCGAATTAACATATTTCAGCTGAAATTGCTTCAAATAATTGCTAAATACACTCGGCCCCGGCCCGCGGTCTGGGCCGCGAGGTGCTGCCTTGAGTGCGGCGCACCCACTGCCTGCCGCCGAGCCCGTCGCATGGCCCAAGTTCAAGAGCTGCAGAGGCGGCGCTCGAGATCGCGGGCCTCCTCGGATCGGACCCACTTTCTGAGCTTCGCTTCGGCTGAATCAGCGCGCGCTGCTTCTTCTTCTTCTGGCCGAGGACCGGCGGCAGTGGGCGACGCCGTCCGTAACGGTTTGCGGACATTTGCTGGCCCGGCATTCGATTCTAATCGCCTCCAGAATGCCGCCGCTTAATTGCACCGCGTTTGTCGTCGGATTAGACAGACGGCAGAGCTGTCGTGGGACCGCGGCTCTGGATGCGTCCGTCTGCTCCGAATTCGTGGACGAGATTAAGCATAATTCGCGTCCGATCGGGCCTACGCTAATGGCTGCGGTGAAGAGCGGCCGCTTGACATGTGTCACTCGAGAGCCGCGTTTGTGGGGGACGGTCCATTAAGTGTCAGCTTTGTTTGCTTTGGATGCGTAAGTTGAGTAATTGATGGATGGATCGTGCGCTGGAACTCTCTGGAGTCGTTGCTTCCAGCGCTCATTTCGGCGATGTGCAAATGTCTCGGAGAGAGGACCCAGTGTTTCTTTCAGCTTAAGTCCCCAGTGGACGAAATTGTTGCCTTGCATCGGAGACACAGCTCCAAAGGTAATGGAATTCCGCAACTAATTTCTGCGTAACCCGCTCTGCAAGAAACGACGACGAAAACTGCAGAGATATACACCAATCAAACGGACAATCGCCGGAACGGACGACCGATCCATCCATTCATCATTCGGTCGGTCGGTCGGTCGGTCGGTCGGTCGGTCAATCGATCGATCCATCAGCAGCGCGCGCGACGGACCGACGATCGACTGTCGTGTCGAGCAATCATGGCGACGTGTGACGACTTGTCTGGTGTCTCAATCAGCCTGCCAGCCAACACGCATAACTTAGCGGTAACACATATACACACACACACCACGGCCGACCCTCTCATTGACTCCCGAAGCCGCGACCGCAGCCTCTGAAAGAGGAATTCTGCACCAGAAAATCGTTCTGCTGCAAGCGACGAGCCACGTTTACGTGTTACGTAAAGAGCCGGGTCGGTTATGGTAACGAGACGGAGCCCAGCAGCCGAGCGGCGACACCAGCGGCCCGGCCCGGCCGGCTCGATCTGGCTCGAGGTGTAAAGCGGCACGTGATTGCTATTTGGCTAAATATGCAGCTACGCGGCGCGGTATCGACGACAGCAGCCACGACCGGGAATTGTGGCCGCCTCGAAATCCGCACTCAGCCACCGCGTTAAGGCGACCACTGGTGGCAATTATAATAATTGCTTAATTAACGGTTCAAATGCAAGCGGCTCTGCGAAGTCAGCCAGCCAATGACGCGCTCGGAAAATCGCGCTCGCGTCAAAACGTTGACTGCGCGTAGTTCGAGGCTATTTTGCGGCTAATTATGCATTAAGCCGACGCTCAAGTGGACGCCGCCCCTCCGTCACCTCTCGCGCGGGTAGATAAAACGTCTCCGAGCAGATAAAATGTCCTCCTCGGCCCACAACTGGCACTTAGTCCTCCCACCAGCCCCAGCACCAGTCGCTATTTAAGTTTAATCTAAGTTTAATCTGCTGTTGCTAAGAATGATTATCACAGCGGAGCTGTTGCGGATTAAGCTGCGTTCGATGGGACCCAGTCAGCTCAGCTCTAATCCACTGGAACAGTCTCTACTTATTGAGCTCTAGTCGACCTCTACTTCACTGATCTTCGAACGGGAAGCATCCCAAGTAAACTATCCTTTGCGAAATAGTATTGAGAGGAAACGATGGTGAGAATGGCCTTTGTGGCGATTCTACGACTAATTCGACACAACTTGAAGACCCATATTTCAGGAAGTTTCCTTCGAGTTCTTTATTCGAAATCAGAGCACCCAACCTAAGCCGGAGCTCGACCCAGCAGCTGTTGCAACCCATCATGGAATCTGATACGTTGCACAACCGCCCGACGCGCCCCACACTCGCCCGGCGTGAAGCCGAGCGCAGGGCTTCCTACACTGGGTCGGTGGACTGTGTGTCCATCGCTACGGCGACGGCGGCTGGCAGCAACACAACACCACCAGCAACAACGACGACGATATTATTTGTAAATCGCGCCGTGCCAATCACTCAATCAAAACGTCACACGACAGCAGCAGCAGCAGCAGGTGGAAACTGAAATGGAAACGTCAGAATTTCTGCTCTGATTGCAGGTTGGTATGTTTCCCCCCCCGCTCGAGTTCGTCCCGCATTCGCTGCGATCGCGCTCGAGTCGCCGGCACGAAGAGGAGGAAGCTCAGCGCTGCGCAAGAAATCATGGTTTGTTGAACTCACGACATGAAGCTTACACCAACAACAGTTATTGGCCGACGACGAGCAGCATTTGCATCGCTGCAATGTTGCAACCGGCGACTGCGAGAATGCAGCGGGTCTGGCTCTGCGATCCGGGCGTATGCGTGATGCGAATGTGGGGAGGCTGCGGTCGGGCGCGAGAACGAAAGGCTTGGGCAACGGTCTGACCACTGAAGGCCCGAGGTCCTGCGATCGAAGTGGAGTTCGACTCTCCGCACACTCGCAGCTCGATCACCTCGCCTTCCCTCCGCCACTTCGACTAATCACCGCGTCGCCAGCGGGCAAGTGACGTTAATTTTATTTATGAATCATTTGCTGCTGTTTAGCCAAAAAGCGTCGCCAACGATCGCCGTCGTCGCCGCCGAGTCTGCCCATGCTGACAACGTCGCCAAACGACAGCCAGTGATTTGGATCGCGATTACCATCAAAATATTATTTCAGCAGAACGAGGCAGTAACTCACGCGCCGCTGCTGAAATTTGTCGCAGCGCGCTCGGAGCATGTGTTGCTGATTGGTTGTTGTCGTTGGTGGAGGTTGTTGTTCCCAGCGCTCAGGCCGTGCTGTTGTCGCGCCTCGGCCCACGGCTTCGCGCATGATAAGCAGGGACAGACGGCGAGTCGAAAACCAAACCCGCTGGATGCGATGTGATTTGGCCCGCGGCTGCGACCAATCGATGTTGACGACAATCGTCAACGCGTCCGGCTCTGCTGCGGCGGCGGCTGAAGTGTTTGCGCCGTTGGCCGCAGCACTCCCTCGTCGCGGAGCAATCAGCTCGATTGTTGGCGACGTCCCATTCCAATCGAATCGCAAAATGTTGCTGTCATTTTCGCCTCGCTGCAATTAGACGTCTTATATTGTCGTTACTTTCTCGCTGTGGCTGCGATGTTGGTTTTGCGGGATTCGTTGCATTGGGAGTCGGCTGCAACGAATACGAGCGATGTTTGCGTAAATGTTGCAGTCCCGATCTGCGCTGCCCTCGTTTTTCAAATAAATATTTGCTTATCATTACAGAAATCGCGGTCGATCCTGCTGCTGTTGCTGTGTGTATCAGATTGAAGGAGTCCAATCTCCGGCGTCGAAAGCGATCTATGGCAGAAAATTATAAATTCAAATATCGCGGCGAAAAGCCGATATAAGATGCCCAACATTCCAACGGCAACTGCGAGCCGAGCGCATTCCACCGCGATAGGAGGGAACGTCTGAACGAGTGGGCGGGAGTGAGAACGTGGAAACTCTACTCGGGATCGCGGGTTCGCAACCTCGATAAGACCAGGAAGTTGGGATCAGAAGCGACTCCTCGAAGGACTGCGAGGCGTTGGCGGGTTGAGTCGTTTGGGCCTGAGTGCCGCCATAAATTGTGGCCCACACCCATTCGGCCGGCGACCGCAACAATGTTGCTCCTGGCCTCTTCTGCACCTCCGGCACTAATTATCGACTCGGCTGAATTTATGCAGATGGCCCTGCGGACATTTCTCACGTTTCTCAACGACTGCAGGAGCCAATCTTTGTTAATTGGGCATAAATTCCCAGCCCAGACCCCGCCGGACCTCCCGCCAAGAAGTTTCGCAGCGCTCTTTGTTGTTGTGATTGTTGTAAGTGACGACGCGGTCCGAAGCTGTCAGCGGCTCGACGGCAACAAGGAGCCGCTGCAACGCCTCTCGGAGTGGCAGCTGCTGCTACCGTTTTCACTCCGCCAGATGCGTGGCGAAGCGAGGCTGGGAGCCAGTGGAACCGGGTCCTCGACGCACACACAGACACTCACACACACGCACAAATGCGTGCACTTGATCCGAACGCCTGCGGGACAACTAGAGCTGCCTCCTCGTCTGGTTCGCTCTGCATACGCAACGCCTTGTTGCGTCTTCGCCGCACTGACGTCTTCATCCGGCGCCGCTTACGCAATGGGTGTCGTGACTAATGCGACCAGATAACTTCATCCTGTCGGCCTCAGTGGGGCGGAACTGGAGTAAAGTGGACGAGACGGCGAAGTGATGACTTTACGAGCGCCTTGCAGATGAAGCAGTGGATTAGGATCACGTGGAAAGTGAAAGGGAAGAAGCAGGCTGCGAGAAGCAGCGGAACAAGTTCCAATCGGTAGAGAACTATTCCAGTGGGAGCCACTAATTTGACTATTGGAGTCATACAACTTCGGAAAATGTTCCGTTTTCTTCGCGGAGTTTGTTTTCAAATTATGAGAATATCGAGTACATCAAGGCCTTCTCATGCCCTGGGTCCTTCCGAAAGAGCCAAGCCATGAATCACCTCGGGCTTTCCACGTTGATTGGGTTGGAAAATGCAAATGACTCCAAACTTCCTACTCTCCGCCTTTCGCCCAATGCGCTCCATCCCCACTTTCGTAAACGGTAAACGGCCTCACTTCACACATAATTTTGGGAACTTCTGCTGGGAAAGCATTGTTCCCGGCAACGGCAGATGCGTTGACTTACGGCCTCTCGATTTTTCTGGGGCGTATTTGTCCCCGTGCTTCTCGATTCTCTACGGCGTGCTGTTGTTAGCTCTCATTGTGGCTCTGGCCGTGGGGAGTGCAACAGCGATTGTTTGGACTGCTTCCCTTCGACTCGTGTCCACAGAGTCAGAGTCAAAGTCGCAGTCGACGCCATTTGCGTCCGGCCTCCGCCGTCTCCTTGCCCTTCTCTTGGCATTGCCTCCGCTGACATTCGGAAGACAACACGGCGAGATGCTCCACAGCGGAAATGGCGAATTTGCAAGCACGAATAAAGAGTTCGCGGGAAACAATAACAGCAGTATCCGCGACAACAACGACACAATAGCAACATCAACACAGGAACGACAACAGGTCGGCGAACGACGAGCATGCGATCAGTCTCTGGTAACGACCCGTAGGAGGATGTGGCCAGAATTATGGGATGGCTGGCGATGATCTGTGATGAACTTTTCTCCAATAGCGAGAGGACTCTTTGCACCTGAACCCATAGTTTATGGTATCTGGAGCTGGTATGCGGGGGTCATACATGACCCGGTTCGAATCCTGACTCGAGTCCGGCTTCCCCGACCACTGCCAGCAGACTCGGACACGTCCGGCTGCGAAAGCCACAACACCACACGGTTCGGTCGAGTTGGAGGGAGGTGGTCGCGGTCTTGTTCGCCGTTAGATGTGTGGGGCGGCAATTAATTGGGCGTGCCCGTCGAGGAGAAACCACCCGGGCATCTGGAGCTGTTAACTGTTGGCAATAAAATTACAACCTTGATTTGGCCTTTTGCTTTTGTTTTTATTTTCATTTTGTTGTTGCCTTTGCTTCTACCTTATTTTCTCTTCGCGTTGTTGCTGTGGCTTTTGTTTTCATTTGAGATTTCGCTTTTCTGCTTTGTTTTCTTATTGCCCACCCCTTGTGTTGGTGTTGTTGTTGCAACTGTTTCTGCAAAGCGGATCGTGAAATGGTTCAATAGAGAGTCTGCGACGACTGCAGCACCAGCAACAACAATAACGAGAACATAGCGAAACAGAAGCTCTATAATTAGCATTTGTTTATGGCAGCGGCGCGCCACTCCCACCTCGCCCAATGCCAAAGGTTCTCCGGGCAGCGACGTCGTGTCCGTGTCTTGGATAATTGCCGCCCGATGCTGTCCGAGCCGGAGCAATGTCGGTCGTTGCTGGTGCCGCTGCTGCTGGCGGGAGTAATTGCCGCGTGTGGATGTTTAGTTCCTGATAAACCCGGTAATTTCTGCGGCCGAGCGCTTAGTCACTAATTTTCTTATTACGCTCGGTTATGCTTTTAAGCGGAGCCCCGTTCGACGGTGCGGCTGCGGTCGCCGAGTCGAACTGTGACGACGCACTGAGACCACGTCGTGGGTGCGTTCGGAGCTCACTCGGACCCGTTTACTTTGGCGAATCCGTTGATCAGCCGGCGCAAGGATAGAGATTGGCGGTAGGATAATTTGGATATTTTGAGGGCCTCGAGAAGCTTCTAAAGGCTCGTTAATGTCTCGGTCGGATCCATAAACTAGATCCATAAACTTCAGTCCAGGTCACAATTGGTCTGGCGTAGATGTAGAACAATGAAATTGAAGTGCGAATCGTGCGAGGGCAGAGGGTGGAAGGTCGATTTCTGAATGGGATGTCACCACTATGCGGGCTCCAATTACACGCCCCTCGTCGCCGGAGATTCATTCATGGCTTCGTCAAATTGGCCCCGTACATCATGTCTGAGTCCATTAGCATATCAACGACAGCTCCAACGAGCGCGCCAACAGAGCCGGAATCGATGGGAATTGAATGGGAGCGATCGTCGCACGTCGTAAACAACGTCCACACACACACACACACACTTACAATGGCACAGCGCCCAGCGCGATCGACGGCGATCGAGCGCCGATGACGGCTCTCGCTTGACAAATCGACAGTTTGTCAACTTGTCAAAACGCGGCTCGCTGCAATTCGCATGCAAAGCGGATCGATCAGGTGACCGGCGATCGCGTCGAATGGGTTTCACACGCCGCCGCCACTCGCACTCACATACACACACACAACCACTGCGTGGGTGGGTGTGGGCTGCGGCCCCACGATGTGCACTGGATGGCTCATGCAAATCATAGTTCTCCTCGCTCTTTTCGCCCCCGCCCGCGGCCAGGAAGTCCGCCGCAACACAAGTGTCGCAGTTCGCATCGTAAAGTAGTCGCAATTCATGAACCGCCGCCCCCCGCCTCCACCTGGAGCATTTGGCAACAAGCTTTGTCGTTTCCGAACGCCCATCATAGTCGCTGTCGACGTTCGATTTCGAGTGTCTTTCGGATCGAGAGCCCGTTAATTATGCGTGTCTGGGGCGTGTTTTATTGCCGGTGACAGCCATTTGCATAATGGATCCGACGCACGGCGCGCCCAACTCGAGAGGCGGCGCGTCAGTCGGCCAATGGCTGCATCCACCGCACCCCACTCCGGACGAGTCTGGAGTTTTGTCAACGGTCGACCCTTCAAAGCCCGGTCGTCTGCCAGACCAACCAACATACGAAGAAATGTTTTCACTGAAGGTCCGGCCCTGAGATGCTCTGGAGGCAGTTGACTGCTGAGAAGATACTCCTGTTTCTCCTCGATCTGAGTCTGGGGTTTGAACGAGGAACATTCAGCTGGTCGTGGGGATCATTCGTTGTATTATGGCAGCGACTGATCCACAGGCACGACTCCAAAAGCAAAACCATGTTGATAGCTACGGCGACGAGAACGGTGATTGACACACATCACTGCTCCCCATTAGAAGACCATTAATTAGCGCCGTGGTCGGAGAGAGGGAGGGTGGCACGTTAATTGGAGTTAATGGAGTCGGGCTGGGCGCCTTCCGCACCCAAGCGCCTGCCTGGTCCTCGGCAGAGTGCGTGCTGCGCGGCGTATGCGTGACTTTTGATCGCACGCAATCAAATTGAAAACGACATTTTCGCAACTCCAAACGACAATCATCGGCGCAGGAGGAATTCGCGGTGCTGTCGCCATCGCCTGCCTCAGTCCCGCCGCCATCGTCGTCGTCATCTCAGCGGCGTCGTGCGGACGGCATCTGCTTTTTGCGGCCGCCTCTTTCACACGCGGTCGCCGTAGAAGGAGCCGCCGCGTGCGTTTTATGAATTATCAATCGCGGCTGGAGTCATTTGCGCCAGTCGCCGCCGGCAGGGTTTGGCGCAGGCGCCGTGAGGGGTCGCCCAGGCTCGGCGGCAGAGTGCGCGGCGACGTCGGCGCAGGAAGCACTAGTCGAGCACTCGTCGGCGGTTGTCCAGTGTCAATTGTTGTTGGTGTTGTTTGTGTAGCTGCCGCCGTCGATGTGGTCGAAATTGCAAAATTAAATAATTTAGTTTCTGCAAAATCGAGGCGGCGGTCGCAACGACGGACAAACGAGCGGCTCGGCAACTGGGCAGAGCCGCGACGGCCAGCGACTTATGATCGGCGGCCTTTGGAGTGGAGTCGGGCGGGCGAGTCACGATTTTAGCATTTTTGCACATATTTTGCGTCGTTTCCAAAGTACTACAACGGCACCTCCTCCACCGCGACCGCCGCCACAGCCCGCGCCAAGTCGCGCCGCGCCACGCCTCGCCCCACCCACTCCTGGTGCTCTAGGAAAATATCGCCGGGCCGCCTTCATTATTTCCACTGGAGTGCTCTGTGCTCCCAGTTGTTGTTGTTGTGCTCCACCGAAACTCCGATCGAGATTAGCGGCGCCGTTGTTGTTGCGATCTGTGGCGACCGGTCCACGGCTGCAGTCTTCAACTTTGCACTTCGCGCGCTGGGCGAGGGTGCGAATTACGAGACTTCACGGCTGTCGACGAGGGCGCGGGCGCAGCGACGCCGCTGCAGGCGTGAAGTTCAATGTTTCGGTCCGCGCGGATAAGTACCCGGAGTTGCTACACCCAGGACCTTTGCACGAGACTCGGACCCCGCTTTTCGGGAGCCCCACCAGCTGTCTTCGGCTGAGAGTCGGAGACCGCATGCAAATTCGGGATCCTCCGTTAGGCTCTGGGAAGCGGTTCCCACGCACCCGACGCGACTTCGAGCATTTCGGGGGCCGAACTATGATACTATGTCGCCGTCGTATTGGCCACGTTTCCACATCACGCGTCGCCGTCGTCTCTGCGCAGCAGAATACGGTGCAGCACTCAGCTGAGGCCATAAAATAAGTCAACAATAGCAACAACCATAATTACACGAACAACAACATCGATAGCAGCAACGAAACAGTTCAGCGAAGCCGGATCTCACAATAAAATGTCGGATGCGGGGAAGCGAAATCGTTGGCCGTTTTTCACCATGGCAATAGGTGGAGCACACTCACACTAGCGCTCACTAACGTGAAGCTGAGCAACGACAACGATCTACATACATGGCCAGAGTGTGGGTTATGAGCGGACAAGCCAGAGATGACCGTCACTCGGGCAGACAGCGAAGCTGGATCAGAAAATTCAGTGGATTTCCGAGAAGCACGGACCCAAAGGATCCCCTAAATAGCGAAGGCCGTCAACCAACGTTCAGTGACCGAACCTCGATCAAATATCGCCCAATTCGTCCCATTCGCTCATCGGCGCCTGGGATGCTGCGTCTGTCCCAGCGTCTGCAGCCCGTCTAGAGTCGCTGGGAAGCCTACACAAAGCTTGAGACTAACGAATAGGCGGGGGGCAGTTGGAAAATGAGCCAACTGTGGGTCCCCAGAGGTTCGTGTATCTCCGCTGTCTCCGCGATGCAGGGAGCTACGTGCGCGACGTGGTTCGCGGCTAATGATCGCGAAATAATTGCAAGTACTCGCAATGTGATGCGATGCGATGCGGTATTGCGGCAACCACGAGTGCCGACAGCGACCGGGAGGAATTTCGATCGGCAACCGAGAGCCCCTTGAGGTGCTTGAGGAGACCCAACTCCAACGTGGGGAGACTTTTATCGCCTCCAACGGGTCTTCAGTGCAGCCGAACCGAACCGAACCGCAGCAATAAAATCGGCAATTGGAAACTGCGTCGACTCTGATATTAATTAAAGATAAACCTGGCGAGGGGCTGAGGAGGGACGACGAAGGCACTTTCGGTGAATGCCTTTGACTGACGTCGCGGCTCACTTGAGTGCGAGACTCTTCCATGGCCCAACCACTTGAGCGCATAAAGACGCGTTTGTGGACTTTGGTTGCTCAAGCTGGACCCTGTCCGCTTAGCACACGATCCTTCAGCCGTTCTCGGCAACCGGTGGGGTTTCTCTTGCACCCACTCTCCAATTGCTCCCCTCGAGCCTCCCCCCACCCACATGTGCCCCACTTTGTGCCGCCTACGTCATGCCGGGTTTTCTGGTTCAAGTACGATGGCGGCCGCACGAAATGGTTTCATGGTCATTTGCATGGAAGCCTTCTCCCCCCGTCCCCTGCCTCCCGCCCTGCCCGCTTCCACCTCACCGGTTGCTGGCCCGCGGCCGTAATCGTTGTCGCTGTCGTCCGTCAAAAGCGATTTTCTTTATCCTCCCATCCACGACGTCCCGTCCGGCAGACGTCGGAGGCGCTGCATCCCGCCAAGCCGCATTCCCTCGCTTGCGGCTTAATTTGCTTCCTGCTCGTCCCCTTCTCCGCCGGCCACCGCGTGCTCCTGCTCGTCCTCGTACCCGTTTCTTTGTTTCTACCTCGGTCCAGATTCCTCGCTGAAAGCAGGTCCACCACATGAGCCGCGGACTTTTTCATTTCATTTTTGGTCGTCGTTTTGGGCTTTCCTTTTCCTCCTGGATTCGCCGTGGATCGCGCTGGGTCGCCGGTAGCTGGAGGTGGAGATTGAGTTGGAGCTGGAGCCAGAGCAGCCGCGGTCCTCGCTGGGTCGTCCAGCGCCGCTCGGAGGCCGTAAATGGAACTAGTTGGACTAGTTTCGCGCCTTACTTTTTCACTCCACGCGCAGCCGCTGTTGTTGCTTTCTCTGCTGCGGCTGCTGCTGGAGATGTTGCTGTAGCTGCCAAAGTCGAACAGCGTTCGAAATGTCAACCTGACGCAGCGAGCGGCCGCTGACCGCATTAGCACACGGGAAACGGTTGTCCACTGGACAATGTCCAGAGCCGTTGATCAAGGCAAGGGACTCTTTTCGCTGCCGCCCGTTGCGTGGTTCGGCTCCATGTGGATGACTCCACATACCTCAGATCGCAATGTGGCAGGCATTTGGGATGCATTTCGGATGCATGTGGAAGTGGACGAAGGGGCCTCGAACTTGGTTGAGCTCCCCCAGTGGATCGTCGCTGCATCCGGTGGGCCTACGTGGAGCGGGCGATCTCTTCCAACCGCCGCAGTAGGTTACACACTTTTACATAATTTCCTTTTCTTTTGAAATCCGCTGAAGTGCTGTTGTGATGGACGGTGTTGTTGTGATGTGCGTTCGATCATCTGCTAATCGCTCCATTATTATGGTAATCAAACAATTTTCGCTTTTAGCCCAATTCGAGCTCCGCCGGCCTGATGAAATTAGAATTTAATTGACCTACGATCGAAACGGCATTTGAGTGTGGCAGGAATCCACAGTTAATCATTCCATTTGCCTAATTATTGATCAAACGAAAGAGTTGACTAATTGCCATAATTGCGGCGATGCGGCGAAATGAAAGCGAAATTTAAGGCAAGCAATCACAACTCTTGGGAACTCTTCTCCTCGCTTCACGGAGCCATGTTCGACGATTTTCATCACTTTTGGTGCAAACGCACAAGTCGTTCGCAATGAGGTGCGAGTTGTAATGAGCCTAGTTTAACTCTTCATCGGGCGGACAATTTCGACCTCTGATGGAAAACCGTTCTTCGTTCAATCATCAAAACAGCCCCTGTCTGTATCGAATCTCTCTTGCACCGCTCCCCGGACTCAATCAACATGAACCCCAGCGGAGATCGTTGTTCGTTGCAAAAGCCTCGTTAATTGAAACACTCTGCCATCGCTTGATCAGACCCATCTCATGGGAAGCCTACCACTGAGGAATAAAGTCACACAAAACATCGTCTCTTCGCCGCTTGACTTCGATTTTACTGCTCCGAGCCGCTAGTGCTCAAGTCATTTCTCCCCGGTGTCTTCGGAGTTGGGCTCTATTCGTTCTGTGATGTTATTGCGGTTTCATGAGGTGCAGGGGAGCAGCGGGAGATGGTGATGTGCGAGCGAGAGTGACCATCTGGTACAGTAAAAGAAATCGGGGGGTTGAGAGAAGGAGTTTTTCTGTTCTACTGAAGACTATGGTACAACTTTAACAGTTGCATTTTGGCCATCCTGTACCCTATGGCGAAGGTAACCGAAAGCCCGGCAGAACAAAAAACCGTAAAATTTTAGATTTATGTAGGTACTCGTTTCCAGTTCACATCGCCAACTATTATGGATATATTAAACTAAAACATTAGTACATTCGTGTGGAGTTGTAGAGTACGAATGCTTCGGTCAGACTGGGGACAACAGGCCCCAGTGGAGATTGAAATCGTTAAAAACCGGATAAAGTTTACGATATTTACGCAATTAAGAAGTACAAATAGAGAAAATGTGAATAATGGCTAATATTTCGTGGAGAATCCGGTTTCAACTCGCACGCTTTTGGGAGCCTTGTTGCCTCTCATAAACTGCTGATCGCAACTCAATAATTTTTTATGGGAAGCCATCGGGCCGTCCCCTTGCAAATGCGAAGCTGCGAGCTGAATTCGAACGCATCTCGCACGATTCTCCGATCCGATCGATCCGTTTGCGAAACCGTCCGTCGATCTGATGTCGTGATGTCGCACGGAATGTCGTGTCGTGTCGTTATAAGATCAATTAATGGCTGCCACGAATTCTAGATCAAGGTAAAAATTTGCAACAACAAAACGACCAAAGCCAACAAAACCAACAATTAATATGCGTTTCGGGTTAGACGCAATTGCGAACTTCATCGGGTTTGTTGTTGCTGTTGTTATTGTTGTTGTAATTTTAGTAAACATGAAAATTACATCAGCTGCATAATAAGAAACCCAACAAAAACCACAGCAACAACAATAATAATGAGAACTCCAACAATCAATAATTTTAATTGAATCACGTGCCGCGATCTCGAATTCGTGTCTGCGTCGAGAACTCATTCGTAATCAGTTGATTTGTGAGCTGCGAGGCTTGGTGGCTGCTGGACCTCGTAGTTGTTGTTGCCAGAACGGGGTGGCCGAAGTTGTTGGCGGCTTAAACGCGGCTGACGTTGTTTTTGAACTTGGTTTCGGCTAAATCCCAGTGGCTCCCTCGAGGAACCCCTCGCACTATCTGCACTATCGCACACGCAGCGCTGCCCTGCTGCAGCGACGGCGATTAGCATACGGATTCCATGTTGCGGCGTAGAAAAAACGCGTGACTTTTCGTCGGCGGCCAGTCGTTTTCATTGAGCATCGATCTCGCTCCAAATCAGTCGTCGGCTTTGTTGTTGCCGTTGTTGCTGCCTTCGCGAGTTTATCGCAGCGCTCGCATGATTTACGCAGATCGCAACGATTGCGCTGACAAATCGATCGGGTCGGCCAAACGAAAGACTTGGGCGGCGAACTTGGACGCAATTCGAATGCGACTGGGACGCACGCACTCGAATGGAGTGCGATGAGAAGGCGTGAAACTTTGTTGCAATTGTTCTCGCCTGATTATTGTTCGATATCTGTGTTAGAATCAAACGTTTTAATACATATTTCGAAATAAATCCGCGAAAACTCTCTATGATCGACTAGTTTCTCCGCGCTTTCGTCAACGTGGCGATGGACCTCGCCTTCGAGTGAAGCTGCTGCGATCCGACTGGTTCACTTTTCGAATCCCAATGTTTACGTCCAGAAATGAATAGGCAGAACAAAGAAAAAAAGTCTTGGCTTCGAGCTGCCGCAGAGCTTTCTCACGTCCTTCTCGCACCCGGCAGACTCGACCCGCCCGATATCTCGTAACAAGCGTCTATTTTTAGCACCCGCCGTCGGATCTCATGCATCGCTCATGCGAAGCCCATTCGGACAAATTGGGCCAATAAAAGTGGCAGCCATTTACATGCATTTAGCTCCGAATTCGAACAGCTCCGCGACAACCGCAATGAACAATGAACGTCAAGTTATTGTTGTTGTTGCCGAGTAATGTTTGGATTTAAGCTGTAGTGGATTCAAGTGCTGTACTTGTTGTTGTTGTTGCTTTTGCTGCTGCCGCTGCCGCTTCTCACTTCAGGAGTCAATGATTTTTTAATGAGCATTAAATAAACGTTGTACAAAGTAGTTTTATTATTATTACTGTTGATGCCGCGTCGTTGTCGTTGTTGGTGGTGATTTGTTGTTATTGCCTGCCACCGTCGCAGCCATTGTGCTCGGCGCGGATTTCCATGCTCGAACGTGGTGTCGCGCATGCGTGCCAACATTTATCACGTCTGGCGTTTACGGCGGCCCGCAGCTGTGATGGGAGTGACAAACAGGGCTCTCGCCGTCATTGCCTCGAATTTGTAAAACATGAGCAGGTCGCCGGGGCTGCGTGAGAACGGAGCCGCCGGAGCACCGAAATAGAAGCACCTGTGATCGATGTCTGCGCATGGATCCATCCATCCACTGCAGCATCGCGGGTTGGGCTTCACTGCCTTTGTTAGAGATAGCCACAGATCAATTGGCAACCAATGTGGAAGTAATAAGCATCTAGAGACGTGAGAAATGAGGGGATCATTGGGAGGTTGGTCATTCGCTCTATGAAATTGAAAACTCGGCCTTATCTCTGCTCTAGATCTCGTCGCCCCAATATTCAACGACAAATCATTAGCGCGCTTTTTGCTGCCCCTCTCGCTGCCCGCTCCATGACTTCACCGGTCCGCTGTCGGTGCCAGACACCGTGGCGTGAGCTGTGGAAGTCGACAGAAGTGCGGCGTTAATTGCTGCGCCCACACGGACCAGACTCGGAGTTTGAGGGTCGATTCGCCATGCTTTCGAGTGCGACAAATGCTGAAGCATTCGGAGAAACTTGTGGCACGCCAAGAGCTCTATTGTACATTAGTTTCACCGCGTGCTCTTCGATCCCCTCCAGTGGACCTGAAAACAGCTACCCCTACCACGTATTTCAGGGTGCAAGAGTCCTTCTAAAGTTGAGCTTGAGCCTGGTTTCTCTGCTTGTCCTCTCTCAAAGCGACCTGGAGACCTGTCCATAACGAGCTTTCGAGGGAGCCCCACATCTGGGCTTCCTTGTTCAACCTGTTCGCGGACTTCAGTTCATTCTTATGAATTATTCATCGACTTGGCGTGCTGCGGAAAATAAACACTGGCCACGCTCGCGGCAGGAAGTGTTGGGGCCATAAATCTGCAGCGCTGGTATTTCGGCGGGGAGCCGGGCCGATCGCCGATCGATTTGTTTGCTTTTCCAGTTCCATGTGCGCAATTAATTGGACTTCATTGTCTCAAGTCGCGTTGGATCTCTTGGCCAAATTTATGACTCTGGAGCGCATCAACCAGGGACTCGCGCCTCGGGCGATTCGGAAAGCGGACAAGTTTCACGCCCACTCGCTCTTCGGCTGCTCTCGGCACGGGCCCGCGAACCCCGGCTGATAGAGTTTGGCTGACCGAACACACTTCTCCGGCCGCATTTGGCAGTTCAAGGCGAGTTCCCCCAACTCGGAGCTGTCAACAGAGTTCTTGCGAGCGAGCGCCGAAAGTGGGTCCGAATGGATCGTCGCGCATTAATCACCGCGCATCTAATTTATTGGTCATTTCAAAACAAACGAACCCATAGAAGCACCGTCATAACGATCAAACTCTATGCTAATTGCCGTGCACGTCGTTTGTCTTCGGCTGAGCGATGCGAAGAGGCGTTTTTGCGCCGTGGCCAATCGAGGATCAGAGTTCGGGCGAGTTCGACTCAATTAGCGCAGAGTCTTTGTCTAGGCCTCTAAACATGCAGCAGCGGGGTTTCAGGAAGCCAGGCTCGGTCCCCCCAACGACAGGAGGTGGCAACCATGGACTCACATTTCTAGCCACTTTAATGAAAACTCAACCAGAGAGGAGAAACTTCTCCTCGCAAAATGGAGATCGGCGATTGGCTCCTGGGATCCGTTGCAGCTGAAGCTACCACCTGATCTCAGCGCGGCTCTAACCAGCGACAAAGGCCGAGAAATTAGAGACGGCGAGCGGGAAACAACGTGAAATTATCTCGGCTGAAACGACGTTTTGATGACAACGCGAGATGAGTCTGCAAAACAGCGAACGGTGGACACTCGCTGGGTAGCGAAATGGGCAGCAAAAGTGCCGGAGAACTAATCTCTTTAGTTGTGCGCGGACTGGCTGCTGGCGTTATTCTCGTGATTGCCATTGTTGTTGCCGGGGCGGGGGTGCCAACGAGCCCAATGCGCGATCCACCGGCGGCCGCGCTTTTGATGTCGTCGTGCGAGCTCCTCTTTGGAGTGTGGAGTGAGGTGGGCTGCCGTTTTGCGAAATTTCTCTGTGCCGTGATTATTCATCGTCAAAGCTTCGACGGCTCGTTGTGGCGGAATTTCATTTATTTTCCTCCTTGTGGCCATTGTGTTGTTGTCTTTGCCGATAAATCGATGGCTCCGAAAATCGGATTCGACGGCCCAGTCGCACGTTAATAATGACCAAGTGATAACAAACCCCACGCCGATATGATTCGATGTCGATAAGACTTCAGCTAATTAATCGATTGTAACCGAGTTCGTATCCATCTCTGCCGATGAATAATGATGATCGCAATCATTTGAGTTGTGTGTTCGCAATGTTTTAAATCAGCCAAAGAGAGGAAGAGTTTCATGCGGAATACAAAATTTGATGCCTTGGATGTGTGGACCGGGACCTGAATCTGGGTCCTTCCGATTTTGAGCTAGGCTCTTAGCCACTGACCACGGAAAATGGACAATTGGTGTTATTCAGGCCTCGGCGCCGCTTTCTGGCGAAGGAAAAGAGCGCGCTCGTCGCCCCAATCAGTGGAATTTCTAAATGCTTCTAGTTCAAGACGAGTCCATTAGGCGGTGATTCCAGCGCTAATGGCACCAGCTCCGGACTTGATTAATTATCCACTTTTGATGATTCGCTCTCCGCGCTTTCCCTCCATTCACCACAATATCGAACTCTAATCGACACTTATCAAGTCCGGACCGCTCGAAACGTTTCCCAATCAACAGCCACTGCGAGGGAACCTCTTCGGATCGTGGCAGGCGTTATTTTTAGCAGCGTTTAAGGTCTTAATTTGTTTAACTGTTGCGGCTCGCACGCCGCTGCTCTCTCCGCGGACGCGGACGCCGTGGTGGGACCTGCAGCTAGCTTAATTATTTACCAATTTGCCGCTATATTTATTAATTACGTTGCGGAATTCGGGCCTAGACGCCGAGCCACCGCGCCATCTGCGCTCGTGAATTGGGTCGAGACGCAGCGAATCGAAAACTGGGTCTAATCGCCGAGATTGAGAAAATTCGTAATTAAACTCTTTCGTTCCCGGCCAATCGCTATGCGTGAGAACGCGTCAACATCCTCCGGGCCTTGCCGTCAATTTGATTGAACGATTCCCTGCCTCGATTCCGAGCCACGGCTGCGAGAGGTGAGTCGAATTCGATTTATTGGCCGCGATTTATGGGCCTTCTCGACGAGGCCGAAAGGTAACTTCTTCACACCATCGTCGCCCAATATTGAGCGCCCGCCTTCGTCATCGGGACCTGTGCGATCCTGGACTAAAAGGCAGATTCTTTAAGACTAATAGATCGGATCCGTTCCCCGCAAACCCGGCCTTCAATGATTCACTGAAATGAAAATGCACGGCCTGATTTGCAGACTCAATCGAAGTGAGTTCGAAGAACTGTCAATCTCAGGATGTGATGCGATTGCGACGCGGCGATCGATCGATTGATGGATGGTCGAAGATCACAGCTGTCTTGTCGCAGCTTGGGGAACCCTGGACTGGGGGAAGGTGGCGGGTAATACAGCAATAACGAGAGCAGCTTCAGCGAGCAGTGATCGCAGTGGTGACGCATCGGATGCTGTCGCAACAACAACCTGCTGTTCATTATTAATAGTGGAAAACAATTGTTCATAGAAAAAGCTGCCGCTTTTTTTCCGTCAGGCCAAATGTTAATTAATGCATTTTAAAGCAGAGACAATAGAGAATCGATGGCAGCAAAAACAGTAGCAAGGCAGAACCACCGGGCAGAGGTAGCGGAGAAAACGGAGGCAGGACAGGGGCAAAAACTGTTGAATCATCGTCTGCAATAAATGCATTTCAGCGGAAGAATTTACGATTGCAGGCGATCGTCTGCGGCTACTCTTCTGGTAGCCTCTGCGGCATTTCTGTTATTGTTTTTGTTGTTGTGGTTGTGCATTGTTGTTGGGAATTGTTGCTCTATAATTATTTATTTAACGTCTTTTTCTATTAAAACTATTAGCAATTGCTGCGGCGCAGCAGCAGTTGCAATTGTAGCTGCAGTCGCAGCGGTCGATTGTGTTTTTGTTGCAGTCGGTGTTGCAGTTGCAGTTGATTTGCAGGCAATTATTGCTAAGTGCGGCGGCAATCAGCGGTGTGTGAAATGCCGCAACCTGCCGCCGCCGCCGCAGCAGCAGCAGCAAAAGCAGCAACAATTACAACAACGGCAATAATAGCAATATCGGCTGCAATTAAATTGCCAACAGCGGGAAAACAAAAACAACGGCGATAACAATAACAACCAAGACAAAAACAAGGGAACAACTGTTGCTCACCAGCAAAATTCTCTCGTGACTCGCATTGCAACAACATTTCTTCTGCCTCTGGAAATTATTCAATGTTTTTTTGCTTGCTGCCGGAGTGTTTTCGTTTCGTTTCGATTCGTTTTTCGCTCGATTATTAATTTATTTATTATTATTGTTAATTATTTATTGTTTAATTAATACGGGCATGTTTGCCGCAGTCTGTGTGGTAACCACTCCACCTCCAACAACAACAACAACAAGAACAACCGCCGCCCTCCTCCGCTACGGCGGCGGAAGGAGCCGCCCCAACCGCGACTCCTTCGCTCCGGCCTGCCTTGCATGCGATATTATTCCGCATCGAATGCATTTGCGTCTTTGCTACGTGTTTCCTCGGCCAGAACGATTCACACTGCAACCGCCACCGGCCGTCATCAGGCAACGACGTCCCGCCCTGGAAGAGGATAACTGGGTGGAAGGATCCTACGTCTCCTTATGGAAGATGATCACTGGGAATCCAGCGACTGTGGCTCAGTCAGAGCGGCGAGAAGTGGGTGGGAAGTTCACTCACCGGTCGAAGATGGTTTCTGGAATTCTGGTAGCTCGCTCTAGTCAAAGTCTCGCCAGCTGTGCACAGATTAAACCGCATGCAATTACAATTTCGATTCTCGCTGAACTGCAGGCGAAATGTTTTCCGCCATGCGCCCGTTGATCCGTTGGTTTCACTCGCGACTTCTCCAGGCTCCGGAGCCAATCGTGGAGGAGCTCCGACACCCGACACCCGAATCTCGGCGCTCTTGCGATTTTATCCGCAACGCATCCGCGACGCTACGCTACGCGACACTTGCTGCTTGTGGTTTCCTGCTGGCGTCTCGTCCCCTGCTGGCGCAAAGACGCGTTGACGTGACGAATTGCGGCGTTGAAATCTTAGTTTGTCTCGAATATTTCACTCGGCAGAGGTCTGTGGGACGCAAATTTATGCAAATCTATGCGCAAATTACTGCAGCAGCAACAACAAAAACAACAACAGCAAGTGCAGTTAATACCACATCTCAGAGCCAGAGCCAAAGCAAAGCTGTAACTCCGAAACACAGACACGCAGACACAAACGCGTTCTTCCACGAACCAGGTAGCGTTTGGAGCCCGATGAACGACACAACCTGAGCGGCGGCAGCAGCAGCAGCAGCTCGGCCCGCACTGCGTCACTTGCCGGCGCAGCCTGGGGTGAGCAACGAATCTCTTCTTAATCCGCGAACAATTTCAATTTTCCATCGACACAACAATTATAACAACAGCAACAACAGCCACTGCGACTCCGCAGTCGAGTCGCCGGCGTCTGCGCGTGAAACACAAGTCTCAAATCCAATTGCAGTTCACTCCCAACCGAGGAAACAGAGCTTCCTCATTTCAGCGGCACAGAACACAGAACCGGAGCTCGGTGGATCCACACGAGCCGTTCAACGATCGTGAACTGATCTCAATTTTTTATGTTCACTCCACTTTGCAGGACTCGATTCGCTTATTCCTCTTGGGTGTTTTTTGTTCGCCAACGTCGAGTTCGTGTCCCAAGTCTTTTGATTTCACCGTCACTCGATTGCGATCGAAAGTTCGAAGGCAAGTGTTTTCGACGCGATTGTGGAATCGACTAAGAATTTCACCCGAACACAAAAGCTTCCTGATAATTTATATCGTATTTGAGATCCAAAATAATTGACCTTGGATCGTTCACAGGGAACTTTTTTTCGCGAAGGAAGCGGAGAATCCGAATGTTTCGCCAACAAAGATTTCCACGAAAGCGACCGAAAACAAATGCAAGCTCCAGCGGACGAAATACACTTCGCTCGAACGCCCCGACGACTTCCACCATAGACGAGAAGAACTGACGAATCGCGCGCAGCTGCAGTGCAAAAGCAAACAATCCCGCAAGAAAGCCGTTTGGAAACTGCACGAGGATCCGCTGGCGAGCTTCGCGCATGCGCCAACGACGAACAAAACGGCATCCAAGTCGCTGCAATTCCAATGCAACAGCCAGCAACAACCACAGTCACTGCAACAACAACAGCAACAACGTCGACTCCAACGAGCCAAGAGACACGAACGTCGACGGCGGAATCGCAATTGCCGGTCGTGTGCTCCGAGTGCTGCAAATACAAGAGCAACAACAATGCCAATGGCTGAACAACAACAGCGAGTTACATTGGAAAACAAAGTTCCACAAAAAGCTGCCGCAGCCACGGCAACAAAAACATTCGTGCACTGCACTGCGACGCTGACAGCGGCGGCAGGTAGTAAAATCTTGCAAATAGCAACAACCTCTCGAAGACCGACTGACCGAGTAATACAGTGCAAACCGCAGCGGCAACAACAATGGCAACAACCACAACAGCGCCGAGCGAACGTCAACAACGGCCGTAGAAAAGCCGCTAAGACCAAGCAGCCAGGCAGCAACGACAAAGACGCTGACGACAACAGCAGAGGCGAGCAACAGGTTTCCGACCTCCAGAAATGGCTGCGGCACGAAATGAGAGGGAGAGCGAAAGAGAGCCGCTGAGCGAAGTTGCTGCTCTGCGCTGTTGCTCTCTCGCCTTACGGTTTCCTTCCAGGGGCCACGTTGTTGTTGTTATCGTCGCTTGCATTGGCGACAACAGCGTCTGCCGCCGAATCCCTGGCCAATAAAAAGTCAACGTTCTCGATCGCGTCGTCGGCAGTGGCTGGAATGTAAACAACTGGAAGAGGTGCTCGTTCAAGAGCCAAGAGAGAGCAACGAGAGCCGCTCAGCCCGAGAGCTTAAGAGCGAATCGCGTCCGAAGAGAGACGGCCAAGAGAAATCGCCGTGAGTCGGTGTAGGCTGGGTGCCTTCAATCGCGAACTCTTTGACGTTTGAACTACAAATGTCGCTGAAACAAACAGAACAAGAGCAAAATTCGCTCTTGGCCAGATTGATCATGCGAGGTTCGCGGAAATTTGCAAGATCAATTATACGTAGATGATTGAGGCAATATTAGTACATTCAGACGCCGGTGTGCGTCGTTAATGGTCCAATTCTAAATACATTTTTCTATGATCTACTTACTTCATTAGGAAAATCATCCAAAACCCGAATACGAAAGTTATTAATCTAAAGTTCACTTTTTAATGCACACATATGTATGTAAACATATTCATATTTGAAATACAGTATTAGTTTTGTTTTATTTATTTAATACAACAAATAAAGTGATGAAAACTATATTACTAATATTTTAAGTAGCAAGACATTCATCTGATATCTTTATATAAAAATGCATGTTTGTGTGTTCGAATACAATAGATTCTCGCATCGTCTAAATTCAACATTTTCATTGCAATTCAACATTATCATCAAAATTCAACATATTCTCCAAAATACGACATATTCTCCAAAATACACAATTTTGACCAAAATACACAATTTTCATCAAAATTCAAAATTTTCATCAAAATTCAAAATTTTCATCAAAATTCAAAATTTTCATCAAAATTCAAAATTTTCATCAAAATTCAAAATTTTCATCAAAATTCAAAATTTTTATCAAAATTCAAAATTTTCATCAAAATTCAAAATTTTCATCAAAATTCAAAATTTTCATCAAAATTCAAAATTTTTAACAAAATGCAAAAACTCAAAATTCAATATCATCAATAAATTCAACATTTTCACCAAAATTCAACACTTTCTCCAAAATACTACATTTTCTACAAAATACAACATTTTGACCAAAATTAAACCATTTCACCAAAATTTTCAAACAATATTTTTAACTAATTTACTCCTCTAAGTTTAGTTGTTTTTATTTTTATTATTTATTTTTATTTATTTATTTTATTTAAGTGATCATCGCAACCGTGTCCACAATAACTAACAAAATTTTCAGACAAAACTGCGAAGTCCAAGTCGGTTACAGGACAGATAACCGAGTTCGTTGGTGGGTGTAACCATTTAGACCAAGGAGAGGAGCTGGACACCGCTGACCACATTCAAATTCCCCAGAAGCATTTAGCGTGAAGTCACTTAGGAGCCTCCGTGTGGAACTACGGCCGAGTCGCAACCTTCCGGAGCACATTAATTTCAGTGCGCGTCAAAACCTTTCAAAAGCCCACTCGCCGCCGCATTAACAATTGTTTAATTGTCATCTCGGAGGCGCGGAGGAGCTTTTAAGACTCTATTAACGAGCGTGACAGGCACCTCAATGCGCCGAAATTGTCACAACACGGCGAAACACGGCAACAACAGTCAACGAGGCGCGCGACAGCCCCAACGACACCATCAGCAACGGCGACGGCATCGACAGAGCCAGAGAAGTTGCCCACACTCACCTGGCGATCCGATCCAAGAGGACGGGTCGGGTCGGGCATCGCGGCAGGTGGGGCTGTGAGACAGAGACAGAGGAATTAACATGGGTCGGCGGGGGCGAGGGGCGGCGGCGGTGGCGGTGGCGAAGAAGGAAGTGCGCCCGGACGACGGTAGAAATGGAATCGTCATAAATAACGTGGCGTCGAGCGAGGCCGGGCGCGCGCCAACGACAACCGGCGACGACCTGCCAATGAGGCCCAGCCGCACTTGTGGCTCGGACTGCGGTCGTCAGTATCCGCAACATCTGCGGCCGCGTCTGGTCCTCGGCAGCGTCGTCGTCGTCGCTTCCTTTGCTCTGCCGAGCTGTCAGTTTCGCGGCGCGGTGGCTGCCATCTTTGGCCGCCTCTGACGGCGACAAGTGCAGCGAGCCGCCGCCGTGCTGCTTTGTGCTGTTGTTTTTGTTGTTGTTTTTGCTGCGACTGCTGTTGCTGCTGCTGTCAGGTGATTTCTTCGAAGTGTCGCGGACTAACATGACTTCATGTCAGCGACATCGCATTGATTGTTGAATTTCAAAGTGATTCCCCCACCGCCGCTGTCGCTGCTCTCGTTGCTGAATTATGGATGAGCAATTTTCTAATACTGGAATCCGCGATGGCTCTCATAAATTATCCGAGTCGGGAATGTGGACTAATCGTTCATCAGGCGAGTCGAGTTCTCTAATCGACCCGCACCATCCAAAACGGAGTTGAACTCCTCTGCGGTTGGCCCAAAGCAGAGGTGCCCAGTGGTCCCCAACTTGAACGACGAGTCCACCCAGTACCCTAACAAGGTGTTCGCTGCCTCCATGAACACGATCTTGAACTGATTTCCGCCCTGAACCCGCTGTGGTGGGGTCGTGTCATTCGCTCGAAGACAATGAGCTTCAAGAAGCGAGATGACCGGGATCACAACATGCCAGGTTGTTGCAGTTGCCGGATTGCGGATCGCCGCGGATTAGTCCGATCAAGGCCCATCGCCACTGCACTGCGCGTGATTGCGCCGCATCTCACGCGGGGCAGGGGCACTTGCACTTGAGGAGTGGCTGCCGCGGACATCAGTTGCGGCCCACTCTAGGCTGACGTCTGGCAGTCGGCGCTGCACTTGCTGCTGCCCCATTTATGGGTTTGTTATTGTAATGAACCCTTTTATTTGGTTGCCTCCTCCTCCTCTGCCCTCGCTGCCCACTGATTGCCATCCTCTGCTCTCCGGACGATGCTGCTGCCGCTGACCTCAATCCAGACCTCTCCTCGGAAATTGCTTCATTTAAAATGGCTGCGCGTATTTTATTGAGTGGAACCAAATTGAAATCTGGTACAAGCCACAAATTGCCCCAGCCATCTTCCATCCATCCTCCCGGTCCGTTCTTCTCGCCGTGTCTGCGCTGCTGCCTCAGTTTTAGGGTCAAAAGGTTTTAAATTACAAATTAAAAGTAAATTGGAGCCGAATCGCGCACGGTGGAGTCTCCAGCTTCGAGCTAGTTACACGCGGCTCTGAGTGTTTTGGCGCCGCTATTATGGATCGGCTCAATTTGGTTTATTGAGTGCGATTACGCCCGTTCGGCCGCAAGTGCGAGACTTTCATAGCCATTAGAGGACGGCTGCATGACTCTGGAAATATGCCGCAGGTAATCATTTGAGAGCCCCAACCCCTGTTAATATAAATCTTAGATAAAGCTCCGGTTCAAGATGCTACCTCCACAAATAGTTCAGTTCTCGAATATCTCATGTCCAGGAAATCCGAGAAATCCTCAATCCTTCTATTTACCAGTTCTGGAGGCCTTCGACAACAGTTTGACTCCCACAAGGCTCGTTTATTAAATCACACTACTCCTCGACGTTCCTCGAGGCCTTCGACGGGTCGTAAATCAGTCAGTGGCGATTAAGCTAGAGGAAGTCGCCGCAAGAGCATTGGCTGCGAAGGATTCGCAGCTACTGAAGGACAAGAGGTTCCAACGAATGACGCTGCCTTTGGTTGGCAGCGCCTCCAGCTGCCTCGTAAAAGCACACTTATTCCAGGTGGATAGAACTTCCTTCATTGCCCTCTGGCCAAGCGATGGAGCTGACTCATTGTTTGCCGTTGAGACGACCGAGGAGGTTCATCAGGAAAAGCTGCGTCGTCTTTATTTCATTACCTGTAACAAGGAGAACACATTGGTTTTTGTAGAAATATTAAATTTGTTCCTTGGATCAGGCAGTAAGCACGAGTTTCAGCCTTAGAGCGGCGACAATTCATTGCACTTGCAGTGGAATTCTCTGAATTCGGAGGACCTGTGGCAACAACGAAGTGCTGAAACTTGCTCCAGCACAAACTGTGAGTTGCAGACCAAAGAACGCATTACAATTGCACTTGGGTGTCTGTTGTTTTTGTTTCAAAATATTTTGCAAAACACATATCGATTTCTTTTTGCTGCAAAACCGTCCTTCCGAATCGAATTGGATTTGCTCGTGTTTCTACGAGACTTCGTGCAATGATGTCCGTCCTTTCGGTTTCTTTAATTCAGTTACCATGTTGCAACATCTACTCAATTCCCTTTCCGTCGACCAGCATTCCTGTGCCTGAAGCGACTTCGGCAGCACAACACGTGATCGATCCAGCACTCGCTGGAGTCTCGAACCCTTTCGAAACCCTTTTCCAACGTCAGGAACGCATTCGCTTCTTGGTTCTTTCGTTTCAGCACGTTCAACATCATTTGATTCTTAGTAATGTTCAACCATCTCAACCTACGTCACTAGGCACGCTCCAGGCTCACTGGCGCGTGCTCGACCAGCTCCTCCAAGACTTCAAGCTACGAACCGCGTTTCCTTTGACTTTGCGCAACGGGTGGAATAATGAGGAACTAATGAATATTGAAGTGGTTGCCGTTGGCACTGCTCCGTGCGATGAGTTCTTTTAATTGATATTGGGAAATGATCCTCTTGTTGATGGATGGTTTGAAATCTCCCGATGATTGCAGCAATCGGCGAATTTCGCTTCGTGTCTCGACAGCAACACGCCAAGAGGGACGCCAAGAGCTGGGAATCGGAGAATATGGGAGTGGCGAAATTTTCCAACCAGATCTTATCAACATCTGGAATGTGAGTACTTCACATACAGATGCATTAAGACATCGTCGACTATTTGGAAGGAGTTCCTTGCTTACCGACCTCACATGACCTCGTCGCTCATAGGTCAACATGCGTTTAAATGCCCCCTTCTGTTCCTACCGATTGATCGGAATTATTTTCATTTTAACGAGATAATTCATTCCTAGAGGATTGGAGTGCACGATTTTCACATTTAGACAAGCGCCGACAGACGGTAAACAAGGGCAAAACACGGCGAGTGCGGAAATCGACGGACGGCGGGTGCGGGCCGGCCGGAGGTCGGTTGATCAGGCGTTGTTTCGTGGCCGCCGCTTGCATTTGCGTCATCACGCTCCGGACTGCGGCAACCGTGTTACGATAACCTACTTTTCGTCCTCCGCAGTTAAGTCTCTTATCGTTTTAGTCAAATTTGCGTCCGCAGGCGACCGCACGGAACCGAAAACGAAACAGCATTAAGAAACAACACCCGAAAGCCAGAAACTGAACTTTTGAGAACTGGGCACATGCAGGTCCGAGAATATTATTGAAATCGAAAAGCCGCTCCTCCGGCGTCTCGGTCTGCCCTGCACTGGCCTGGATGTCGCAAGAGCGGAGGGCGGCCGGCCGGGTCCCATTTCACAGACAGCCAGGCTCCATGGATTCCCCGCAGAATGACGGCCGCCGCATCGACTCAGAACCGATGTCCGACCTTCCTGGACCACTCATGTGCGCCTTTGGAGCCCGAGCAGTGTTTTCGTGAGTTGGTCCGCGGCCACGTCCGAGTCGCACACGCTCCACTTCGAGACGATGCCAAGTCGATGGAAGTCGTGATCCCACAAGACTCAAAAATGTCTGCGTCGATTTGAGGCGGGTGCAGGCGTTGCAGGTATTGTTGTTATTGTTGCCTTTTCGCAAATTTTTCGCTTAGAAATGTTGGTTCTGTTTTCTCGTTGCCTGATCGGATAGACATGTGTTTGCCAGCCGTTTGGCCGCGGAGTTTGGGGGGAAGTATTTGCTATTTCCCAAACTCACTTGGCGTGACAGCTCGGGGCTCAGCAATCAAAATAACTGCAAATGAAATCGAAATCGCAGCCAGCCCAAACAACCCGCCACCACGAGAGGTGGCTTCAAAGTGGCTCCTGCCTCGTTCGTAGGAAGCGGGTCGTTGCGTAACCCAGAAGGCGGAATGGCATCATCTAATTGCCGGGTTCGTCATTGGCCTCTTCGGGGCTCCACTGAAAGTAAGGCCCTTTTACAATCGCTCGGATGATCGGTGCATGAGAGGAGTAATCTTCGTAGTAGTTGACATGAGAAGTGCGTTGACCTCTTCGTCTCCGCAGTTGAAGGATTCCGAATTGAGCTGCTCACCTTAGATGAGATTGTCGTTCCAGTTCCACCTGCCGGATATCAAACGGCAATCCGATCAACGATTCATTGTTCGAATTCGCACAAGAATACCCCGATTGTAACTCCGCGTGTGGGACTAATACTTGTGAAACGGTATAATTCGCGCATGATTTATGCAAACCGCTAATTGCGTAATGCTGCAGGCCACGGTTTGCCGAGAAATAATACAGACATCCAACGACCCGACCACAGCCATTAGAACAGAGCGAGCGTTCAAGCCAAATGAAGTCAATCCATCAGCCAGCTATACAAACAAGTCGACGTAATTAAAGCCATAAATCACGGCCTATTCCTTCGGGACGACGGCAAATTGCGCCGGTGGAGCGATTCGGTCTGGGCAAAGGTTGGCCGGCTTTTGGAAGCCATTTCATAACCGGTACATAAATAATTCGTGTCGCCCAAGAGCTCCAAAGCCTAGTTCGACTGAAATAATCAAGGCACCGATTATCCACGATATGATTTCAATTACAGTCGATCCTCCAGTGATAACTCCGGTTCGGGCCACGGACCTGCGGGCCACACTTTGCATAACAACGCGAGCCAACTGCGACAGCGAGAAGGACTGCAAAATGAACTCCGACGCCTACCGATATGTCGAGCTAAATATCTATATTGGACCGATAAATAATGATTAAACGTGATCATTAGACGCACAGATAGACACAGATTTTCCTAATCGCATTGGACTTGTTTCCGTTGCAGTTTGGGTGGCTATTGCCGAGAACAACAGAGCGAAGGGTCGACTTCCCCCGATCCTTCTCTTTGTCATTCGAATGAATATTTCCACCGAGTGAAGAACTCCATTGTTCACTCGACGAAGACCACTCGCTGTCCGCTACCACGTAATAACTTCATAAATGCTAGCCACGGCCCAAAGACTCGTCATCTTGGTCGATAGCGAGTCTCGCGGATCGAACACTGTCATTCCGACGACCAGATTTGCGTAAAAACGCCGCTGGCCACCATAAAATATCGATTAATCTGAACAACCTGCGTTCCTAGTAAAATATTTAAGACAATTACGTGAAACACTAAATGCTGCTGCGGCGGAGCGTGGTCAGACTAATAATCCTTCGAACTGGTTCTTCGCCACCGAATACTAACAATCAGCGGTTTTCAGCTGAAGTGGGATGAGGAGGCGTTCAATCATTCCTAAGGCAACCATTCCATTCGTGGCCCGAACACAGAATACAGGATAAAATCAGTACGCACTTTAATTGTCAAAATTGTTTAAATTATATATAAGATCCCACATTATGTGTATAACTTCATATTCTGATTTTATTTTTCATGTTACTTTTGTTTCTTAAAAATATTGAGCTCTCACGATAAAATTATATAGCACAGCAAAATTAAAAATTCATGTGAATCTAGACCAAGTGCTAAAAAGCATTTTAAATTTGAATTTTAATTTTGAAAGTCTCCCATAATCGGATTCCCAGCATCGCGAATACAATGATATATTCTTTGACATTTCAACAAAGCACATATTCCCTAAGCTTATTCAAATTTGATGAAACTACAGTTCGTCAATCATATTTATGTAAACCAATTGTATTATCAATATGTTATACTTCTTTCAATGGACTGGTAGCAAAGCATTTATTCTTGTAAATCCATAGGAGTGTTCACGCTGATATGAGCCGCAGTTTAATTTTTAAATTTCCAAATAAAATATCTATTGAATTTAAGAAAAGTCGCACTGTGTGAAGATATATAGACAAAACTATCTACTGGAAAATGTGAATACTGCACTATGAGACAATTCTTCATTCAATTACTAAAGCTTTATAGTCTTGAGACAAAAAAAAGTTTCCTATACTGAGAGGGGTTCTTATTTTCCTAGACAGCTAGCAACGTATGGCTTGTCTGAGTTTCCTCCGAACGACCTGCCACAATTTGCCCCGATGCGGCCAATACGCCTCCATGACGAACGCACAAAATGCCACACCAACGGCCAAGCCGTACATTGACATAATTAGAATCATATCATCCAGCTGCATAGGAACGAAAACTTCCTTTTTGCTCAAGTCCATCATGTGGATGCGGCCAATATGTACCAACTCCAAGTAGGACAACGATTTCCAAAAGTCGACTATGCCAGACTGCGTGATCTGACCGATGAGCATGTTCATGGCATCCAGAAATACCGAGTTTTCGGTCAGCGGTAGAACCATGCCTATGTTCTTCACGATGCAAATGTCCGACATTCGGAATAGAGGCGTCGTGAAGAATTTCTGCTGCTCGTTGTAGGAAATCCACTTCGCACTGGGCACCGGGTAGGCGTACCGGGTGTCGAATGAATCTCTCAACTGAAAATATTCGGCGTATTGGTCAAAGCCATGGATCATAGGCAGGTACTTCCTATAGATTGGGAGCATTTGAAATACCAACATCTCATCTTTGTACATGGCTATGGTCATTCCAGCCTGCCACATATCCTCCAGACTCTCCATGGGAGCCTCTCGAGGAGACTGCGTTTTGAAGGACTGCAGATAGCTGATGTACGTCGTGTTGATTATGATGCCGGCCAGGCTCACGATCATATATATATAGCTCCGGGGTGCCTCGAAGCGGCGCTGCATACTGTACGACTGGCCCAGCAATCCGCTGAAGACCTGCAAATTCATCACGAAGGCGAATATGGACTGGCGTCGGCCCTGCACCACGTTGGCCAGCGCTAGACTGGAGGAGATGACGACCGCAGTGACCACCATTAGACTCAAAGTGATGTAGTCGAAAATGATCACGTAAAACAAGTAGCTGTCCAAGGCCTTCTCCATGGGCAGCATGATGCACCAGTCCAAGTAGTCGTAAATGATTGTGTAGCTGATGTTCGACGTCTTGTACTGGGCGGTGAGTCCAGCGGACATGTCGAAGGTTCCGTTCTCCACCATCGTATCCAAAAGATCAATAAACAGATTGGGCCCCAATTCCTCGACCATCGGGAACGTGAGCGTGGCGTTGTATTTGCGGGCGAACTCGACGAAAAGTTTTCCCACGTAGCCGCTCAAGACCTCGCCGCTTCGTCCATCGGGGCTGAAGTAGGTCTTCGGCTCCACCTGGTCGACGACAAGTCGGAGGGCGTATTCATGCATGTTCACTACGTGAGGTGCGAAATAGTCCTGTGATTGTGGGCTAAGACTCCGAACCACCACCTGTACCTGGGGGAAGATCTTCAGGCCGTAATAGGAATGCGTTTCCAACATGGTGTTCAGGAGAGCGATCGCATACATGGCGTTATTGGCGGCACACATCTCCAGCAAAGATTCGACGTACTGTTCCTCGAATTCCTCCAGGTCGACCAGTAAAATCAGCCTACTCTGAGTGTTGGCTTTCAGACTTTGGAACGTGTGTTCCAGAAGTCTTTGGTCGCTGTCTCTGTCGCGGCCCAAATGCACCAGAGTCAATATTTTGCGATTGCAATTGTACTGCAGAGCGAAGACGGTTTCGTTATTCATCAGAAGCACGGGAATTCCGATCCGCGATCCCAGTTCCTTCAAGATGACGTTCTCATTGAAGCTTCCCGTAGAACTGATGTCGTGGCTCACAAAGAACACGGTGTGGTAGTCCTTGGTATGCAACGTTGATTCTGCAATACCAACCAGCGCTTCACTGAGGCTGTTCTCTAGCCACATTATCTCCATGATGTTGAAGAAGGTGGTCATGTTCCCGATGTCCATTTTGACCAGTTGCTTCGACCAACGCCTCCGTCTGACTAAATAGGTCTGGAATTAAGTGTGCCCGAAATCGATGAGTTGCTTCTTTCACCGTGATGGATGTGACTTTCATGATCTCCAGGGAGAACATGTATTTATTCGCAAGAACATCAGTACAAATATTGTAACAACAAGGTCAATAAGAAAAGAAATATTTAAACAATTGTCCCTCAGGATTCTCTGGTATCACGTGTGACCTTTTGTATTGAGTTGTGAGAGTGTTTTCTTACTCCCCGTCACCGTTTAACCTATTGCAATTTGTTCGAAACGCATGTTGACATACGACAAAAACTCGTCACCAAGAAGTACTGTCGTTGGTCAGTTTCAAACCCTCACCTCTGTCCCCCGTGCAGCAGCTCCCTCGAGACTACAAAGACAACATATTTAACATGGCCACATTGAGTAGGCGACCACCAAACATCTTTATGCGCCACGAGCACAGGTGCCTCGTGACCAGTCAAAATCCAGTCTGAGTGTGGTCGGAGTCATCGGGATCCTCACCGTACCGTGGAGAGCAATTAACTTCAGTTATGCCAATAAGTTTTCGTCATAGAAAGTGAGCACCAGAGACCACATTCTCTAGAGAGGGAAGCAACACTTTCTCTTGTCCTATTTGATAAAAATGGTTTGCTACATTTCAAGAATTCACACAATTTTTACATATCATTTGCCTAGTTTAAGTTTCATATCCGTAGAAGTTTCAACTGTTGCTTGAGTCATATTTGGAACAGTCAACGGACGCAGTCCACCTGTCCGATTCCCATCGTTCAATGAACTCGTTCGAATCGGGGTTTCGGGAGTCGTCAGTCTATACGAACTTATGATGATGACGAGACTGACTGACTAAAATATTCTGTGCCCAAGGCTGATCGCAACATGGTATGAAGGAAAGTTTTGTAATCCGAAGAAAGGAAAACTGGGACTTCATCCAGCGAACATATCACATTCTGACGAACCTCGTTTGCCACCTCGACCCAGCAAAAACAAAACCGCAAAATTATGTAAAATCTTGGAACTCCGAGCGAGAACACGAAAACAAATTGAAGTCATGAAGTGCATTTCGACGTTGTTGCCTGTCTGGAGTCTGATGATGTTTGCTGTCTGATGTCTGCAGACTGAAGACCCGAGGGCTGAGCCGCATGTTCGAGCTGCCGCTCGTAAGTTCGGTCGGAATGAAACAATTCGATCTGCGGATGCCTCCGCCGTGCCGAGGCACCTCACGTACAAATTTCGACTCACGATCTTGCACTATTTAAACATTTATAACTAACACCTGCAACAACTCCAGAGGCACGACAACGAGAACAACTCCTAGAGCAGCCGTCGCAATGACAACCGCCACAACGAAGATCCCCGGCATCAGCATCAGCGCCGACATCAACGACAGCCACGTCACAGACGTCAACGCGTCCGTCGTCACTGGCGGTGCATTTTATTGGAAATTTCGACAGCACCTAGAACTATGATGTCCGCGACCTGAGAACACTACATGAACGAGAACACTACGAGGACGTGGATTTGCCCACTTTGCAGCATTGAATCCCACGGATTACTCGAATGCGTCCACAACTCCACGGCTTCTGTGGACGCCGATAATTCTTCGAAGACGTCGACACACAGAAAAATACGGCGATTCGACATGCAACAGTTTGAAAGGGGTTCGTTGCATACCCAGACTTAGTCCCAACCGATCCGGCATGCAAGTCATTCATCCGATGTTGCATACCGCCAACATCCTCTTCTGCCCCGCCATGTGGAGGACTGGAGCGCCGAATTCCGCCGTGCAACATAAATTCGTAACCTTTAAACTCGTCGGCTGGGCTGCGAGTCGCTTGGACCAAAATAAACGTTACCTAACAGTTTGGGCTGCCATGCATCGGCGATAAATTGCCCCAATCGAACCGCCGCACGGCCCCTGGAACCTTCTGGCCGAGTTTCCCCCCGCTCGGCGGTCGACTGCGAAGGGCCGCCTGCGACCGCCGTCCGAGCCGGGACGTCTGCGGTTTATTTCAACGCAAATCTCGAGCCTTTGACAGCTGCAGAATGTGCAAAATTTTTATTTGGCCAATAAAATTTTATGGCCGTCGTCGTCGTCATCGTCTCAGCCTTGTGAGATTTAGATGCTTGCAATTGGAGTTTTCGATTTCCGTTGGCTGCGGAGAAAGTTCGCAGCCCCAGGCGAGAACTGGGACGGGAAGATTCGCTTTAGCGCGACTTGCAGCCTGGCTGCGTTGACCTTTATGCAAGAGCTGCTGCCCACTCAGTCGGCCTGCCGAATCCTCGGAATGGGGTCACCCGCAACACTCTTACTGTTGCCGCACTGTTGCCGACCAGAACGCGCAGATTGTTCTCGCTGGCGCGTGGTTCGCGCTCTTTCGGTTTCGTCGAATGCGTCACGTTCACCGGAGCCGTCGTCGCCCGTGAGGTCGAGGTCGTGATTTCAATCTCGCTTTCCTCCGGCTCTGTCTTTCGTTTCCTGTTTCGCCGTCGTCGTTCTGCTCTCGTCCCAGCCAGCCCTGAATGCCCGTCGACGGGTTCACATTCGAATGATTTATTTCCGAAGTTTGTCACTCAGTCGTGATGGCTCCGTGCTCTAATTGCCCGGGATCGACATATTTATTAGTTTATTGTCTGGCAGGATGTCGAGTGAGGTCTCCTGTGGAAATTTATAGTAACGAGCTTTTCTGGTTCTGCTCTGGAGGGACGTACAAACCGACGTCTGCATGTCGGCGAATCCGCTCGTTCATAAGTGAGTGACTGTCATGAAGCGGAACTGGTCAGAGGAAAATAACTGTTGGCAATCCATGTAGAATTAATAATGTGGAATCGATACCATCAACATGGAGATATCGAAACCAAGTATAAAATTTACAATCAAAACGAACCACTCAACAAACCCAAGCGAATACTTATGGGATCTATCGTCAATTTATAGGAATTAATCTGTCAATACTTTTGAAATCTTCACATTCACGCCTTGCGCTTCTTCATTTTCTTTCGTCAGCAAGACCCACAGTATTAGGTTGTTTATCAAACATCGACAACTGTGTATGCAAACATCCAATAAGGTGATTTTGAACTCTCGCGCCCCTGAACATGACTAGTGGGAGGACGTGGAAGAAGATGCGAATCGGCTGAATTCCAAACAATACATGTACCAAGAGTCGCATCATCCACAAGCTGCGATCAGGCTGAAAACAAATGCGGCCAGTAGTAGTGCCTCTTGACACAAGTCTAGCTCAGGCCCGAAACTTTCGTCGACCACGGTCTGGACGGAGTGCAGCAGGCGGCGTCCGTGGCTCGGGATCCACTGGCGGACACAGTGGAAATGAGATATCAATTGCCGCACCACGATCGCGATGCACTTGCCGCGATCGCGACCACAACTGCAGCCACTCCAACACAGCACAGCACGGCACAGCACCCTCGGCGAATTTTCACAATTGCACAGCGTCGATTCGACATTCGGTCCTATTCATTAAAACGGCGAGGCGAGTTTTGGGCGCACCGCCCGACGATCATTCGTGAGCCTAAATGGTCGCCATTACTTGATGGGCCACGCCCAGGCACATAGGCGCTTGGAACAATGCGATCGAATGTGCGATATCATTGAGCGCACTTGGCAATCGCGGGTCCCTTGCCGCGAGGGGTTTTTAAACTTGATAGCTTTCATTAGGTCCGGCTTGGGTTGGCCCGTCCCGGCCCGGCATCGACAGACGTGGACGGTGTTGCCTAGATCCGATCCGATGCGATCCGACCCCTCCGCGGTCGCGGCGAAGACACGCGCTCTGCATGCTGGCCCGTTCAGTATGCGAGCCGACGCCCACCCAAGCAGCAGGTGACTCGGCGGGCAATCAGTGGCCATTGTTCGCGGGGGGAGCTGGTGGCCGAATCGGTGGGCGGCCTTCCGTGGATACACTGAATACTGAAAGGCGCTTAATTGAAATGCACAAAGAGAGGAAATCGAATTGGGGAAACCTGGACCTGAACTTGGGCGAGTTGTCTGGCGAGTCGAGGGCACTTCCTCGAAACGATTCTTCTACGACTGCAGTTCCAAGGACGCTCCACATCAGGGTCTCAGCGATTTAAGCAAACTTATTTTGTCTTCTTGCTCGTGTATTATTATTGATATCGATTTTCGAAGCGATCGGAGGCGAAGCACACCAAAAATAGAGTTGGTTCTTAACCAGAAACGATCAAAATTAATCTGAAGAGATTTGAAAATCCACATCCTCAACGATCCACAGAATTGGAAACCAATTTGTGGCTGGTTTCGCCGTAGAGGGTGCAGCCCGAAGAACTGGCTTATCGCACTCATGCTGTGGTTCCAGCCACAATGGCTGAGACAATGTTGTGACACAGACAACTCGTTATTTGCATGGCGGTTGTTGCTATCACTAGCGTTTTGTCATGTCTTTGCACATGCGAAAAGGTGTTTTGGCCACGTTGCGGCAGCTGTCGGGGTTGCCAGTCGTGGTGCCGTTGCTCGCGGGGACTGTTGCTGATGCCTGCCAGCGCAAGCACTCTTGGAGCCCGGCACATGAGACTACGCATGTGTGAGTCCTTGAGCCGGACCAACTCCGCAGCCTGCTCGCTCTCCGAAATTCGTGATTTCTGAATCCAGATGGGCGGACGGAGACCGGACGCCGTGATAAGAACAGGACACACCCAGTGCGGCTTTGACCCCGCGTTGTTGTTTGTAAATCACTAAGCGTGGAACACCGCGGTTGACTCCAGTTACACGCTGTCCACGCCGTCGAGGTCTTCATTATAACGGGCATTATAACGAGCTGCGTACGAGCCTGTTCACCCCTCGCCTTCATCTGCCCAGAGTGTCGAGCGAACACGGAGCGGTGACTGATTCAGCCACCACTCAGAGGTGCTCTAATTCAATTGGGAGTGTTTCCTCCGACGTTCCTAGATCGCCATTTCGCCAAGTTCCACGAGGTCAAGTCCATTCGCAACCCGTTTAGTTCTGAAATTGATTTTCCAATTGACTCCACTAAGGTCCGAATCCTTCAACGGGTGGACCACCTGACGGGCAGCCTGCTTTGCGCTCCATCAGGTCTTCGACTCCAACTCGAGCCCCTCGTGAACTGCGGCGTTGAACCAGACCTTGTCTGCGCTCTGGAGCTGGCGGAGCTGCGCCGATGCAGAGGCTGTTGTTAGGTCGAGTTCTGCGAGTCGCCGCAGCAACACGAGAATAAATCGCATCAATTTCGTGGCCGCGGACTACGTCTTCCTCAGGACTCCTGGTGGCTGTTATTGTTCCCAGCTTCAATTACTTATTTAATCATAATTCGTTCGCGTTTCATCAGTCATCAATCATCAAATGAAGCCGGCGTTGCGACGAGGAGTGCGGCCACTGGCTGACCAGCCAGCATTATGAGAGAGCTGACAGATTGGCTGCAGTGAGCAGCGATCAATGGGAAACCAGCAAGAAAACCAGCAGAGGAATCCGCGGCGGCAACAACTGCCGATGATGATGATGAACAGCTCGGGCACTACAACAATTATCTAGTCAACAGTCAATCTCGTTGAACTTGCGCGCTCCACTCGGCACATGGGCGCGCACAAATCAATCGATCACGTTTTCTGATTCTCTGGCGTTTGGCGCGCCAGCGAAACCAAACAAAGCGGCCGGGCTGCTGCCCATTCCCATCCCCATGGCCCCAGAAGCTCCGACCGATGAAGCCGAGGAACAGTCTGCTGCTGCCACAAGAGCAAAAAGTGCAGCAGCACCAGACCAAGAGCAGCAGCAGGAAGCAGACAGATGTTTGTATTCAACCACTTGCTGCCGTCTGCTGTCTGCTCCTGCTCTGATTGATCACTCGGAACAGTTAGCAGACAATGTCTTCTTATTGCTCATTTCTATTTATGA
This sequence comes from Coelopa frigida, assembly GCA_017309665.1. Classification (NCBI taxonomy): domain Eukaryota; kingdom Metazoa; phylum Arthropoda; class Insecta; order Diptera; family Coelopidae; genus Coelopa; species Coelopa frigida. The sequence continues at coordinate 33,286,885 of CM029561.1, read as the reverse complement.
TCTCGATCTATGGATCGAGGGCAGATTAATGCAGCCGAGAACGGCTTCGACGGAACCACATCTGCTGCAGCGCTGGCGGACAAAACGGAGCTCCGAGGCTGTCGATCATCTAATCAGCGCTTTAGTGTAATAAACAGTTACGCCTATCTGGATCGGTGCCGGAGTCCCGGTTAAAGGACGCCAGGGCCAAGTTCCAACTCCTGTGCATCAGGGCCACGGGATGAGGGATGATCTCAAAGTGTTAATACAAAATGCTTTGAAAACGAACTCGTTCATCGCTCAGGCGTAATGGATGCCTCATAATCGCGCACAGTCTGCAAAATCCAATACCACTCAATCCGCTTCGACTATTGCCGTTCGACAATTAACTGCAATCATCCGCTGACCACGGCGACGAGGGAGAAGACGTGGGTCGCCATGCAGGAGGGAACTCCGGCCACGACTGTGTCTATAGGCCAAAACACGTAGCACCAGAAAATCATAAATTTTTCGCGTGCGGTTAACTGATTGTCATTGCTTTAAAACATGTTAATGCTTGACGCGCACAATAAATATTGGAGGTTCCTTTAGCGGCCTGTCATGTTCGCAATGGCTGAAAGCACACACGCCCCCGCCTCGACCCGCACCGCGCCAAACCCCCTCTAACGGCGTCGATTGGGCCGATTTCCTTCGTGCCCACTCTTTGACAGGGCTCCAAAGGTGCGGGCGTCGATTTCTGACGCGGAACTCTAATGGCGACAACCAGTCTCATGGGTCTCGCGACACGTAGCTCGGACAAAAAGTGCCCCATTACAATCGAACCGCAGCCATGGCCACAGTCAGCACATTACAATAAAAGATTGATTAGTCGCAGTCAAAATAAACCACATAACAATAAATTCTCAAATTTCGGAGTTTGCCTTTATTCACAGTGACACGACAACAACAACAACAACAACACCGACCCCGGTCGGCCCAGTCAATCGCCGTTCCCGCAGCATCAGGTCCCGCTGAACCCACATCACATGCGGCAACGAACGACACAGACTCGGCGTCTGAGGCTCGGTGACCGTCGGGTTCTCCTGCACCAGCTCCCGCCCCTCCCTCGTCGCCCTCCCCGCGTGCCCACCACTCCCACCGTTGGCTGGCATTTGCCAATTGCATATGATTTTCCTGAACTTGTTGCGCCCGCGCCGAGCACCCCCATGTCAAATGTTGCTGTTGTCGCTGTGCGATTGTCGTCTGACCTGTTCAAAAGTGGCCCCAGCCTGGGTTCGGTGCCTGCGACTCGCGAGACAATCGTTTACAAATGAATTGCAATATTTTCGTTTCGAGAGCAGCAGGAATGGAAACCGCAAGGAAGCCAGCGAATAGATTTCCCCGTTTTATCTCTCTCATGGCTCTAATGCTTCTGTCCATGTTTAATGTTGATATCTTGACTTCGGCTGGGGCTGGTGCTGGTTCCCACGACACGATCAGAACTTTTCTTAACACCGTCCGAATCAATTGCGATTATGCCGTTCTGGGCTTCAGGTGGCAAAGTTCTTGCCAAGTCAAGTTCCCAATTGGTTGCAACTCGCTGACAGCTTTTAAGAAACGTTTTAGCCGATTTGGCAGCCTGGGCGTCATAAATCACCGTCGCAGTCGCATTGTGTGCGCTATGCCGCAGCTTTCAAAGTTCATACTCGTTCAATGTGGCCAGCGACAGGCAGCCTTTGCCACGCCTCATTTAATTATTGTTCTAACAAATTTTTCCGTGCTCCGCGCGATAAACATCTCGTTCTATCCAAAGACATTGAATGGAATGTGGTCGTTGCTTTGTAAGGCTCATTGTGTTATTGTTATTGTTGTTGTCATTGCCGTTGTTGTTCCTGTTGTTAATTTCCTGTAGAGATTTATTGGCGGCGTTCTGGCGTTTATTGTTGCTGTTTCAATTTTTCAATTACAATTAAATTTGAAGAAAATCACCCAAGGAGAAGCCGACTAGCGAGTTTGTCGCCTGAGTCTTTTGTTCGGGTGGTCGGTCGTTTTCTGTGTCTCCATTTAAGGATGGTTTTTGGAGTTTTGCCTGGGTTGGTATTCCCCGCATATTCTCAGTCCACAGGAGAGCTCCTCAGCCTCATCACGGCATGATGGAATTGGTAAAGTTCCTCGCAAAAGGCTTGGAAGTGCTTGCAAATCGTTTTGGCTGCAAGCATTCCTTATCGGCGGCTGCGAAAGCACGCTATCTCTGGCCACTACTACGAATATGGCAGCTCGGGAGCTTCTTCAGCACAGATAATTTCAACAGGCCAATACACAAATACTTCAAATTTACGGAGAACGATTAAAGCGCAAGCTAATTGTATTGACACTAAGAACTCAGGTCCAGGTATGCTTTTGTGGTCCACAACGGTGCCGCAGTCACGTTTGCGAGAACGAAGAGCGGACAAGAAGACGATGTTGCTCCCCTCGCGTCTCGCTGCCCTTCACCACTGCCAGAAGGAGGCCAGCCGTGAAGTGGAGCTTCTGGTCCGCAGCCACCCATCAGCGAACTCATCGACATCATCAAGCGGGCAGCTCTGGCAGCCGTCGTGGTCCAGTCGCTCACGATCCGACGTTTTAATGTGAAGCAATTTGGTCGCGAATTGGCTTCAACACTTCCTTGAGCGACTCCCGCCGCCTTGAACAGAGGCAGCCGTGAGTTTGGGGTTCTGCTGCAGGCCCTGCTCTTGATTTCGAAATTGCGAATTATCGAACGAAAGTGTTAATAGAAATGGCAAAACGGTTTTGGCAGAAAGCAACCGCCCAGCCACTTGTGGGCCCATCCCTGACCCCAGCGACCCCAACGAGGCGCCCCAAATAACTCCGGACCCACGCGCCAACTGAGCACTCATCGCCTCATCGTAGATCGAACGGACCGCGCTCTATTAATTTTAATTCCGAGTTTAATGGCTGCGTTGATTTACGGCACCTCATCACGAGATCCGCACATCGGCGCGGCAAGTGCGGGATCGACCGCCCAGCCATGTGATGAATGGGTGGGTGAGGGCTGATAAAATTGATGGAAGCGAGCTCGAGGCGGCCGGCGTATGCCGCCGAAACTGGTTCGGACACAGCGGCCGAGCGCTCAGCGGCTGGCGCTCCTGATTTCTCTTCACAAATTCCTCCACTCTGGCTGCACGGAGAAATTGAAGCGAAATAACTCAGGGTTTCTATTAGGATCAGTGCACATGCTGAAACTTGTTCCTTGACATTCACGGGCGAACAGAACAAGCCACGGAAAACTGCAACTACGTCGAGGGATCGGCGAATGCATGCGTCGATAATTCCGAGAGCAGCGACGACCACGCCACCAACAACAGCAACAGCAACAGCAACTCCGCCAGAACGCCTGCAATGGAAAAGCCCGGCCCAGTCCGACCCAGCCTCGCTTTGAGGCAGTTCCGAGAAATCGAAGCACACCTTTCGGAACAATACCTTGGCAGCGAGGCGGCCCAAACTGATCGAGCGAGCAGTCAGAGCTATGGCAAAGAATGGATTCGCAGATTTGTCGAACACAGTGCCAGCTGTTCTGCATTTGCTGCAATTAAGCGAGCCCACCGAGAGTCTCGTGCAAGGTCCCCTCACCCCACCCACACTGCGCGAAACTCCGATGGGTCCCTTGGCCGAAGCGAGGCGAACCACAGCTTGTCGGCCGGACCGATCAGTTTTCGGCGACCGTAGGTTGTTGGGGGAGCCAGGTGCTCTAGGGGCACCTGTGCCCTCTATTTTCGCCGTGTAGCCGCAGCCAACCCAACCCAGACCCGCCTCGTTAAGCTCGCCATCGATCGGATATCGTGTCCGGGGATCACACATTTGAACTAGTCCGGCATCAGCTCGACGACTGATTGGCTGCGGCTCCCACCCTGAAAGAAACCAATGCTAATTATCAGCTGGCTGGAAGGTCGAACAATATGGGATTGAAGTGCATGAGGTGGACCGAAAGTGGTGCCAATTGCTATAACTGGTCCATTTAGGAATTAGCAGGGTGTCTCGAAATCGTCAATAATTGAATTGTATCTAACTATGACTCTTCCTCATAATGAACTCAGAGACGTTGGAGCGAAGATTCGGTAGAATGTCTCTTGCGGCAAGTGCAGCCTAAAGGTCGGTATATACAAAAACACAACTCTACGAAAACTTAAAAATCATAATAGGAATATAATAATAAGAAATTTCAATAAAATTCAAAATTTAAAATAAAATTCAAAATTTCCAATAAAGTTCAAATTCATAAATTTCAATAGAAATTCAAAATTTTCAATAGAAATTCAAAATTTTCAATAGAAATTCAAAATTTTCAATAGAAATTCAAAATTTTCAATAGAAATTCAAAATTTTCAATAGAAATTCAAAATTTTCAATAGAAATTCAAAATTTTCAATAGAAATTCAAAATTTTCAATAGAAATTCAAAATTTTCAATAGAAATTCAAAATTTTCAATAGAAATTCAAAATTTTCAATAGAAATTCAAAATTTTCAATAGAAATTCAAAATTTTCAATAGAAATTCAAAATTTTCAATAGAAATTCAAAATTTTCAATAGAAATTCAAAATTTTCAATAGAAATTCAAAATTTTCAATAGAAATTCAAAATTTTCAATAGAAATTCAAAATTTTCAATAGAAATTCAAAATTTTCAATAGAAATTCAAAATTTTCAATAGAAATTCAAAATTTTCAATAGAAATTCAAAATTTTCAATAGAAATTCAAAAAATCATGAAATTCATTAAATTTTTGCGATTTTTTGTGCGCTAGTTATAAATATTTGAGGATGTAAAGTTTTTGAAAAACTTTCTTTACATTTTTCAATAAGATAAGAAAAACTACTCGAAGTTGCGTTAATCAGAAAATATGTAAAACATCCAACGAGCTCCATCGAAGCCCGATCAGGGTCCAGCAACTGGTTTCACCGCGAAGCTTAGTTCCTGGGTGTATTTATGTTCTTATAATTTCGCATATCAGATCGGCCTGATCGGCGACCAACCGAAGGACCGATGCAAAGCCGAAACTCGAAGCCCGAAACTGAACCCGAGATGAATCTGTTGTGGCAATGACTGGGCTGAGTCCGCGCCGCGTATCCTCCGCGCAACTCTCCGATCCTGAAGGGCAACCTGTTTCGAGTTTTGGCAAGACACAAAGTTTCAGAAGAAGCTTGAGATCTTTCCGAGGGCGTTTTTATTATGTTTTAAACATGAGCATCCATGATAAATTGAAAATAAAAATATAATAAAATTTTACGATATTGTTTCACGCACACTCGACTCGACGTGGAACCAATTGGCCGTGCCTGGGACGAGGCGTCCGTCACTCATCTGCTCCCATCTCAGGGTCGCGTCATGCTGGGGTGTGGAGCGAGTCCAACAAAGGCTCCTTACGACATATCGCGAGATTGATCAATGCAGATTGCGTACAACAACAACGGGAGCAAATTAACGAATACCACAGTGTCCAGCCACGGCTGATTCACGGCAAGTCGACCTGTTTCGCCTTAGCGAATTCTCTACGCCGGCCTCCGGGTGGAGGAAAATATGTCTGTCAATCGGCGGATCAACTTGACACATGGCCGGGATAAGTTGTTGTGACGACTCCACCAGGGACATAGGTTCCGATCAATCGCTGCTCGTATGCCGAAACATTATGAGGGACTTGATTTGTTAGAGACATGTGGCGTTCTATCGAGAAGGTTTTAAATTTAAACTTTAAATGGGGCCTTCATCCATCAGAACAACTCCAAGCCGACCATTCTCGTGGAGCACGGCCGCGATTGGAAAGTGCGCGGTACTTCCAGGTTGTTCCCACCGCTCCGAAACCCAGCCATGACCTTTACGCGGAACCATTTGAAAGTATCACGAGTGACGATCTTCCCACCTCGGCGGCGTGTGATCGCAGGAGCAAAGGCTAAAACTCCCTTCGCGCGATAAACACCTCGCCGACGAGCAACAAATCACAGGATACGGCTTCTACGTGCCACTGCCAAGGAGGTCACGTGCTTTACGACGCACACTCGCGTCACGTGATAATGTGACGAAAAAGTATTTCCCCTCACTCGGCTGATTGATTTAATAAAGTAGCTGTGCGGGCGGCCATTGCAATAACTCTGGAAGTATTGGGCGGCCGACAACCGGCCGCCCCCACCGACAACGACCAACAAGCCAACAACATCATCATAGCCAACATGTACAACATCTTCGCCGGCGAGTACATCATCATCATCGACATCGTTGTCGGCAACGAGGAACGCGTAGACATAAACATGTTCTTAGGGGGCTCGGAGAAACTCCTGCCTAGACGAGGCGACGACGTCGACGCCGGGAACTCGACGACGGCCGCGGCGAGGGTCAAAAGCAGCCATGCCTCACTTGTCTCCCTCCTGCGGCCCGGACCGCGTACGGCGATCACCGCCGCCTCCATGATGACCCTAGTTAACTAATTGACAGTATCGTGACTGGAATCAATTTGTTTGTTTGTTCGTTCGCTGCAGTGGGCTGCGTCCACGTCGCGACCCGGGCTGCGTCCATCGCCGGCCGCTTGACCAGCCGCGCGACGTGTTGTCATGACTTTATGAATGATTTACGATGCGTCTGCGCGATCTCTCGCATTCGGGATGCCAACTACATCTGCAGCCCCGTCGCTACGTGGCCACGACGGCCCATCAACGTCCGTCCGGCGGGTCCGCGGCATCCACCGACGACACTGAAAATAGGTACTTCGAGACCTTGCAGCCTTGCCTAAATTTCCATCATGATTCAATAGAAAATTATGTTGCTCGCTCGCACTGACCCGCCGTCGACAGCGTCGGCCGTCGTCGGTCGTCGGTCGTCGGTGGGTGTCCGTCATTACTGCTTCATTGTTTATTGGCGAAAATGCTAAATTTATTCGGAGGGTCTTTAGGCAACTCAACTCGGTGAGTCTTCGGAATGGGCTCCCCGAGTGCGCTCCCGATGCCCTCCGAACTCTCCCACACACCACGGGTCCATCGCGATCGCCGCGATCGTTCACTTGCCTGATTCTCACACACTTCGTCAGCCCGCGGAGAGCTCGGCGCAGTCGATCCGTGCCGATCGCTGGTAATTGTAATGTTGCTGTCGAACTGTGCCCCGGCGCTGTTGCTCTTGTGGCAGTGAGGTAGTACCGCGTTTGTGTGGATAAATGTGCTGCAAAGGGCATAATTATCATCGCCGCCGTAAATCAGTGAAAATCGTGTTCTAATCTAATTGAGTATGGAGTCCTGGGAACGTCTGTGTAATGGAAGGCACTCAGGGAACACAGAGTTCGGTCTTCTTTGTTGCACTAAACTCCTCGTTCTGCTGTCACATTGTAATTGGACCACCCCGATTGACTGCAGATGACAGCATCTAACAACCCTATAGTTGAAATATCATAATACAGCAATTAGAAATTTGTTCACAAAGAAGTCCTTAAAAAAAGAGGTCAACAAGTGAAAAGTACACATTGACGAATCGCTAGATAGTTATTATAAATCGAACTACGTTTTCTTTAACTGACTTCTCTACCCGTAGTCCCAGTCTGTTGTGATACTTGGGTATTGTGAGGGGTAGGGTCAGCCACAGAAGTCCGCAGCATGTTCCAGACCGAGAGGTTAACTCGCAGTTTAATACTAATACCCAGACGCAGATGGCGAAAGCGCTCCGCACAAATATCGATGGACGCGTATGTCTGTTGTTGACCCAAGCACACAGCGAAGCTCAGCATCGCCCAGCCCAATCCAGGCAGCAGAATCCAGCCGAAGTCGACAAAATCATTTGCACTCGCGAGCACTGGGAACCTGCCTCTGATAACATCGAGCGTGCTCACAGAGATCAAGTCTGGCGGTGGGCACGCGCTGCCAGCCCAACCGCAATCCGGCTGTCTGGCTGGCTCTAGCCAGCCATAAATGGATCGTTCGACGGCAACGTGTTGGGCGCTCTGGGGCTGTGTTGGTCAATGCCACTGCATGAAAAATGATTTCGTTTCGGGAGTGGCCCCAAATTCGACGTCTTTGATCTTCGTCGTGATCAATCGAGAGCAATAGTTCAGATTGTTATGCTTCGGCCGGCCGGTTCCGCAGTTTCTTCGCCTTCGCCTTGCAATTTCTTGCAAAGACGGTCTCAGAAAGCACAAAGCCGCGGCGATGGCGATGATTATAATATTTGTAGATTTTTGAAGATCAGGTTTCGCACGCTTCGGCCGCACTTGCTCCACTCTTAGGGCAGCCACGAACTCCGCCACGGCTTCGATCCTATTGCGGCAGGCTCTCTATCGATCTGCCGTGCTCTGATTTACGTTTGCAGCTCTTACTGACCCAGATCCGGAAATTGTTTTCATTTAACTCAATAAAGATGGCAGACACTTCATTGCGGTCGGTCGGTCGGTTGGTCGACCAGGTCGGCGCGGACCAATGATCCAGCTCTGCACTTGCCGGACTCGGTGGCCGACGCTCGCTGCTCCGATTAGGTTCACTTCATCGCCCGGAGCGCTGCCGGACGACGTAAGCGACTTTTGTCCCAAGTTCGTGATCAACGACTCGCCCGGGCCACGTTCGGATCTCTCTCTCTCTCCTGAGGATCAGCTGTCGCCTCCCTGCCCTCCCCCATGGACCAGGTGCTCCGTTCTGGGCCACGTTTGATTGCGATTGTCTAATTAAGTTCATTTCGTTAATTAATTTTAACTAACTGTAAACTACTCCCTGGGTGCGGCTCTTTCGCAGGTCCCGGCCGCCCCGCCCTGGTCAAGACCCAGCGCTCCGACACTCGGAAACAATGGTAAATCGCTGGCAATTGCCAAGTTTATTAGTTCGTGCATTCATTTCGTAATTGCTTCAATTGATTTCGAGATGAGCCCGAGACCCAGACCGAGACCCAAACACAGACCGAGGAAGAGTCTTTCCATCGCAATAAATTGTTTGCGACTGGTCTGCACGGGTCGCCTCCTCTTCTCCCCGGCTCTTGCGGCGCCCCCCACCGCCCGTCCACGGTTGGTGGGTTCCCTTGGCTTCGCTCGGTTTGTTGGCTTTTGGGCCATGATTGTAAATCAGTTTGTCTGCTGTTGAACTCGCATCAGCAGAATCACGACTTCGCAATGTTGCCAATTCTCCGTTCTAACTGTACAACAGGTTCAAGCCAATTGCTGAGAATTCGTTTATCTGCCGTTCGGTGGCTCGGACGGTTCTTGGGCCAGCTTCCTCCAGTTTTAATTATCAAAATATTTCAGCGATTTCGTTCAGGGATTGGCAGAGACTGCAACCGCGCAATTAAAGCCAAAACCAACCATCGAAGCGTCAAAAACAAAGCCCATTAAAACCCTACAGGTCAAGCAATCGTGAGCATCGTAAGGTGGGTCTCTTAATTAATGTGTCACCAAGTGGTGGAGAGAAGTTCTGAAAGGTACGAGATTACATGATCTCTGGCATTTTAGAGCACTCCGCACCACATTCATGCATAGTTGGAACTGTATTTTGGACCACTGACCAATATTAATCACATAAATTCGGAAAACTGACTGAAACATTTTTTACAAATTATGAACTCACCTTTTCTTCAAATTGGCGTTTTAAATTGGTTTTTAGATTTTATAATTTTAGGTAAATTTGATAATACTTCAATTTTACAACTTTGTAAAATCACATAATACTCAAAATAGACAAAATTATTGTTATACCAATTTAAAGAACTCGAATAGTCAGACGAAAATTATAACATTTCAGAACTCGGACGGAAAGCAGGAGTGCAATATCGCACATGTGTTTGTGTGTGGCTGGGCTCCTCGGATCCATTTGACTGCTGGAGCCTTTGATTTATTGGAGTCGTTGATTGATGTCGCATTCGTTTCTGAGCCTGATAATTAAAGCCAAACATTTCGTGCCGAACATTCATAGCTCGGCGTGGCTCGGGCCCAGATTTAAGTCGGTCAGAATTTGGGTCAGTTGCGACCGTGCCGATCATCGGACATGACGCCAGCGAAGGAGTGCTCAGTCCGAACCGAGTCGTAGAAATGGAAACCGACGAGTGGCCGATGCTCCGCAGTCGCCTCCTCGTTCTTGCAGTGGTCCTCTGGCCTGCATTCCTGCGATGGAAATGCGCAGTGGGTCTGCGGGCCATCAGTTAAGCGACATTTTCTTTCTTTCGTTACCCGGCACGCGTGGGCGTTCCGGCACACGATCTGAGCCGCGGGCCGGGGCTCTCGACGTCTCTCACGGAGTCGATCGTGTCACATCAAACGCGTGCCCGAGTTCGAAGATCGCCGCGGAAGGCGACGGACGTGTTCAAACAAACCGCAGAAGGGGCGAATCCGAATCCAGGGCAGCGCAGGCAGCGACGGAGAAATGCGGCAGAGCATGCGATCGCTTTTTGCCGCCCGGCAGCGGCTTTGGTGGCCGCTCTCGATCTTTGTCAGCGCCAACTCGGACGTCGCGTGGTTTGTGCTCCACACATTCTTCTAGGTCCAGAGTTGCCGTCGTCAACTGCTGGACGGAATTGAAACTTTTCCAATCTTGCGCTGAAGCGGTGGACACAGGCGGAATTGGAAATCGAAATCATCGGCAACCCACGGCAACAACAGCCATCTGCGGAAATGTCACAAAGATACCCACGAGACCGCCGACTTCGCTCTCTCCTCCCCGCCGTTGACGGCGGCGCCAGCACGCGATTCGTGAGTTGCGGCAGCGCATGCGCAGAAGCATCCAGCAATCGATCTCAAACTGTGCGCATGCGCCGAGATGACAGATTGATGCAGGCGAAGGCTTAATTATTCAAACGCAAGGCGGGCCATCGGAGCCGCGAATCCCGCGTTGCCAAGAGGCGAGCGGCAGGCGCTGGAGTCATCGTGGTGAGCACCCAAAGCTGCTTCTGTAGACGATGGAAACTATCGATTGTTCGGGATCAGAAAAAGCAATGAAAGCCATGCTGAACTGTTTGTTCGATGGGTGAAACTTAGGCTCCACAGTCCTACTGGTTTCGTCCTACTTCCAGAAGGACGACCTCCGCCCAATCACTTCCAGAAGCCTGTCTATCCGAGCACCTGAGATATTTTTGATTAACTAACGGCTATCGCTCTTCACGCCGAATGGGCAGCCGATTAATTGCGCTCACAACGTCGGGAACTATGTTAAAGTCATCGTCGTGATAAATGGTTGGTGCTTCAAATTGCAGTTCGATCGGCGGATGGACGACGGCTGCAGCCGACGTTCGCCATTGCGAAGCGACATCAATCAGCAACAACAACAAAGGGCGGAGACGCGCGTGCCCAGTTGGGGAATGCGTGAACGAGTGCGGATATTGCCTGCAGCAGACCCGCTATCAATAAAATTGACGTAAAATGTATCTAACGCGTTGCGGCGACGGGGCAGAGACTCCGTCCAAACCCTGCCCCCGGTGGGCGGAACGCCGCAATGGATGACAAATTACCCGAATGCATGAGAGACCGCCTTGAAAACTGCCCCCGATGCGATGGCGTTGGTGCAGATGGTATCAGTATTAGAGCCGTGTTGCAAGTCGAGGCTGGTCCCATAATGCCCAAACGTAATCCTGCGGACCAGGTTTTTCTGGACTCCATCCATTTAAGACACAAATCATACGATGATGTAAAACTATGCAAATATTCAGAGAGCGAAAATTAGGTTCGAAAATTAACGAATTAACAAGACAAGTATAATACACAATCGATTATTTTACTTGTCTCGTTAATCGCTTTCCGAATCGAATTTTGGATTCCTCAGACCAAGATGAGAGGGCCGAAATCTACGTCGACGGCCAAGAAAACAGAAACCTCACGATATGAGTTATATTGCTATGTTTTTGCTTTAGAAATTTTCGAATTTCAGCCATTTATTAACAATTGACCCCAACAACAGCAGCAATTTAATCTCCTCACGTCCGCAATGTCCTTCTTTTAGGATATGCTGTACAACAATACACATTTCGACATTTCAAGCCAGCAGCGACCTCACTGAATGTTGCGTGTGGTACTCAATAATAACAGAAATTGGAACAAGCAAATCGGAGGATAAAAACATGCAAACTTGAGAATCATATGCTTATATAGATCCAAGTGCAAGATCTGGTTTCCCTCTTGATTTTCTCTTCGAAGTTCCTGGTCTTGATCGCTTTTGGTGTTCCCACAAAAATTTTGATGTTTTTGACGTGCGCCACTCGATCGGGGTCGGGAGGACGATCCCCAAACCCCGCAACAATCACTCAAAAGGCGGCTCAACAGGTCAGTGCGGACACTCGATTCATATTGCATTTCAGCACAGTCCATAACCCGTCGTCAGCGGTGACGATCCTCGTGAAAACCCATTTTACCCCGAAATTATATAGACATCTGACGTGTCAGAAACCTGCCCGACATCGCAACCCGTTCTGTAATCGAATCACAAGTCTTCCGCCTTCGCACGCCGTCTTCCGCCTTCGTGAGGTGTGAGACTCCTGACACCTTGGGCCGCCACGAGGGCTGTCGACCCGTCTGTCAACTGTCATAAGCCCGATTGCTGTGGTCCGGATAAAATGAAACTTTTGCTCTGAATTAACATTAATTATTACAATTTTACGCCAAATATCTTTCGAAGGACAACAGCTCAGGAGTCCTTCCTGCGGCTTGATGAAAAGGAAAGTAATACAGATTTATCCTTGTCGTCACCTTCTATCAATAATTCTTCCTTTAATAGTTGGACCCATAAGACATAAAACAACAACTAGCATCTGAGGAGTTCCGAAGCGAAAGTATCTGAAAATACAATAAAATCTCTAAAGAAAGCAAAACCTTATATCTCTCCATCTCTTCGACGTGATTAAAATAAAGTGATTTTCCATTCGTTCGATTTTGGAGGATCAAAAGCCTCAATCCTGGAACTGTCCAGAAGGGCAAAAATTGATGGATATGGAGTCATCCTCAGATTATTTATACGTTTCGTTCGTTTTGATGAAATTGAGGTCACCCTTGATCGATTGCCTGCCACGAAAGTGGACAATGCACCACTTAAAGCCCATGAATCGTCAGAATGTTTCAATTTCTAAAGGTTTGAAAGTTCCGCCCAGTGTTTCACCAAAGCGCTCCAAGCTGGCAGTGTTTCGCACAGTGTTCGAAGCTGCTCTCGGAGCAAATTAAGATATTAATCTGCGGCGCACTCCTTGCATCGACCCATTGCGCATCCTCCTGTTTGCATACGTCCCCGATTGGCAGCCACGGCGTCGACGCTTATCGTCTCGTACTCGCCGGGTTTCGTGGCCTTGCGTCGCGTTCCCTCCGCCGATGCCGCGGTTGGCTTAGCCGCCGTCCACACCGTATGAATCGCCTTGGCCGGCTCGTTCACGAAACTCGCATTAAGTTCATTGCCGGCCATTTGGCCAGCGACGCCCGCCTGTGTCAAGTCACAATCGGCTCATCATGCGGGGAGACCCTTGGCCACGTCAACTGGGGCCTTGATACGTCCACAACCGACCGAAGCCTCAACATCCCATCAGCCTAACTGATGTGTTTCACCTTAGACGGACTAAGTTCGGGTCGTCTTAGTAAGGAGTTAGTGAATTAGTTCTCTTTTGATCCCAGCACTCTAGATTTCCTATGGTTCTAAAGTTTATTTACATTCTTTAAGAAGGTTAGTGTTAACGTATACAACATATGTTGGTCATTGCAGAGACAAAAATTGTTCTCATTGCTTAAATAAACACAACATCTCCATCACCGATAAACGAAAGACTTCACCGAACTCGATTTTTCATTAACTGAACATCTCAATGTATACATATATCATCGGAAAGTTGCAGAATCTCGGCCACTGCAGCAACCTACCACAACCACTTCTCCACTGCGTAAGCTCGCGGGCCCTAATTGAAGAGCATATTAAACCAACAATAACATCTGAAAAACTGTAGTTCCTTTGCATCTCGCCAATAACAACATCACCAGAACCAATAATGACAAAAAAGGCAACAAATGAGCTTGATGAATGCTTAATAATGAGCGCGAGAGTAAAATTTATTGTGTGCGAGTCGTTGTTGTTGCAGCTCGTTGTTGATGCTGAGACGCAAATTATGTGTTTTGTTGTTCTTGTTTGGGGTTTTGTCGCTGCGAGAAAATTGATTAATTACGACGAAGCGCTGCAGACGACGAACACCGACCGCGAGGAGCCGCGGAGTCGCACCTCGAACCGCGCCACTTCCGCCCCCCTGTCGCACCCGAGCCGAATCGGGTGACATGGATTGGAAATTGCATTCAGCAACACATCACAAGCGCCGAGATCCCCGAGTGGACCGATCAATTATGCTGCCGTGGACGCAGTGGCAGCATCGATGGACCGTCGACGTTCCTCGGGGAGCGAAGCGAGGGTCGAGGTGCGACAGCGAATTGATTTAAGTTGCGAACAAAAAACGGGAACAAGCCAGCCACAACAACAGCAATGGCCAGAGCTGCAGCAGCGCCCCCGGCGATGTCTTGTTTTGTTGTTCTCTTCCCGATGTGGCTGCTGCTGCTGCTGCTGTCGAAGGGTTCTCCGTAATAAGCGCCCGTATTTAGGATGTCGCAACAACCATTTATATTCGTAGCTCCTTCCAGCAGCAACAGCAGCAGCAGCAACAACACGAACTCAACAAGCACTCGCTCGCTCGCTGATGACGTCCCCGGGCGCATTTCTGATGTTTCACTTTTTAATGGCCATCATCATCGGCGTCGCGGCTGCCGTCGTCATCGGCAGTCAACGACAACGTGTATGAAAAATATTAAAATTAATAAAATTCGAAAATATTGAGTAATTTCGGGATGAAAAATCGGCGAGAGCGTTGCCAAGTTTTTTCGTTTCTCCGAAACTTTGCGATCTCGACTTCAGTTTCAGTGTCAGAAATGATTTCTCTTCATGCATCGATCTGGAGTGTGGAAGGATCAAAGGATACCTCTAATTGCTATTGGCCCAAGGAGCATCTCGTACGGAGAAATATAATCAATTTAATTTTGGGATTTGATTAATTTTGAAACTTGAAAATTTTAATATTTAGGATGATTTAAGCTTTATATTAAATTAAAATGTAGTCACAAAACTAAAGATATCAAAAAAAAGGCTATATATTTATTTTATAAATATACAAATTGCATCTTGAAGAGAACAATAATAATAACAACTAAAAGAATTTTTCACTTATGTCGACTTAAGCTACCAGATTCTCCCGAGAGCATTGTGATCGATCGAAGGAAAGAAAAACGCGTTTGCTAAACGCGAAATTAGACTACTTAACTTTATTGTCAACGAAAAATACAAATCAAAAACAACAAAAAACAATGCCTCGATGCTGCGAGTCCAAAGTGGAACTTAAAAAATGCTGCTTCCTACTTGGTCGTAGTTTGGTTTGCAAGCTGCCAGACGTAGGATAGCTGCTGACTATCGCTGCTGTGGGCCGAGCCCGCTGGAGACCCACAGGAGACACCAGAGCTGCGCTCGTCCGGTGAGGTCGTCATCCGGGCGTTGCCATGGCGGTAGATTACTGCGGAAGAAGAGGGATCTGAGCGCATTTGTTATTGGATCGAAGATGCTATGTAACATAGATGGCGATTTGATCAACACTTACACAACAAAATGTATTTCTATGGGAGGACAACAACAGTAGATGTAACGAAAGAAGGAAGATGTAAAGAAAGGGAATGAACTAGCAACAGGGGACGTGGACAGAGACGAGGCGTCTACGAGGCCTGGTCCGATGGATTGAGCGACATTTGGCGCATGGTGAAGGTGGTTTCTACAAGAACAAAGAGCGAGACAGACACATTAATAGGGGTGCGGAGGGCGCGAGGTGGTGTGTGCCAAGAGAGTGGAGAACGATTCTGATAATTAGCGCTGGACTGAACGTGCTGACTGAGAGAGCTCTCTACACCCTCTCCCAGCCCTCCGAGACGGCGTACGTGGACTCGTTGTCCTGGCTGACGGCGTCGAGCAACTGGAAAATCTGTTGCACTGAAAGAGGGTGGAATGAGTTTAGCTCAAGTGCGGAACAGCGGAGGCTGGCAGAAGCAGCAGCAGAACGATTCGGAAGGCGGGAACGGCGCCCGTCCATCCACGGGAACGATCAGAACCGCGCTCTCTCTCGGCCCTGGCCCCGCCAAATCACGGCAGACTCTCACCCGGGGTTCGGAAGCCGTCGTGGAGCTTACAGTACTCATTCAGCTCGCGCGAGCTGCAGAGGGGCGTGTCCACCTGCGTGGTCTCGTTGAAGCGCGCGTAGTCGATCTCGTAGGCCTGGCGGTCCTTGTTGTAGGTCACGACCGGGTCGAAGCGGTGGCCCCACAGGATCTCGGTGTTCACGTAGCTGGAGCGCGCCTGGGTCGACTGGCCGGTGGACTCGACGGTGCCCTCCAGGATCACCACGATCTCGAACTTGTCCTGCAGCAGGTCCGTGGCCGACATGTTGTAGAGCGGCGAGTGCTCGTCGATCTTGTGCTCGATCACCATGGGCCAGATGAAGAACAGGTCGGAGCCGCACTCGTCGGCGCAGATCTCCAGCTCGGTGAAGTGCTGCGACATCACCTCGCCCTCCTTGGTGGAGCGCGTGCGGATCAGCTGCGCCCGCACGCCCGCCCCGATGATCAGCGACTTGCGCATGTCGCCCACGCGGAACATCAGCGAGAGGCCGCCGTCGCGCTGGCAGATCACGGCATGCTTCGAGAAGAGCAGCGTCTGGGCGCGCTGCTTGGCCCGCGTCATCTTGGCGAAGACGATGCCCGCCATGAAGGCCGAGGACATGACGCCGTAGATGGACTGGAAGCACATCATGAAGATGGCCTCCGGGCACTCCTCGGAGGTGGTGCGCACGCCGTAGCCGATCGTGTGCTGGGTTTCGATCGAGAACAGGAAGCACGAGGTGAAGCCGTTGATGGCCGACACGCACGGCTCCCAGCCGGACTCCTCTGCGGACGAGAGAGAACTCAGTTAAGTGAGTGTTTTCAAGGAGGTGGGCGATGGCGTACCCTGGTTGCTTGGCAGGTGCATCTCCTCGAGGTCGCCGTGTGTGTACATGATGAGCCACCAGAGCACGGCGAAGAAGAGCCACGACAGGATGAAGCTGAGCGCGAACACCAGCAGAGTCCAGCGCCACTGGGAGTCGACCAGCGTCGTGTACATGTCCTGCATGAAGCGCAGACGTCGCCGCATCAGGTTCTTCTGCAGGACGTTGCAGTCGCCGTTCTTGAAGACAGCGCGACGACGGACCTTGCGCATGCTGCCGGGCCGACAATTCCGCGATCTGCAAGAAGAGAACGAATTATCGAAGTGCCTGAAAGTATGCAATGCGGTGGACAAGGCATTTGGAGATTGTGCAAACACATAGACAGGGTGGTTCTGGTTTACACGAAACTCGACGTGTGTTAACAAGATCGCAATCAAGACCATGATCGGTAGAATACAAAATTGTCCACGAGTTAACATTTTGATCTCCCCTATTGAAACAAAAAGACCTTGAAGATCATCGAGAAGATTGATCCTCGGTTGTCCTTTGGTGTGTTCGAAAACGGACCCATGGTAAACTAATGAAAATACCCAGTTTCTCACAGTCGTCCCTTTGTTTGGTCCCTTGATCCCCTGACCCTCTTGCGAGCCAAATACCCCCCCCATATAGTCTTGATTCCGACACGGATCCTGTGTTCAGAGCTTAGTCAGCTGATTCCATGGCGCGTTTGCTGTTGCGCAATACGCCCCGTAGCTAATTAGAATGATCAATGCCAATGCCGATGTCATTCTCGTTGTTGTTGTCGGTGCGAGAGCTCCAACGTGTGGTGGTGAGAAGTCGGTGGTTCTAGGTCGCATTGCAGCCGCGGCGAATGAGACGCGAATGCAAATTGGACGCGAAATATGAGCGCATGTGTGGAGTGGAAGCGAGCCTAGTGCGACCGCATCGACGTAGACACTCGAACGAGGAACTGGAATGAGCCGGACTAAAACAAAACACACGTAATTAAAACCACTCATTTCGCAAGCAAATGCACACCTTTCATAGTGCATTCAATGAAATGCTGTAAAAGTCAACTCAACTCTCCCATAAACTGAGTTGGGGGGACAGATAAGAGTCAGCCACCACGCCAAGAGCTTAGAGCATTCGGAATCGTAGGACAAGGGACGCAACTCAACCACCCACCCAGATCATTTGGTCGCATGCACCCCGATCCACACTCGATCCACAAATCGCGAAAATAATAACCAATTAGGCGAACCAGCCGTCAGACACTCCGCGATCTAGTCGACTGATAAGCCCTAGCAGCCGCCGAGAGGGAACTCTAGGCGCTGGGAAGGTGGCGAATATCGCACATAATTAAGCGAAATTAATTTGAAATTAATCGACAAATATGCACGCGACCGCCGGCAGACGGAGGCAGTCGGTAATTGCTCAATAGCGAATTGTGAAGTCAATTAATTAATGCGCCCCAAGCCAAGACCTAATTGAGCCCGGGTTCAAGACTCAGGGTCGCGCCCGACCGCGCTCCCCCGATCGTATTGCAAATCGCAAAGTGGGTGGCCGTCTGAGCACTGGGTTCGCCGGCAGAATTTCATTAGCGATATTAGTAGTCAGATTCCTCTACAGCCGATCAGAGGATCTGCGGAGTGGAGCGTTTAAGCACAATTTCTGGTATACAATGGAGCAGACAGTTTACGATCGGAGAGTTGTGAATCACAGAGATTCATCGACACAGTTGCTTAATCGAAATTGAAATGGGATAGACGGAAACTACACTCCTCCTTCCAAGCATCCTCCCAGAATTTAACTCTCTGATGGATGGTACTTGAGCAACGAATCGTCGTGAAAATGCGATTTTCCATTTCGCTGCCAACTGGTTTCCACACGTATCCATAAATTGAGCCCGCCATTTAAAAATTCGTTCCGGCGAGCCGCGACGTGTGGGCGTTGGATCCGCATTTGAGACGGTCTGGAGGAAATGGAAATGGACGCGGAAGGAGACGCCTGTCGGCATTGTAATCAAGCACTTAATTAGAGAGGCTGACGTTTTTACAACACGTTCAAGTTTAATGCCGGACAGAGACGTAATGGGATGGATAGCCTCGTCGGCGGATGGATTTCGAGAGATTCGCATTTCGCGGACTGACTTTTGCACTTCACAAACTCACTTCGTTCTCGCTGTACATGTAGTATCGACGAGGTGAGATAACAAAATATCTCTATAGCGAAGTTTTTCGTAGATCCGATATATGTATACTTCTTTGTCGTGGTTTCATGGAATTCGTCACTGTCTATGTCTTGATGGTGAAGCTTGAAAAACCCTTATAATCCCATCGACATTAGAGAGGAAGAAACACGCACCCTTTGGCCAGCGAATTGTGCGATCCCTTGAGGGCCTCGTAGTAGACCCCGCCCTGCGAAGGCGTCGTCGAGATGCCCCGCATGTACTGGCGCTTCCACTGGCTCGTGAGTACCGACTGATCCTCCTTCTCGCCATTCTCGTCGATCTCCTTCAGGACCTGCACGTCCGTTAGCTGCTTGTGCATGGCGACAGTCGACTAAACTCGCTTCTCCTTCTTTCTAACTCCGTCTAACTCTATGCAGGAGACAAGGATGCGCGACTGGAGCGAAGAACGCGAAGGACGAACGAGTACGAATCGGACGAGATCTGAAAATTCGAGGGCGGTCCAGGTCGGATCGCGGCACGTAGCCAACTGATCAGTTTGCGATTCGCTGGGAGAGCGGAATGTGGTTTGGCGCTCGATCCGATCTCGATCTATTTAAATAATTAATTACTTCGCTGGGTCATATAAAGAAGTGTTAATCTATGTTTTCGTCGATTTTAGCAGCTCCTTGAATGTGTTTGCTCAAGCCATTAGGAGGCGCTATTTATGGCCCACCATTTCCCCCCCACTCCTACGGACACGTGACCCCCGGCCCACTCACCTGCAGCTGGCCTGGCGGTTGAACGGCTTCCCACTTGGCGACATGCCGTAGAAACTCGATGGCCGGTTAGGAACTATGGTGATGGGGTACGACTGCGGGTTGCTGATCACACTATCCAAAGAGTCGGGCTCCTCCTCGATGGTGACCTGGCGGTGCAGTCGATTCTGTGGCGCCAACGGCTCCACAGCCGGGTTTCCAGATTCCTTCGCCGTGTCCTCCGTCTTCGCGGACTCCGTGGTGGGTGAGAAAAATTTGAACTTCATGGTGCCTTCAGCGTTCTGAAAGAGAGACCTTTGCGGCTGAAATCTCAACGATCACCCGAGACGATCAAATTCACAAAAACACGGCGCCCCTCCAGAGCTCGGTTCATGCCGCGGAAAGAGAGCAAGAGGTGGGAAGGCACAAGTGCGCGATTCGATCGAACGGAGGCGTGCGTTCTGGTGTCTCTCGCACTGCTCTAGAAACAAATCACCTGCATTGCATAACGAGGTGCTCATGCTCTCACACATTGCAGCCCGATCACGTTTAGGGATTAGCACAAACAGCTGCTTGAGCTCGTGCTCGAGCCCACCTGCTGATGCTACAGGTGGCAGCACTCCCATCTGGCAGCCCTGCTCTGGAGGGCGAACCCCAGACCTACAAGTGGAGATAGAACCGATTGATGGACGCCTACCTGGACCGACTTCAGGCATTCAATGCAATGACATGGATTCGATGTGACGCGGTTGAAGGGCGCGCGATTTATCTGGGTTCCGGCGACCGCGACCGATTCCCGCACAGACCCGAGTATTCGTCAATAGCTCCAATAACACCGCGCAAACACTTCAGCACGTTCAGCGGGTTTAGCTCTCTCCTCCTTCGCGCGGCACTCGACGCCTTATCGCACTGCGGTGGGGAGCGAGCGGAGGCGACGGATCAGTTTGCACTTGGGGCGAATTCCGAGACGACTTCCCTTGAGTCTTGGCGTTTATCGCCGACGACGCGAGACGTCTTAACCGAGCACGGGAGAAACTTCGAGTGGCGAACGTGTTGAGCGTGAGCCTCGTGCGCGTACGTCCTGGACCCGCAGTGCACCGCGCGAAAACAAAGACGAGATCACTCGAGCGCTCTCCGCGACAGACTCAGAACAACAACACGGCCGAGTGCTGGCCGAGCTGATCGGCGGATGTGCTGCTGGTGACAATTCGCATGCTCCACACACACACACACACGAGCTCACAGCCAGACACCGCGGGGTGGGGCGAGCGACGGTGACAACGGGCCCCTTGAGCGCAGCGTTTACGATCGTCGCAGGGTGGAGCCGCCGATCAGCGCTCGATCTTACGACGCTCAACGATCTTCCGCCCGTGTGGACTTCGCTGGAGCCTCGACGCAAACAAAGTCAATGTCGCCGTAATTAGGCCCTCGGGTCCGTGTGTGTGTGTGGGTGAACGTGGACAGCTCGCGCGCCGCTCAGCTGGCGACGACGACGACGACGATGGCGACGAGTGTCGTAAACCCGTCAAATGCAGAACGCTCCGACACTTGTTGCTGTCGCGAGGGTCTCGTCGTCGTTGTTATTATTGTTGCCCGCTGGTTCAGAGCGCGAAACTCACTGAAGTCGGTGTGAAACTCTGGCCTGTGGCTCCCAAACGTTGCATGGAGCCATTAATTTTCCACGCAACACCCACCATGCTAATTAACTGTCAACCACAGTGCAGAGATTTACTGTATGTTACTGCAGTCGAAGGCAGGTGGACAATGGAGACCCTTGCACGGGTGTCAAATGGTCAACCGTCTGTCGAATGGTTGGGTCCATTCGCCCTCGGTCCTGCTCGCAACTAAAAAGCGCGATCAATTCACAATAACAATGGTCCAGGTCTCCTGACCCCGCAACGTCCGAGAACAAAGCGACTGAGGGGACCCACTGTGAGTCCAACCTAATTCGCTCCGCATTATTCAATTAGACAATCAAGAGGCCGCCGACAACGGCGGGCGCGATTCCCTTCCGTCATCTGTGACAGGGCAATGTCAGCCCCCAGCTATGGAGGCAGCGTGAGCTGTCACAATACGATCTGTCGCGACACCTCACAAATAATGGCATCAAGGGGGGTTCGGCCAAGGCGCTTGACAACCCCCGGAATACAAAATCTGCAAGTATAATAGATCAGCAGTCATCTCAAGTATTCCATGACCGGTGCACTAAGATGATATCCTACTTTGTCTGCTCGGGAAGCTTGTTCCGCTCATCTTGTTATTTCCCACTCTTGGGCCCCATGTTATTTTCAACTTGCCACAATGTTTTCATAGAAAATTAGCGAGCTTTAAAAATAATTTGGAGTTTATTGATCGTTAACTCGTTATTCAATCCACAATTCGCATCTACGGTCGTGACTTGATGGTTATCATTTTGAATATTTATTTCTTCCGACTGTTTGTTCGCAAATATCGTAATGAGTTGTTTCCCACTTAATGGCACTACAATTACAGATTACGCCAGAGTTGATTTGTTCGAGCTGAAGTAATTACAAATGTGAAACTGAAATCAGGCTAAATATCTTACAGAAGATAAAGTGATAAACTTACTTGCTATTTTCTTTCAGGGAGGAGTTAGTTTACATAGTTTAGTAAAATAATAATCCATTATTTGTGTACGGATATCGCGCATCGTCTGTATCCGAAGATGGCTTTTCTGACTAATGTACGCTATGTAGAATATAGCTAGCTCAAATTATTATTGCAGATGGCCCCTAAAAGCATGTAGTAAATCACACACATCAATGTTCGATAACTCCTAAAAGAGGTTTACAAAAACTAGCAGTTGGTCAATTTGCCAATGGGTCAATATCGTGGACAGCTCTGTGTAGTCGAATTCTTTTGTCCAGATTCTTCCATACTTGTAGGCTCCAAGGGTAATAATTGTGATAACTTCAAATAATTAGAATTTTGATGAGCCGCCCCGATGTAGAAATCGTATTAACAGTTATTTCGAATATTCGGTTAGATTGAGGTTCTCACATTGTGCCGGTCGAATGGAGCCATCATATCTCTGCTTGCAGTATCGGATATCATTTGAAAACTATAACAATATTCATGGAATTAGCTAATTAGTAGTAATAAGTCCTTAACGAATGTAATCGTTTTATTTCTCCATACCACTCAGATTATCTTCCAACCACCCTGAATTAGAGCCCCGTGAGTCAAATAACTATTCACGACTTAGTAAGAATTCACCGCGGAATTCCATAGTATATTTCATTATTGTCCGAGAAAACATCTCAACACATCTAGTCAATTTACAAAAACTATTGATTGGCCACTGACAATTCGTGGACAGATGGTTGGTGGGAAACAATTGCGGGTTTTGTCTAATATTGTCCAAAATACAATTGAATAAAATGTTGTAATATTATTACTACTTTATTCAAATGTTTACATATCAAAAATAATAAAAAATAAATTCGTTGAAACTCTTCAAGAAATAATGTTGCTCCCTGTTTACTGACTTACTCTACAGAGGGTTCTCCCCTAATTACAGCTTAGTTTGGTTTAATTTAATTACATTATAATATAAAGACAATGCACGTTTCCTCTTAACTTCTTCTAAAAATAATACATCATACACTGGACAAAGCCATTTCTGCGTTGACAGCCACGGGTCCCACTTAAAACTACATATTTTCAACCTTTCGGCCTTCCTCGAAGACTCGACCCTCTGCTCAATATCATTTGTTCGTGTAAATTTGGTCTTAACTTTGTACAAGCCCCCGGATCAGGGTCCATGCGTCGGAGGCGAAACCAGCGAGTTTAAAGGCAACAGAATAACAACTAACTATCAATACACTTGTACAAGATCATCTCGAGGCTCAATCGCGGTCCTAAATATCTCATTCGGCGCTTGTGTCTTCTTCTAACTGTTTGGCCCCATGCGAGCGCTATTTGTATAAATCCTCGCCCAGCTTCCTTAAATATCAGCAAATGGAGTCGATCGGCAGCTGGTCGTGCTTGATGGAGAGGCGGCGTGAGTTCCCGGCTCTCTTGTGGCCCGAGTGGTGGTGGTTGTTGGCGCCCGCCGTCTTCTCGTTAATACTTTGCGCGTTGGCCGTGACCGTGACCGTGGAAGTGCCCGAGGGCGAGTTGGGGATCGACGAGCCGCCGACCATGAAGGAAGTGTTGTTGTTGTTGAGGGGCTGCAGCTCCGCGGTGAGCATCCCGTTGGGTATGGAATTGGAACGTATTTGAAGGCGGCCGGAGTCGAGCGACTCGTCGCTGGCCGGGTCCAGGTGGTCGACGGACGCGGCCGACGAGATGCGCTGCAGCAGACCCGCAGAGAGGGCGCGCTCTGTGTTGGCAGGAAGAGAGAGAACTCGTTAGTCGATGAGAGCAGAAGTGAGAGAGCAGTAGTACTCACCTAAACCGCTCTTGGTGTTCTTCGCGTACTCCGCCTTGAGCTCGTCCAGCTGCTGGGAGCTGCACAGGGGCGTGTCCACGTCGTAGGTGTTGTTGAAGAGCGTGTAGTCGACCTCGTACTCGCCGGTCTCCTTGCGGAACGAGACCACATTGACGAAGCGATGGCCCCACAGGATCTCCGAGGGCAGGTAGCTGCTGCGCGCCTGCGTCGTCATCCCGGTGGACTCGATGACGCCCTCTGTGGAAAGAAAAGCTTGGGTTAGCAACTGTCGGCTTTAAAATGCCACGCCTCCCGCCCACTTACCCAGCATGCAGACCACCTCGAAGCGCTCCTTGAGCATGTCCGACGCCGAGAGCATGTAGAGCGGGCTGTTGCGGTCGATCTTGTGCACGATCGTCGTCGGCCAGATGAACATCAGCCGGTCCTCGCCGCCGTCCGCGCCCACGGTGAGCTCCTGCTGGTAGAAGGGCAGGACCTCGCCCTCCTTCGTCACCTTCTTCCTAATGATCTGCGCCCGCACGTGGGCCTCGATGATGTGGCTCTTGCGCATGTCGCCCACCCGGAACATCAGGCACGGCACCCCGTCCCGGTGGCAGATGACGGCGTTGCGCGAGAAGAGCAGCGTCTGGGCGCGCTTCTTGGGCCGCGACAGCTTCGCGAAGACGATGCCCACCATAAATGCTTGGATGAAGACGCCCGTGATGCACTGCAGGCACATCGTGAAGATGGCCTCCGGACACTCCTCCGTCACGAAGCGGTTGCCGTAGCCGATCGTGTGCTGCGTCTCGATCGAGTACAGGAAGGCCGAGGTGAGGCTGCGCACCTCCGTGACGCACATCGTGTGCGAGATGTTCTGCACCAGCTCCGGCTGGAAGTCGCGCAGGTTGATGAACTCCAGGTCGCCGTGTGCATACGCTATCACCCACCAGATGAACCCGAAGAAGGCCCACGATATCAGGAAGCTCAGGGCGAACACGAGCAGGGTCCAGCGCCATTGTGCGTCGACGAGGGTCGTGAAAATGTCCTGCAAGGAGAGAATCGTTAGGGGGTGCAAACTTTTGTGATCCCATTCGAGGACTCACCTGTAGATAGCGCCGTCGCCTTTTGGCCACGTTGCCCTGGACAACGTTGCAGTCTCCATGTTTAAAGATGACACGCTTCCGCACACGCCGCGAGCTGAATCGTGTCTGGCGGTACCTGCAAAGATCAAATGGAGGGTCAGTGGATAATTTGATACTCATTGAGTAAGCAAAAAGTGGGATGGGTTGCAGTGGAAATCGTGAAGACTTCGTTCATCAAAGGGTGGTGATTTGCGAACAATTTTAATGGAAACGGCATACGGGTTGGAGGGGCGGAAACAGATGATTCTTCCTCTTGGGGTTTCATTACCCTAATGTTTATTTTGAGCAGATCTATAAAGAAATTGGTCCCATTCGGAGATGGAAATATTTGTAAACATTTGTCCCCATTTGTCCACATTTGTAGCAACAAATAATAACACAGACTTAACGATCGACAGCAACAGCATTTCGAAGAAATTCACAATACATAACGGGGGGGGAAGAGAAAAATCAAGAATATTCATTTACACAACGAAAACGTAGAACTATGAAAATATACGATCCGAGGTTTAAGGTTATCGCACAGACCCGAGTTGTTCGAAGTCAGCTGTCGAGAACGGGGGGTTGGCGCGAGGGAGAGAGCACGAGAGCGCGAGAAGGAGAGGGCTAGAGGAAATTTGTATACCCATTTCGAGGGAGCTGAAATCGATACAGCTGTGTCTGGCGTGTGATCCGCCGCCCCTCGCGATCCGCGATCGACAGCTGATCCCGTTTGTTGACACGGTGCCTCGAAGGGCGTCGCTTTCCATCGCGCTCTCTCGGGGAACGAAGAAGGGGTTCTTAACCTGCTCGCACAGCTCCACGACGCGGTTTCAAGGGCACGATCGGGGGGTTTGGGGAATTACCATAACATAGTCTGAATAAAACAGTACGTGAACACGAACAGAAGCACAAGCGCAATTAGAAACAACATTCAAGGGAGACGAATCGACTGGAACCACAACGACTTGGAAACGACTTTCGAACGAACGGTGCAACTTGGAAACTCCCCGACTTGGGGCTCCTTCCATGGGCCTGTCTCTATCTCCAAAGCTGTCTCTATCTCTGTCTATTATCGCGATGAACGGTTAACTTTTTTCCGAATTCTGTGCGACTTTGACATTTTGCGGCGACGAGTGTTTTTATTTGTGCGCTCGGGTTCGTTCCTGGAGAGCAGAACAACTACTGCGAGGTTCTGGCTCAGCGGCGGACCGACAGGCGATGACTAGTCGACGACGATGACGATCGCGCCGACCACGAGTCGAGCTCCTTCTCTCTCGCTCGGCTCTGTCTCTCCGCCGTCTCAGTCCCTCGCTCTCTCTCGCTCTCCTGCTGCTCCGAGCTAAGTCGAGCGCTTTGTTCCCGGATCCGAGAATTCCCTCATTTGAATTCATTGTTTCTCCGATTTCGCCTCCTCACTTCGCCCCTGGCCAATCTGGGCTCGTGCGATAAGCAGGGCGGGACAATAACAACAACAACGCCGACACTCGCTCTGATAACACACATGGGCTGTGTTGATCCTTCCTTCGTCGTGGATAAACCCGACGGACAACAGAAACGGAGTTGTGGCTTGACGAGGAGGCGACAACGGCGACGGCCACAAAGCAAGGGCTCCTCTAAGGTCTCAGCGAGATCAATGGAAAATTCCGCGAGCCCCGAGGCTCTTGTCGAGAGGACGGAGCAGAGATCGGGGCGGGATTCGCGGAGGGGCGTCTCTCCGATTAGTAGACCACGGCCAAGAAACAATCGCGCTCGACCAGAGCCATCAAAATCACGCTGGCCACGTTCTTCCCGCCACCTCTCTCTTTTTTCGCCGACCGCTAAATGATGGCGTCCGAGTGTTTGGCAAAGGTGACGTTAATGAGTCGATTAAACGCTCATTTTGATTCAGGCCAGATCTCGGATCAGCGCATAAATTATCAATCGCCTTGTTTGGATGTGATGCGTGACTCAACGGCCGTGATTTGTATGGGTCCAAACTTCAAAGTGGTTCATGAATCCATTTGCACTTCAGAGGAGCCACGAAGTGTTTTGGTGTTCAGCGATCGAACCAATAAAATAATCGCTGCTGGCGTTTTTTGGTCATTTACCGGAAGATCATTTGGGGATTATTCCAAGTGGATGGATTATTCTCAAAAGGTTGGTTTGGTTGGTTTAAAAATAACGACTTTAATCGAGATCGAGAGTGGAGTCAGATGACCAAAAGAAATGACTGGAAATGCCGGCGACTTCTTCGATAGCGAATCATGTGCTGAACTTCCGTTCGTCGCAAATGTCTGTCGCTCGATATCGAGTCCTTATCTTCGGTGAGTGTGTCGACCACCTTTGGAGGGGGCAATCGGTACCATGACCCGGAGCGTTTCTGCGACCGCCGACACCTACCAACTGGACTATCTTAATCGTTGAACCGAGCAGAATAAATCAAATCCAGCCCATATACAGGTACTACATATTATCGCCGAGGGTTCGTTTGCTTATCGCTGGCAGAAATCACTCAATGCAGTGT
This sequence comes from Coelopa frigida, assembly GCA_017309665.1. Taxonomy (NCBI): domain Eukaryota; kingdom Metazoa; phylum Arthropoda; class Insecta; order Diptera; family Coelopidae; genus Coelopa; species Coelopa frigida. Next base: position 33,259,013 of record CM029561.1, on the reverse strand, counting down.
CTGATGGACAGGAGTACTTCAGGGCTCTGGATGGTAAAATAGATGGCAACATATTGGCCCGTGACAATGATGGATTGCCGAAGAACAAGCAGCTGGTCTCATACTATGCGATGGCAGCGATTTCGACCATTTACGGAAGGCAGTCGCCAACTTTCAGACAATCGCCTACTCGTCAGCCGCTTTCATTAGCATATTGGAGCAATACCGACGATATTATCGCAAAAAAAAAAAAACATATTTTCGTGCGCTCTCACTCACGACCCTTGTAGACGAGTGTTTGCGTGGATCCGACGCATGTTCGAGTACTTTGTTCTCGATGAACCGGGGCTCTCGGTGGAGGAATGGGATGCTGCCGATGGTCGACTTCGTGGCGGCCGACTCCGTGTAGCCCTCATCGACTCCACAATGGCGTGCTGTGTCGGCTGTTTTCAGCCATTTCCGATCATAGCATGCACGATCAGCACCTGCTCAAGTGCAAGGCCTGACGAAACCGCCCGGCGTAAGTGCGACTGAGTTGTTGCCATTCAGAGGGCCGAGGTCTTTGGAGTCGAAGCGACGAAATTAATTTAATTAAAAGTATGATTCAAATGCCTGTCGCGGCACTGATTGATGATTGAATACACGGGCAGCACGATCAGACGGCCGGCTGATAACGTTGGAATCTCGCGGAAGAACACGAAAACACACTTGGCCGCACTCTCAAGATTCCGAGCAATTAATTTCGCAGAGCTTTACGAAATTAATTAGTCGTTCGAGAACCCGATGGAGTGGGGCGAATCGAGCAAAGATCGCGATTCCCGGATCTCGTTCCCGTTGCAGATTTTCGGACATTGACTGAATGGACTCGAGCGATTCTCTCGACGTGAAGATCGGAATCGCCGCTGTGACCGCAATTACTGCTCAATTATCCAATAATGTGGGCAGCGAACGTCGCGATGATGGATCAAGATGAAACCAGAAGAATCTCGGCACGAGCGCCGCTGGGACGTACTTGAGGCACTCCTCGCGCCAGGTCGGCTCGTTGGAGTGCGTGGCCCGGAAGACGATCATTGACAGCCGGCTGAGGCTGCGCTTTATTTCGGGCATCGCGACGCAGGGCGGAGGGATTTCGCCCTCTGAAGGTCTGCCTCAAGGACGAACGGTGTTCACTTCTTCCCGATCCGCCTCCTTCTGCTCCTCGGCAGAATCCTGGGAAAACCTCGCCCGTCTGTCTGGTCCGCTCGGCCACTTCGGACGTGTCTGCGGGTCGGACGAGCAGCTGTCTTTATCGCGACACCTCGCCACCGAAGCGAAGAGTAGAACTAGCCAAAGTTTAGCAAATGTGAGCCACAGAGAATTCGCCATCGAATGCACTGAGACGCGCGAAGGCGTTGCTGACCCTAGAGTTTTTTGCCAACGCGTTGGTGGTCGCGGACTCTGGTGGAAACTAGGGCCCCTTCTGCCCGCGTCTTCAGTCGATTTCGGCTCTTGGGGGCCCGATGTAGAGCATCACGGCGGCCGCACTGCCGACCGTCCTTCGCCCACATTTCGCGAGCAAGTTCATGTAAAGCATGTGTGTTACACGAAAATAAAATTGGCACCGAATTCCCTCGGCCACACAGACTCAGACAGACGGCCAGGCGGCAGGTGCCCACAGAGACACGGCTCGATGCGATGCGACACGACGCGGTGCCGCAACCAACGAAGCGCAAAAGTCGCCCGCCGAAATAGAATCGTGGATTCTAGAAATAGACAACACTTTGGGAGGGCCCGCGGGATCTCAGCAAATCCCATCGTCCTTCGCCCTTCGCAAGAGGTCCATCGAAGTTTCTTTCGAACCTCAACAAAAACTCAATGGCTCTCAAGCCCAGAACGAGATTCACCAATTTTCATGGCCACTCGATTCGCCGAGACTTCTGATAACCCACTCCCACGACTGCCCACGACGGAGATGCCACCGGACGGCTCGTGATAAGGCCTCAGATAAGATTGCGGTGGCAGCCCCTCGTAAATCCAGTCACAGGGCTTTATGGCACTCAGAATCTGGGCTGGTGACTCATGGCGCGGAAAAAACCCTTACTCAGAACATTTGCTGAACTGCAGTGAGTCAATTTGGGCACGGGACACCGAGGACTACCTTCTCTGGCCGAAGACCGGCAGCAACTCCGGGTACTCACTCGTACATGGCGTCCACCAGATCGCGCTCCCACGTCCGCAGACGCTTCATGGCCGCTGAGATGGATGAGTGCAGTTGTGATCGGTGATAGCTGCCAAGGGGCTTGCGAATGTCAGGCACGCTGCAAATGCAGACGAAGGAACTCTGGTCGCACGACGACGTCTGCGCCCTGCAGAAGCGCTTCTCGAAGCGAACTTCGACTCTCTTTCTTCACTACACGATCACTGGCAGACCGCACAAATGCTCGCGTCTCTTTCTAAAAGTGCGTCCTTTTGGTCGAGGGTAGAACGAATGTTTTCGCGGACTTCGAGGGCTGCACGGCGCGGGGCACGATCATTTTCGCGATGATCGAGAAGAGGGTGAGGCTGGGCTGTTGGCGAGGCCCTTCTGAACTGGTTGCAAGTTACACCGATGTCCTGCGTCTGCAGGATTCAACGTCACTTTCCACTCTCGGATATTTCTACGACTACTCAAGAAGCACCGAACGGTTCCCACTGCACGCTAGACGACTGCCGCTCTTCGACTGCGGACGGACTGTCGTTTGATCGCCAAATACCGCAAAGACGGCGGTAACAACAATGGCAGAAATATCAACAACAACAAAGAAAATCGTAGTGAAACACAATAAAAACAATTATCAACAACTGTGCGCGAATAAAGAAATAAAAATCGGGGCAATAAATAAAGCCGATCGGGGCAGAGCTCATGCTTCTCCAATATGTTGCTGCGGTCAACATGGCAACACTTGTCAACGACATGCGCCCGCTGGCTGTTATTTATGGCCGAAGGCTTAGTAAACTCTGAGAATGCAGTGCGCCATCGGCCAACAACAGTAGTCGACGACCGGTAGCCGCGAGACGGTGAGGTACCGTGGTGAGGATCCGTCGTGAGTTCCTTGAACCCGCCATGAGTATACCCTGTGAGAGTATCAGAACCTTTTTAGTATTTGGTGTGACTAAGCGGGAGCGCAGTACGAAGGAGACATGTGTGGTTCCGAATGTGATGGTTCGGGACATTGAAATAAATATCCGAAGCAGCTTAACCAAAACACAAGAGACACCTCTGGAACAAGCGTGGATATCGTCAAAAATTCGCGTAATCGGCTGCGTCTGAAGATCAACAATCGATCACAACGGACTGTTTTGACTGCGAAAGTTCGCAAATAAATGCGAAACAAACCCAACGTGACCACGTCCAATCATTACATAAATCGTAGTCCGTCGATTACTGCGGGTTGTGATCCATCAGAGGTTTGCAAACAATCGCTACTGTTTCTCAGTCAAAAGCCACCTACGCGATAATACTGTGCAGTTGTTGCTCGAGAGGCAGAGGTCCGTCCGACCGAGAGTCTCGTGCTTTCAATGAAACTATTTATTGGAGCGCCGCGGTGCATTCTTTCCACCAGACAACGAATTTAATTCCGCGCTGGACACGCGACAACAAAATCGCAATTTCTCCAATCGAACTGATCTTCGTGCCAAACGGAGGAGGGTCGGCTCTAGAATCGACTCGAAGTCGACATGATGAAGAGCCGAAGTATATAATGGGATTTTAAAGGGTGCATCGTATTCGAAAACGAACGAAGTCAAAGACCTCTAAGGGCCGTGGTAAACCTCTTCATGAGTAATCGCGGAACGATTAAATTCGGCCAGTGGTTGGAAATCGATGAATTGGCGTAATCTGGATTAAATGAGAAATAACCAACCACTTCTGACAAATGGACGCAACTTCGCGCTGCAAATACGAAGGCAGAAATCAGTAATAATCACCCAAGCCAAACTGAGGACTCTTCCAGATAATTCACTAAACTGATAATGAAGAATGGTAGAGATAAAATCTGAGATTATGCCATAGAAGTAGTGAAATTGATAAAATCAAAGCTTCACATTGAGTATAACAATATCAACAAAACAATGTTATCGCAGCGGACTCTTGGGAAAACAACAAGTTTTTAATGCAAAGAAGCAGCTACCGTGGAATTTCGCCCCCCAAATTATAATCGGTGTCTATCGTTAGGACATGAATAGGATGAAAAACAGAAATTCCGATCAATCTGTTGGCACAGACGTGCGTACATGGAGTAAACGCGAAATGGTGATACTCCGCCATCAGCTTCGATCACTGGGGCTGGGGCGGTGCAGCGTCTGGCGGGGGAGGTAGGCGAGGGGGGCGTTGCACTCGGCGCTCAGGTTTACGGAAAATCGGACTGACTGACTGACTGACGTTCGATGCGAGTCGAAATGTGGAGCAACAGCCGGGCGTAGCGCGACGAAGGTTATCTGCCAGCGTCTTGTTGATGTTGATGTTTCGTTCTCGCTCCGCGCAATCTGGAGCAGACAACGGAGCGAGTCGCGTCGTCTCCGGGCACTGACGTCAATATGAGCTTTTACTTTCGTCGGCCGATGTGGTTCTTGCGGCCGTCGCTGTTCTTGTTTTCGTGGATAGTGACAGAGTTCAAGTGATAGATAAAGCGGCACGAGAGCGCCAAGGTGGAGTCGTTTCGGTGATTTCGATGTGGAAACCTTCAACTGGTTGTCTACCAGATCAGATTTTTACGCCCGGTCGACCTTGCGATAGCAAAGGGAATGGAAAATTCTGAGGGAGGAGAAGTTCGTACTCACCTTGTTATAGGTCCTGGAGATTCGCTGACCGCCTTGATGGATCTTCTTAAATGTCTATGGAATGTTCCGAGTATGGATTCTTTGCGTCGCATTTGAACGTCATTCTCTCCGATGGCCACGCCCACGCCACCGCCACCACAATTGGCGGCAATGTGGTCCACTGTGAGGGGGCTGGATTCCTTCTGGTCGACCTTCTGCAGGTCGCTGATAAGACTGTTCTCCTGGCTCGTCATCTTCACGATCACCGTGTTGTCCTTCTCCTCGAGCAGCTTGGTCCACGCATGCTCGCCGACGTTCTCCGTCTTGTCGACGATCATGCTGCTCCTCCGCATCGATTTCTGTGGTTGGAAGCCCAGGGCTGAGACGATCTCAAGTGGGGCGTTGACTCGAAGCCCACTAGCCAGGCAATTGGAAGGAGTCTTTCCTTGGCCAGCCGATGATCTCTGGACTCCCGGTGGTCATCGACGTGTTCTTCCGAATGGTGGTAGCTCAGTGCGGTTAGTGCCAGCCGAAATCTGCGGAGACAGAAGTCACGTCAGTCAAGAGGCAGATCAAGATCTGTTTGGGTTTAAAACTATGACTGTATCGAAAACAACGGTCACCAACAAGGCCCACAGAGCACTCACTATCGTATGCTATAATAATCATGTAACACTTTTTTCCAAGACACACCCATCTATTTTTACTAAGACCACTACTAAGGATGAAATTTCTCGTTGTCTGAAAACCGACCTCTGACGATTTGCTTTGTTCCAGACGCATCCGTTCACAACCACTATCAGCCTATCACGACCGAGGGATCCGAGTCCGTTGTGTCGCACAATGGGACTGAATTCCAAACACGGTCTTCTCGGCACCGGGCTCGGCCACAGGCAAACAAATACTTTTTATTATGTTTTCGAAATGTTTCGGATTTTCACTTTTTAATTTCGATATTTAATATTTCACTGCATCAACAACAACCGCGCCGGCCACGATTTTCAATGCTGATTCGCTCGTTCGGCGCAAAATTTATCGTCGAGTTTATTGGCAGTTGCGAGTTTTCGAATTTATGCCAAATATTTACGGCTCTGTGCGACGACGATGTCAGGGTGCGCATGTGTGAGTTGGCCCGTCATTTCATTACATTACACCCTCATTTGTTCTCGCCTCTGTTGAAACTTAAGCACTTTTCCAAATCGACGCGAACACGCAATCGATCCTCGGGCAAATCGGCGACTACGCGTCTCTCGTTGGTCCCGCACGCGATCCTCTGAAACGTCTCGTCCGCGATGTTGGCCGCGCGACAGTCATTCGAACATTAATCTGGCTCCTCGGCAGCGTTGCTCGGTTTTATTTTTGCAAGTGTGGGGATTTCGCTTCGAAACCCCAACCCAAATCAAGACCGTCGATCGCTCTCGAGCGCCGCACAATCGCCGCGCTCTCCAGAGAGACGCGACTTCGTGCGTTCGTCGTCGCCGCCGACCGTCGTTTTTGTCGTTGGAGCCCGTGGCCGATGCTCGCCACCGAAGTTCGTCTCTTCCCCGCAGCCGTGCACAGTGGGATGGGGACTGCAATTGGGCCCTCGGTTTCAGACGATTTTCCCTCTACAAATTCGCCTAAAAAAATCTCTTCACTCGATCGAGACTGATTGCGACATACAGTTTGATTTCCGAATTGAATGGCTCAGAAAAGTATTGGACAATTTTGTAAAAAGCCGCTTTATAAATATAATATCGGATATTAAGCTATTCAGAACTAAAACCGTGTTGCAGATCGAACCTTCGACTCGAATATTCCTCTCTTGAGCCAGAAAAAGAATATTATTTTTTATATTCTGAATTCGATTGGTGCCATACATATCAATCGCTTCCACGGTACGATGGAACTGCCACTTTGACGAAAACTTCAGACGATTCTCTCTCGCACACGCTCGCGTTCTCCGCGCTTTTGTCTCGCGGCTCTCCACGCGACTGATGGTGTCGCGGATGAGCGTTATTTATTGTTATGGCGCTTTGTTGTTTTTGTTGTTGTCTCTGGGTGATTATATTTCGGAATTTTTAAAATAATCTTCCACTCTTTGTTTTGCCTCCGAGCATCCGATAAGCGACGCTGCCACCGTTCAGCGGCGTCACCTGAGCAGCGCTCGCGCCTGTCACACGCCACCACCAGATTTGGGCCGCTTTAAGCCGCCTTGAGCCGCTTTCGGCCGGAAATAAATCATACCGATCGCGAGGTGCTTCTTTATTACCTGCTTAAGTGCTTGCCTAATACTGTGGTAGGACCACCAGGACTCGCCACGCCCATAATCCCACTTCCCTAACACGGTAATCTATCGAACAGGGTTCGCAAACCGATTAACCTTGAACCTTTGACGAGAGACCAGAGGCCGTCTCGGTATCTCGGAAAGATCTCACAAATCCGAGCATGCAAACCCCGATTCCTTTGTGCGCTGATAAGCTCGTCACTTGACTTGATTCGTTTATGGCGGCTGGAACAATTAGACTCGTTCAGCTGATTGGATGATCCGCTTTGCTCCAGTAGCCGTTGGCAAATTTAATAAATCTAATTTAATGCAGCCAACGCGGCGCGTGTTTTGATTAATGGCCCGTGCTTCGGCAGCTCTTTATCTGCGGAGAATAGGTGAATAAAGTCTAGACAGAAAATTCCGCGAGGCTGTAACATAATCCTTGTCGTCGGCTGGATCACTGAGAGGCTCCATAAATCCCTGGCGGACAACGATCGCTATTCCAATATGATCCATAGCAGTTGCGATTCTAATTGTCGATTAGCGGACTATTGACCCGATTTGGCGATGGGCAATGGCAGCTCAATAAGCATTTTATTAACGAAACGTGCCTAACTACTTGCCGCTCTGACGTCAGCAATCAGGGACATCGGAAAAACGCCCCCCCACGGCCTTCTTCTGCTCAAGGCCTCCAGTTGGTTATGCACAATTGGAGAATTTCCGAACTGTTCGGTTTACGCTGGGATTTCCTATTCCTAGAACGACGCAGAGTCCTCGGAGGAATCTCGTTTGCATGAAAATAGCTACGGAAAGTGGGTCATTCTGTAGTTTGCACTCGACCAGGGCCCACTGATCCATCACTCGCCTGCCTATTTGCACGGAATATGCTTAATCCAGCCTCGGAGTGACGACATCTATTTTTAGCCGAGGCCTGCAGGCAACCAGCTGCAAGGACATTTTCCTGCAGAGTTGTAACCGACTCTCTGCACTCAACAGGGGAAGAGAAAGAGAGAGCGCGAGGACGAGAGACTCCGGCATGAAATGGTTCGAAGCACGAGAAGCTGCGGTGGTGGTGCTGCCGCTGGCCGTTGACCTCCACGTTGCACGGTGCGTGTTGCTGCTTTAACCCACTTTCTGGTCCTATCCACGAGTATGCGAACGGACCGCTCGTGAGTCACCGGCCAAAAGCTTAGCTCGTCAGCATGAAATGCACCCAGGTCAGAACTGCAATGGGGTGGTTGGGGTGGCCAAGGGTGGGTGCTGGTGTTTTGTATTAGAAGGTGACCGTGATTCATGGGACGCCATGAGTAATGGCCACACATCGGGCCGCCGTGCATGTGGAAAGGATCCACTGTCTGACTTTCCGCTGAACCCCAAATGGACGGACCCTCAATGCGCCTACTTCCACCGCCCGGATGTATGTAGTTTCCTTTGTTTTGAGTCATGCCAAAACATGCTCCACTCGTACCATTAGGTCTGCACATAAGTAGTTTTCCCTGACGCGCCGAAGCTTTCGTGTCGTTCCGCCAGCCGCCATTTCGTCGGCCATGCTCACGGTGATTAGTCGTCTAATTGTCATGTCCTAGGAGTCATGCACTGAGCCCTGTTCGGACGGACGGATCGGGGTGTTGAGTGTGGGCTAGTCCCGCCGGCGAGTTCTTATCACATGCCGGCATCGCAAGAAGTGTTGCCACCCTGGTCGGACGTCGCCATACGCTCGCAGTGCCGTCGGTTGGCAACGCCGGGTTGCTGCCGCCACCCCTGAGAAATAGGATTCTAAAAATAGATCCTTGCTCGACGCTGTTGTTATAGAGAGAAATAAACAAACGGCAGTTCGTCCAGCGGAAGCTCGAGCAAAGGGTTGGGCGCCTCTGCGAATATTTATGAGCCATTATATTTATTGCTTCTTCGCTTAATTTACATTCCCCGATAGAAAATTGGGCGGAAGCAAAGCGGCCGGAGAATTAATTCATCAATTAATTGTGTCTAATGAGAGGCCGGGAGCGGTTCGATCACAGTCACAATGAGCAATGGTTGTTGTCAGTGCATTCAACCAGCTACGAAATAATGCGTCAAACTGCAGATCTAATATTTTGGTGTAAAACATTCTAAACTCACATCCCCAATGATTCCTAGTATCTCGGTCAAAGTCCTTGGAGGGCAGCGGCACCAACCAATTATTTTATTTTTATTTTAGCTTTAAGTTCGCCCACATCTGAGAGGACATCGTCTTCTGGGAAGCAATGCATCAAGTCGGAGGCACTGTGACCTCGACTCAACCGGCGCTCAGTCGTTGAACGAGCTCCTTCGCTCCTTTTGCCCCGATCATCAGCTACTAACTGGGTCAAGTCCGTATTGAGGCATTCATCCCGGTGGTCCTTGAACTCTGTACCGCGAAAGCGAGTTTTGAACTGAGGTCAGAAACAGATTCTTCCACTGAACAGAGCCTTGACCATGGTTCTTCCGAGAGCTCTATTCATCACCCCCATCTCCAGGCCATTAATTCAGCGCCATTAAGGAGCCTTTGACCGCCGGACGCCCATCAACAAGAGCCGCCGATTGCATAAGACTCTGGATGCAAATGAGGCCAACGGACTCTTCTCGAGGCTGTTGCTGGAGTTTCATGAAAAGATTAATGGCTGCGATGATCTCGATGAGGTTGCTGTACAGAACAGAGAGAGTCTTGGTTGAATGCAACCACAGTTCCCGGTATCTGGGTTTGCGAAACCCAAAACAACACGGCGACAACATTTACAATGTATTTGCTTGTCTGAGTTGTTAGAGTTGTCATAAAGGTGTCCAACTTAAGCCCGATGGATCCTAGCATTACCACGTAGCCATATACAACTCAGAAGGCCGACACGCGTTCCGAATCTGTCGACTTATCTGCGAGCTTCGCACTCTCACCGTCTGTCTGTCTGACGGTTGAGATTTTTTTTTGAAAACATTTCTTAATTCTGCAAACTCCGACTGAACAGTTGTATCAGGACTATACTAAGATCGTAAAAATCTACTTCGTTTTGGTTTTTACTCCTCCTAGGAGTAAAGCGCCAACATCATAGGAGACGGCCAATGGCTTCCGCAATGTAATCGTTCAAGGTAGCGCGGGAGGGGGGAAGTACCTCAGACAGATTCTTGGCAATTAATCACGAATTAAGTTGGAGGCGAAAACGACGCACTCGCACTCTTGGCAATTGTAGGTGCAGAAACTCTCACGACTGCTTCCCGGAAGATGCCGAAATAACAAATGTTTATTAATAAATCTGGTAGCGCTCGCATCATCCATTGAAATGCATTTTGCGTGGGGTCAGAGACTGTTTACGAATGAGAACCCATCGCCAAACGTCAATCACTACGGCCAGGGAAACCCCAGGCCACAGTCGGCGCCACAGCCACGTGACTGGCCAAGCATTTCACATTCTTCCCTCCCCACTCTCCCCCACTCTCATTGGCATTCGCACGCCCAACGGCAGACAGCCAGCCGGCCAGAGTCCGAGAGTATTTTGACATCCGTCTGCCGGTTGACGCTTGGCGACCATCGACGGCGTGAGTCACGACTCGATGGAGCTGCGAGGGGTGGTCGTCCGTGGCAGTGAACCTCGCCCAGTCCCGGCCCCAACTGGCCACTGGTCGTGGACCCGATGTAGGGACGAATAGCGAGACTCGGATCAGCTGTCCTTATGGAGTTAAGGGGCTCAGGGAGGACAACAAAGACATTCCTGCTGACGCGAGTTGGAACGGCCTCTTCATGGCGACTCTTGTTTACGATCCGCATCGCGCGAACCGCGAGGCGGAGACAGATAGTTGAAACGTCTACTCCGTCTATTAATATCGCAGCATGCAGCGAGCCCCTCTCGCTCCCGGCCCTGGTCGGTAGTTCCAATTAGGCGCCGTCCGAGGAGGGTCGGCGGAGTTGCACTGTCGTCGTCGCTTATTTGTTCGCCTGCATCCTCCAGCTTTATTTATAGCCAAGAAATTAATTTACGACCCCGCCCAGAAGCGACTCCATAAGTCTCCCGCCTCGTCGAAACCGGGAGAGGAGGCGAAGCGAAGCTGCGGGGAGTCCAGTTCAATGGGGGGGAAGTCTCCGCGCCGAGACGTTCGAGGATAAGGACCGTTAACTGGGGCTCTCCACACACCTCACGCCTCTACTTGGCTACCAAAGACTCTTGTTCTATCGGGCCAGCACACGTCAGTCGGACCCGATGTGTCTTCGTCGGAGGTTCTGGAGATATGAACTTATCGCGTCGATCTCTATCTTGACATGGATGTGGCTTGACGCAAACACATTGCACGACGACATGGGTTCATTATCAGATGCCTGACTAAGAAACCAAAACCACAGTCAACGCTAATTGATCGTCGATCAATTCGGTGGTTGAGAGTCGCGTCGAAACAACTCAAGTGCTTCGCCGTCCTGCGATCTCGATCGGCAGAAACTGCGCCATTCTCACTGCGATATCTTCCCATGTGTTTGCTTCCCTACCTAAGGGCTCTTCGACAGTGACTGAGATTAGTGTTTTTTTTCGAGAAGGGCCTTCGCCATGAGACTTTTAATTTCCCCATTTTTTCTGCGATTAACTCACAATCGACACGTGTGACACGACGACTTTAAAATGCCGAGGACCGCAGATGATTTGGATTTCTTCAGTAATGGTCAGTTTTATGGCGAAGCGATCCTTAGTGGACTCGACTTGAAGTAGGTCGATACAACACCAAGGTGGAAAGAGAAGCAATGTACAGAGAAGAAAGGCACTGACTGACACAACAGTACTGTTTTGCGAAATCCGCTCCATCTGATCTCTGAATTCGAGTTGTCGGAAATCTCGAATTTAAATAATGAGGTAAACAACTCAAGGCTTTAATGAAGGCTCGGGTCATTAAGAAGCTTGAAACCCCAACACCGAATACGATACAATCAAGAAGCCATTAAAGCGACTCAAATTGACCGCCCCGCTTGAACAGCGTTGGATGTGAGTAGAATTAAAAAACATTTTTATATAAGGGGAGCTCGTGAGTGAATCTTCGATGACCAAAAGCACCGGAATCCCATTGAAGGTGGAGAGGAGCAATTGATTTTAAGTTAATATGAAATTAAAATTTTTTAAAATGGATAAGCCCACCCTCGGCTGAAGCGGTCGTGATGACGCTGTGTAGCTTGTAAATTCAGCGAAAGGTGCCTAAACAAAAAGCCGCTAGTGCGGTAATTGCGTATATTTTATTAGGGCCCGCAGAAATCCCCACCCACACCCGCATCGGCAGCTTCCGCCGGTCGCAGTCCATCGCCGCGAGGGACCGCGCGAGATCTCCAAATGATGTGCGTCATCTTCGGACCGCCGTCGGCTCTTCGCCGTTTCCCGGGCGCCTCCCCCTCAACCCTCACCGCGCCCGGGAAGGGGCCGTTTAATGCTTTCCAGATTCCATACTTCATACTCATTCGCACGAGGCGAGCCATATTAATGAGTTGCCATAAAACTAGAACTTTTCAATGCTCACGTCGATAATATTTATTTTCGGCTCGGAAGTGGTTTCTCGTCTTGTCGCTGTTGTTGGCGATGCGTGTCGAGCCAACTGCAATTGTTCGCCCGCTCGTTGGGCGGTCAGTGGAACGCAGGACTCGGGAGCAATCGAGGAGCATCGCTCCATTGCTTCTCTGTACCAAGTCCCGACAGTCGAGTCGGAATCGGCCCGGAGCGGAACACGACACCAGCCTTGTTGACAAAGTCCGCCACCAGACGCAACGTCCATCGTCTGCTGCTGGTTCCCCCCCGCACTCTCGCTTCCTGGACGATCCCCTCTCGTGTCTCGGGCATCTGTTTACATTCTCAGACATATTGGAACGAGTCCAAGAGTCCACAGACCATAAACATATTTAAGTCTTTATGGATATTAAAAGCTTTATTTTTTATACATTTCACCTCATCCCATCTCAATAAAGAACTCACATTCCAATTTAGCCGATAGGCAGGGGGCGGAGCTGGGCTGGGCTGGGCGGAACGCGGCAATGTCAATCAAACACGTGCTTCGGCCCAGTGCCAAAGGCTTGTTGTTAATTTCGGCGGGCTCCGATTTCGAGGTGTCGACGAACACACACCGCCTTGTGACATCATCATCGGAATTTTAATACTGTCCGCCGTTAGCACGATTCATGGATCAAAAAATGTCCTTCTGTTCGGAATCAGGGTGGAGGGTTCGCTGTCCTTCGAATAGAAGGAGGGCAGACAATAGAATGAGAGGACTAGGAGGCCCACTCCATGACTTCAAGTGGCGACAGCATGTGGAGTGAACATCGAGCATGCTTCCAGTTACCTTCCTGTTAATCGCAACCATTCGGAGACATTTGTCAGTAGCAACAACTGTGGATTTCGCACCAAACTGAGTCGGAAGGACATCTGAAGCAATTGAACTCTGGTCATTCAATACACATTCATCGACAGCTCTTGCGGATAGATCAATTTCGCGGTGGACATTGATGCACCTATCGATGGAGGGGGCCGACAACTAAAGCTCCACCGCTGAAGTGTTTCAGCGCCCCCTTGGCTGGAGGTGTCGTGTCGTAACCTCTGCATGACACGGCCACGTGACACTTCTCGCCGCACTCAAAACTCTCTGGAAGAGGTTGCCCAGCGTCTTGATCCTTAAGCAAGGTTGAGGAGGTGGCAAGAATAGAAAAAAGAAGCTCCTTCAATACTTCGTAGGGAACCCCGTTTAGAAATGGGCGTGGCAGAGTCGCATGGGTTCAACATGTGCTCGCAGCAATATTCACTTTAGGTGAATTTCGTAAAACGTAAAAACCAGGTGAATTTCGAAAAACGCAAAAACGTGATTTGGACGCAATCAGTACAGAAATATCACAATAATATTGTGTTTACGTTTCGCAAACAAAGAGACGACGCAGGACTTCGCAGGACGTCTGGTCAGTGGGCCGCATTCTGCGCGCAATTCCTCGTTCGGAATCGGAAACAACAGAGTTTACCTGATTTCTCCGTTCGCCGTTGCTAAACAACCTCTTCAAATGACGCCCACTCGAACGATGGCTTGTCGCCGAGGACATGGGAGCAGTGACCGAGTCCCCTTTGTTCAGATCGGCTCCAATGGTTCCTGAAGCACCCGATTCACTCCACCATGAGGCCAGCCCCCATTCGGTTCATACCGGCCGACATTCCATCTAAGTTGGATCGCATTTTCCTTGGTTTTCTCCGAATTTCAGCTTCAAGTGTCTACCAGGGGAATACCTGGTTGTGTATTTCAGTCATCTGATTGAGTATTTGTGTTCTGTTCAGACAGACAGACTTCAAGGGCACAACTCGGGAAGTTATAATGTCTGATACAAACATTTTTCCTGCGGGTCGGTGCGATAGAAATTTCTTCTTGTGACACACTCTACTTCCGGCTGTCCGAGAAAGGAATCCCCTGACCCGAAGAGGAGCCCTCAAACACTGAACCGTCATTGTGTGAAAATTGAGATAATTGCACCCCTCACCCCGGAACTCATGATTGGGGTGGTGCAGACAAAGCTTGGAGTAAAAGAGTGGGCTCGGCTGGAAGTGCGGGAGGCCAAAGGAAGGACAAAGGAGTCACATGCAGACGAGAATGTTATGAAATAATGTGAAAAATAAATGGAAACGGCACTGAGCGGAGCGGGGATGGTTTGTTTTCTTCTCGTCAACACCACGGGGAAGGCGGAAGTATGTATGTATATGAAATTCTATCCCACATTCCTTGAGAGAGTTATTTTTCTCTCATATATACGTACAAAAACAAACTCTATGCCTTCGATGTTCACTTCAATTGCATCCGGCTCTCCCTTGTCCGATCCGGCTCTCCCTTGTCCGACTATCTTCTCGCTCCTGTGGGTCCAATGCTAACCACGAAGAAGTTACTTCCATTGCCCCACAGAGACCACTTCCGCCACCTTCTTCTTCTGCTTCTTCTCATTGTTACCGATTGTGTCCCACATGATGCCATCGGCCCTATATTGTGGACTAATTCACGGATCTGTGGGCGACGACCGATTAAGAGAAGCTTCCGGAATGGCGTCAATGCAACACCAACACCAATTCAATGAGACTGGATGAGGACCCCGGACGGCCAATTAACGACGTCCAGAGTTGGGGATTAAAACTTCCATCAAGCGGGGAATCCCAGTTGGCAACAATACTTCGACGAAAGGTCGAGAGAACCATTAGAGTGCGACGTTCCGTTTATCGAGAGCGTCGGGTACCCACAATCACTCAGCGCAGCCTCTGTGCAATAAATTACGAAATCCAACAGCAGGTTCAATTGTGATCGGCTGATAATTTCGCATGTCATGTGCTTGGGTTCTCGGTGTGGCCGTTCGCTGTATAATTGACTTTAAGTGTTCGCCTGATGAACAGGTATTGGTGATTGTTGATTGTTGATTGGTAATTGCATTGAACCTCCCCTCGACTGCTTGCCACCTGTAAGATTTGCCAGATTCATCGGGCTCCAGTGAGCGGCGTATTGATTAGGCTCTTGTGCGGCGTATGCGCAACTTTTAATTAATTCGCAATGGAAAGAATTTCGCGGCATTCCACACAAATCACAGCTCCACAGTATCAGCAGCAGCGACTCTAGTTAATCTGTAACCTTTCATCATCCATAAGTGATAACTTGTTATTTGTTTTAACTGATTCGCAATAGAACAGCATTCAAAATAAACAATGCTAATGGACCATTTGTAATTTATTTATAGTCGTACTTACAATATTTTGAATATTAGTCGTTTACTGCTCTTGCTTAAAGAACATAAAACGATTTTATTGAAGACTACATATTGAATTTTTAATTTATTGAAGGAGACGAATTTTATGTATCGCTTTAACCACGAGGTTAAGCTCATAAAAATCATATATTTATCCAAACCAACGATACAATGGATATGGATTAGAGCTAATTCACATTTACATGTTGTGCACTGAAAGAATAAGACGAATAATCTGAAGATCCCACTCTTTATTAAATAAAACAATAACTCGGATCAAGCTAATAGAAGTTCAAAGTTGTTTTGGTCAATTCGTTGGTGAATTTATGATTATTAGATTATGAGTATGTCCAACGATGAGAAATTGCAGCGAATCCTCCGATGCTGCTACCACACAGAAAATATGTATGTGTTGTTAAAGAAATCAAACACTCCATTCATTGCGATGCGAGGCACAAGTGAGCAGTGAGTTGGCTCATTAAAAACCCAAGCATGCAAGCCCAATGTAGACAACAAATTGGCATGACCCCAGATGGGAATCGAAAACTAAACCTTCGGCTTACATTGCTCACAACGGCGCGTCGTCGGAAAATGTGGCTTTGACTTGGCGCCGATTAGCATAGCATAGCATCGAGTGGTCGGTTACAGGCAGCAATTAACTCTGCTCTGGCCAAAAGTTGGACACCCTACCCCTTCCAGTCGGCACTTTGATTTCATTGGACTAATTGTGTGATATTCTGGTCACGTATTTGATATATACATTAATTGAATTATCAAGGTATCTCTTATCTGAGGAGCTAAGAAGTGGAGACATTGACTCTCGTCTTGGGCAGAGATCAGGAATCGGTGATGCTTGGCACGCACCACGTTCCTACCTGGCCATGCCGACAACCCGAAATATGTAGGGTGCACTTCGTAGCAGACGTAGTAGAGGCAAAATAAAACTTGTTTCAAGCCACTCCATCGAGAGGCAAAGCATCGATTCTGGCAATCGACTAAAAAACTGAAGGTAATTCCACGTCAAATGTGATAATTACACACCGATTTGAATGGCGGCCTATTCATGTGCGATTGTAGCGCAGATATCCAAGAATTACTACGTTTTCTGTGAACCTAATCAGTACAAGCGGATCTGCATTAGACATATATTTTAGAAGAATTAGGATTTTGCTTCTATATCTGAGATCAAACAGGAATCATTCCATTACTTTCATTAAGAACACTTATATGGAATGGAATCCAGTATCACACGTAGAAAGATTGTATCGAATCTTGAGACCAGCACCTGCAGAAGAGACAATACATCGACACATCGATTTAACATCGATTTAACCAATGTAAACAACGGCCATTTAACTAATTAGCGCTAAATATCTCTGACCATATAGAAACAGCTGGGAATCGAGTAAACATTACGCCGATCACAAATGCCACAGAGTGTAACTTGAGTCTGTTGGAATATGGAAATCAACACCAAGAACATGTAGCGAAATACGTTCTATGTCGCCGACCAGCCGCGAATGTGGGCACCGAGCAAAACCAGCTCCGGCTGCTTGGCTTTTCGGGGTCGAGATGTATATTGTTTTACCAATAAAACCCCACCCGAGTATTTACTCGATCTCTCTCTCTCTCGCGCTTGATTCGAACGAGCACGTTTACAGCTTTTTAATAAGTTTTTCAATGCGTTAAGAACATAAATGTCTATTCTTAGCCAGAAGATCAAGCGGCGTGCGAGCCAAAATTTCCAAATTATTTATGTCTCCCAGCAGTCCATGCAAATCGTTCGCCTCTCGATTCCCGAGTGATTGCGTGAAAAACGAGCGCTTTTATAGTTAATTTCGGCGCCGGATTCAATGTTTGTATTGTTTATGGGCAGCAAATTATGAATCTCTTAAATCTGTTTTCGTTCCACCTTCCGAATCGGAATTAATCCCCTTCGCAGTCCCATTAATTATGACGCGCCCGATTCGGATCCGATCCCGCCTTTTCTGAATCATCTTTCGACGACGCTGCCCATCGCACCAAAGAGTGAGCAAAGGACCCATGGCCCCTGAAGCACTCGGCCGGAGAACGAAGGCGTCGAAGAAGAACATGGAGACAACGGCAGCAGGCACACATGTGGCCCACATGTCGCTGGCAACAGCCCGATCCACTGTCGGGGCCTGCTCAAGTCCTCGCTGAATCCGCGCTCTGGTGCGTTGGGCACAACGGGTAGGTGTGTGGGATGAGTAATAGTGCCCCAAGGGCATTGTCTAACAGCGAGGAGGGGCTCCGCGCCTCGATGGCTACAAATTACTATTCAGACAGTAAGTGCTCCCAGTTCCTTTGGCCACACCCCGCCTCGGTCGCACAGGCATCGATAGAACACAAGAAGCCAAGTAATGCGCATCCTCGACAGATGCCCGACTTCGTCACGAAGTTCTAAAAATGTGCACGAAGGACGAAATGCAGACCTTGTTGGCGTAACAGAAAACGTGACTGCCATGTGAATGGACCAGTTCTCGCGGGGAGCAACGTGCGGGTGCAAGTGGCCCACTTCTCAGTGCACCTTTGGTCGCGTTCCGCAGACTCACCTTGAGCGAATCCTGTCGTGCCTTAATCCTTAAGCCGACGATGTGCAGTAATCCATGAACGCACTCTGGCACTTTGGGGGGATTCAAGAACCGTCGTGTTTGCCGACTCCGAATGAAAGACTTTAGTTTTGCTTTAAGACTAAGAAACACTGAATGTTGAATGTTGAGACTTTTTTGATATTTTCTCTTTAAGAAACACAATTGTTTGGAAGGTTGGACGCCGAACTCCTGTCCCGAACTCACAGGCGATGCGCGACCAATGAAGCCTCGCGATTCCTGGCTGTTGGAAGACTCTGTTCTCGCGATCACTTTCGGGTCTCAATGCTTTAAAAACGCGCTCCCGGGGAGCTTAAATTCAGAGCTCTCAGACGGCTGAAATTGTGCGAAGTTTTCACCGGAAACGCCAGACGAGCTGCATCACGGGCAGCAGACGAATTGGAACTGAAGTGCAGTCGGCAGCAATCGCGTGGAATTCGCGTTCGCGGCGATGGATACGACAACACCGCGCCGCACGCTCGATGTGGCCACTCTCGCGCCGTCGAAGTCGCAGTCAACGTCGACGTTGACGCCGGGTGCCAGAGCGTCGTCTCAAGCAGCGAACCGAACCGAGTGAACGCCCGAGAGGCGGCGGCAGATGATGTGTGGAGACAGCGGGCGTCGACGACTACGGCAGAGGCAGGACTGAGCGCCATTGCATGCAGAATTCGGAGCGGCCGCGACCGACGCTGGCCGTCGTGCAGACAGCGTCCGTGGGGAGCAAGAAAGAACCAGGCGCAACAGGTTCGGACGTGTGTTGTGGTTGGGGTTGCTGCGCGTTCGTCACCGAACCTCCGCTCGGACAGGTTCGAGTTCGGAGCAGCTGATTTGGGTCGTGTCGCGTGGACGCCAGCTGATTGCGACATGTTGTGTTTACACTCCGAGTGTGGAACGTGTGTCCACATCAGCTGTGACAGCGCGCCGTTGTTGTTGTGCCATGCGCTCTCTCTCTCTCTCTCTCTCTGTCTCTCACCCACCCTGTCGCTCCTCTCGCTCTGTCCCAGACTCTGGCTCCACAGGTCCGACGGCGGCGAGGGCGAATTCGACGATCAAAACAAAAGCGATGACGCGAGCGCCGTTCTGCTCGACGGGGTGGATGTCGACTAATCGCAGGCGCTGCTCTCGCCGGCGGAGAGCCGCGAGTTTTCTGTCAATGTCGCTCATAGGATGGGAGCTGTCCAGTGCCATGCTCCACATGTCTATCCACAATCAGTGCCTCAAGCATGGCCGCGCGCGCCAGAGGTCGGTGGAGAGCGTGTCCTGATGAGTTTGGACTTCAAAACTGGCGACTGCCTAAGAAGGACAGACCAGTCCTTCTCTTTCAAAAGCTGGCCCAATGCCATATTACGAAGTCAAGCAGCAATCATGAGGAGTCCTTCTCAGCTCAAAAACACAAAGAAAAATTCGGCTGAAACGGACACTCATTCTCCTAAATGAGACTCCATCGATCCGACTGTCGACAGGCAGAGTCCGACTCAAGACTGAGAACGGAAAAGATGCGACCATGTGGGAGACAGAAGGTGGTTCTGAAACGACAACAACGCGCGCGCATCTTGAGTCTAGAACGTTGACTCCAAAAGTATACCAGAACCGGTCTCCAGAAACCCGATGACACCCGCGGAGAGCGTGGGAGGTGAATCTTGAGTGAATTTTCTAGTTGAATGAACCTTGCCGAAACGAAAATGAGAAAAGCCACTCGTAGACATGGTGAGAGTCCTCCGAGACGAAATCACCTGTGGCAACCCTGCCACAGAGTCCCCGTTTCCCCTCGCACCAGTCGTCAGAACATGCTTTTGGATTTTATCAATGCAGTTAATTTATTTGGAAAAGTCAAGTGTGAGTATGTAAGTGTATATCGATAGGGAGACCACGAGTACATAGGACTACATAACGCCTGTACATAAGCCCGCATTTCCATATATCTCAATTAAACATTCCCGACAAACAATCCGACGAGTGCATTTACCAAGCGATATCATCTCAATCCATGTAGCATCTACCCACAGGCGAACTTAACTGGAAATCTCTCCATATATTTACCTATCGATTCAAAAAACTGTAATCGACGTACTAGGGTCGGAGAGTACAGAATTGTATGCGAATTGTCGCAGTGTACGTTGGGGTTTCACCACATCCATTTAACACACAATCAGGGCGCAGTTGGTGTGAGTGCGAAGGTTAGCCTAAGGAGAGCCTAAGGAGTCCTCCACAGCCGGCTGCAGTTGACCAGAGCGACGGCCGCCGGCGTGTGGCTGTCAAGGGGACCTAAGCGACGTGGATAAAAATGCTCGTAAAAATATTTTAATGTGTTGGAAACTCGCCCGTCAATTTGCCATCGAGGGAGAATTTTTTGTGCTTAACTTTTCGGCTTTGGGCTGCATCCACGAGAACGCGATGAGGTGGGGTTGGGGCGGTGCACAGGGTCCTGCTCCAATCGGTATTGAGCGGAACAAGGATGGAAGCAAGGGTAGACAAAAAAGTACTGGGGAAACGAACTCTATCCACCACGACAGCGAGATCGAGGTTGGGAAGAGTGGAGCCTCGGAATGAGAACTAAGAAACGAACATTAAAATACTCTATCGAACGATTTTTGATACGCCAAACACCGTGATTTCGAGTCTTCCTTTCTTGGAAAGAGAAGGTTGGCTCCTTGGTGGCTCGGGGGTATCTATCGATCCATCTTGGAGTTGCACCCGTTTCCTTCTCTTTAAAGACCTTCCAAAGGCCCCATATAGCCGAGTGCCAGACACGCTCCGAAGTAGTCCTGTTGGATTTTCCAAGATTCGAGTTAACAACCAGCTAATTTCACCACACATTTAGTTCCAATGGCAGTTACTATTGAAAATCTATATCCAAATGCTCCAATCTTGTGCCGCCGCCATCGTCGCGTTGCCAACCATGGCAACCCCAGGGCGCCCGTGGATCCACGCGAATGGCGAAACCAGTAGTACCGCCGAAATGTTGTCATGGCAGCCGAATAAGTATCTCGTAGATACCACCGTACCGTGTATCTACTTGCCCGAAAAGCAGCAGCGAAGCACTTCTCGAGTGAGTTATTTCCTTGTGCGCCGATTCGCACACACATACAGCGGTCGCTGCAGTGGTGTGCGTGTGTGTTTTCGAACACAGTATTGAGTTCGAGCTCGAAACAGAAACTCGCGCTGGCGGTATTGAAATCGTGAACAGTTCGCAATGTGTGCGACTGAGACGGAGAGCACAGCGTGTCGTCGCTGTCACACCCATAGAATCCCCACACACACACACAAGCACAAGACGACACTCGAACTCACACAGAGCGAAATTGCGAGGGGGAAAACTTTAAGACAAAGTTGGAATTTTATTTTCAGCTGCTTTCCCACTTTTCGCCCCAGCTCGGTGTCGTAACGATTTTTCCAAATATTCTCCTCGAGAGAAAATACTGGGTCCCGCGAACTTCTGCAGAAAGTGTTGGGATTCCCGCATGCCGCGGTATTCACTAGATACCGCTCCACACCAGCCCTCTGCCCTCCTCCCCTCGCCGTGCCCTTGGCTAACCAGATTCCCCGAGTATTGAATGGAAACCGAAAGAGTTGAAAACAGCAATAAACAATGAAAGATTCGCATAGGTTCGCTCTCTATGGCGATGGTTCAGTTCAGTTTAGTTCAGTTCAACTCAGTTCGGTTCGGTTTCATGTTTTCGTTACTCCGCATCTTCTGTGCGTTATTGTTGTTAGTTGTTCTTGTTGTTGTTGTTCTTGTTCTTGTTGTCGCGGCTGGTATTCTTGGTGAGTTTCGTATTTTCGCTCGAAGAGTTGCGAGCTTTTCTTTCCAAAATCAGTTTCAGTCCGCTGGTCCGTCTTGGAAGATGCTCTCGTAGCTCACTTCGATACAGTCTGCCTCGCCTAGAATTTCCCGCCCGCCCCGCTCCGCTCGGCCTCGCTTCGCTTCGGTTCGGCTCAGTTCATCTCTACTCAGCTCAGCTCAGTTTCGTTCAGCACTCGGATCCGCTTCGATTCGGCCTGCGTATTTTTTTATTGCGCTTTGTATCCGCGGAAAACTTGTATCTGGAAGATAGACCTTTTTATAGAACGCGCTTAAGCATCTCGCCTCATTCGCCTCAGTCGCGCTCTGGCTCCAGAGAGAGCTCGGATTCGAATTCGGATTCGGTTTGGTTTGCGTGCACAAGTACGTGTAGCTCTCACGTTTCCCGCTCTCGGCCTCGCTCTCGCCCCACTGTTCTTCGACTTGGGCTTGTATCTCACAGATATCTCTGACCGGTGAGTTCAACTTGTTGTCTGTCCCCGCTCTCCGTCTCTCCTCTCCCCGCTTACCTGCTCGCTTTGCCGTCGATTTCCTTCGGTTTTTCTAGTTTCTCTGCGATTTTCTTTCGCCGGCGGCCCCTTCTTTCTGTCCCTTTCTCTCACGGAATTCTCATCGCCTATGTATCCATGTATCTGTTTTTTGTAATACGAACATTTCTGAATCGCTGGCTTTTGCGAACTCGCTCTCTCGCTTCTCAGTTCTACAATAGTCACTTTGGATCTCAAGTTCGGCCTGGCGGTCGTTGGTCTTGGCTTTATATACTACTAGTTGGCCTTTTCATAGTTGTTATATCCGTTCCTCCTATTATTGTTGCTCATCGTGATTTCTACTGCTCTGTGCCAATGTTCGCCGGTTACCTCGACTCGATTCAGTTCAGTCGAGGCGAATTGGAAGATGGTTCGGTCGAGAGAATCATGGAGCGAATAATGTGAGGATCGTCTGTCTCTCAAATTCAAATGCTTCCGAGCAACTCATGCCACGATTCAACCCTTGCGTGGGCGATCGATCCTCTCGTCAGCAAATCGACCCTTCGATGCAGGTAGATCCAGCCCCGAGGTGAGTTTCGAACTCTGGGTCCGAAAACGAATGGCTTTGGAATGCGGCGATTGGAAATGGAACGAACTGGGAATGGGACGAGAGCCAGCTGCTGCTGCCACACTGCCAGTTGTTTCTCTTCTTCTTGTACATGAGTTCCCGATATCGCGGCCTTTTATCGCCATTCGAATCGATTTATTCCGATTGCTGCAGCGTTTCGTTCGTCGGCTCAAGGGTCTCGTGCGCCGTGTTTCGGGGTTCATTTCGCATTTCTACAGTCGTATTGAGCGCTCGCCGTCGGCCCTCAACACCTCTTCCGTTCGCACGGACCCCATTCCAAGTCCGATCCAATTCCATCCCTGCCCCAAACCCATCCGCATCCATCATCGTCGTCGTCATCATCAACCTGGTTTTTGCGTTTTTATTTTTATTTATTTTTCGGTGCTTCATATTTATGTGCTTCATTTCCCCTCCGAACATTTCTCGATTATCGGTGCTTTTCTCGCTTTCGTGCTTCTGCTGCTGCTGCTGCTGCCTCGTTCGGCTCAGCTCGGCTCGATTTGTTCGATTCGGTCCGTCTCGTTTCGACGATGTTTCGATTTCGTCGTGTTTTTGGGTTTCCAATGTTTTCTGCCCCGAATACGGACAGTATTGAAATTGTCGTTGGCGACGCTGGTTGTTTTGCGCGGTGGCTCTCTGTTTTGCACGGTTAGTGTTCTCTCTCTCTCCAACCCTCTCTCTCGCTCGCTCGCTCTCACTCTCTCCGCACGCTGCTCGCGCTCGCTCCAACACCCGCGCGTTTGCATCCAAACAGTATCGAGCCAGAGACGAACCCTGTTTTCGAAACCGAGGGGAAGTTTGTGGACTATCTGTCGCCGTCACTCGTCGTTCGTGGGTTCTCGTGGCGCTCGGTGGGGAGCGCGGAGTCGAAAATTAGAGTACGCCGATGACGTTTTCCTCGTCGTTGTCGTCGTCGCTGCCTCCAACTCGCTCCCCATTTCCCCCCTCGTTGCTCTCGCTCAATTCTCGTCTTCGTTCTCTCCGCTGTTTTTGGAGTTCACAACCATACCATACATATACTTATGTATATCGGAGGTTTATTTGTGTTGTCGCCCTGCGTTCGTTCGGCAATCATTATCTACTCTCTTTTGATTACTCTGATATAATAATGGTTGTTTTTGTTCGTACATTTATTTATTTTCGGCTTCGTTCTTGCCATGCTTCACAGCAACCTCTGGCAGCTAGGTTGTTTTTTATTGCTCCAGAATATAGTGTTGTTCCCTACGTCCGATATCGACCTCTTCGAAGACGTCGTTTTGAAACCTAAAGTTTCTTTGTCAAGTGGTCGCGAGTCGTCCAGAGAGACAGACGGCGATGTTTTCCACAGGTGCTTCCACCGGGTCCCATTCGGAAATCGGAAACGTTTCTCGAAGAGAATCCCTTCTCTAGATCACAGTTTGAGTTTTCTACTAAATCCCACTCAACGCCCCCGACCTTTCGTAGAAGATGACATTCCCGATGTCGGGTCGATCACTAGGTTCTAATGGTTCCGATCTCTTTTGCAGTTAGCCATGGAGCTACACTGAAGCTCGCCGGAGACGCTACGACCACAACCCACGCACCCACGACGACACACGACCCAACATGGACATCTCGTTGTCCTTGCAACAGCAACAGCATCACATCAACCAACTGCTCAGCACAGCAGCGGCCGGTACCGGAATCGTGGGCGATGTCGACGCCCTCCTCACTCCCATCCAAATGGCGCCGGTCGTGCGATCGGAGTCGAAACCCGAGCGAAATCTGTGGCGCGAGGAGGAGATGATGCAGATGCTGAACCTGATGCTGCAGGTCAACGCCATCGAGATGCTGAACGACAAGACGGTCAAGAGCGAGAAGGTGTTCCGCAACATCGAGGCGCTGATGCATCAATGCGGCTTCCGCAAGAAGTCCTACATGCAGATCTGGACCAAGTGGAAGTTCCTCAAGTCGACGTACATGACGTCGCGGCGGGCGGGCGTCGTGCCCAAGGTCATTCCGTACTCGATCTACCAGATGCTGCACAAAATACTCTCGGCCTCGCCGAACGTGTCCAATGGCGCCGGCACCGGAGGCTCCTCGATAGACGGCGAGACCTCGGACAGCAATCGTTTGGTGATCGCCAGCGTGGAATCGGCCGCATCCATGTCGAATGGTGCGGGGAAGGCGGCCAACAAGATCGCGCCCGCAGACGGCGACGGCCCGAAGGAAGCGGACGACGACAACAGCCTTCGGCATGGCCCACCCGATCTTTGGCTTTCGCCTCGGCCTGGTGAAGCAGGAGCCCGTGGATGCAAGTGAGTAAACACGATACCCCTGTCAAAAGATCACCAACTAATGTTTTGCACTTAGGTTACGAAAACTCGACGAACAACGGCACCAACTCGGAGCAGGATCCTCTGGACGACGCCAATGCGAACTCATCGTGCTCCTCGAGTGTTCATCATCACTTTCAGCCGGAAATCAAGCAGGAGGTCGTGGAAACGGAGTCACCGAGTCCCCCACTACGGGACGCCCACAGGCGGCTAGAAAGAGAAACGATCAGATCGAGCCCTGTGCGGACGATGATCTGCGACGAGACGGCGCCCCCTAAAGAAACTCGTCCATTGCCTCCTCTTCGCATTGCTCCCTTTGCCAAGGCGCCGCCGATCAACGGCCACCCACCGCAGAGAGAGTGCTCGCCGCCAGGGCTGTCCCTGCACTCGCCTCGCCCGCAGTCCCACAAACACTACACCCGCCAGAGCCAGTCGCACCCGATCGACAACAACAGTTTCATCCGGCCGCTGCTCATGCCGAAGTCCATGCAGAGGCCTCACCAGGGCAACGTCATCACAACGACGGCCACCTCGACGCCCATTCGCTTGCCAAAAGACATCACCATTCACCACACTCGGGGCGCCAACTTTGGCCCGACGACGTCCCGCCTCAAGCAGGTGCCCATGCGCAAGCTGGCCAACTACCAGGCGCAGCACATAGAGACCGTGGTGCCCGACGCCAACTCGCGGATAATGCTGCAGCAACAGAAACAGCCAGAGTTCGTCATGCACCACCGCAACGACGAGGTCGCTTCCACGAGCCAAGCGGCGGCGGCCTCTGCGGCAGGAGCAGCGATGGCAGCTCCATCGAGGAAACGCAAGCGTCGTCTGCAGCTGCCCTATGCTGAGCCAAGTCCGGCCAAGATGGTCAGGAACTACTCGCAAGCAAAGCCATCCCACAGCCATACGGACAATGGACGAGGCCAGTGCCGCCGTTCGGCCGGCGAGGAGGAGAACGACGGCTGCGATGAAGACTACAACTCGCCACCGCCCAAACACACCTTCCAGAAGACCAAGCAACAGCCGAAGAAGGGGCACAAAGCGAAGAAGGACGACGCCGGATTCGAGGCAGCTCTCAGGGATTTGGGCCGATCGTTGAGGAGCATCCAACGAGAACTCATTGGGGACTTCTTCGAAAAACAAATGGAACTGGCACGCGAAGAACACGAATTCCAATCCCAGCAAGATAAGCTGCTGATGGAGGCATTCGAGGAGCAGAGCCAGTTGATCATGAAGTCGGCCAAGAAGCTGCTCGGAATCGACATCGCGAGCTTAAATAAGAGTGATAGTGAGGAGAAGACCGAGGGTAAGACGGACGAGGAAGCTAAGCCCGAAGAAACCAAGAGCGGTTATGAAGAGCAGGAGGAGAATGAGGACACAAAAGAAGACCTGTTAAAGGAAAGCGATCAACAAAATGATCGTGACAATCTCCCACAAATGCTTTCGCTACAGTTCGACGAGTCATCGGAGTCGGAGGAAGACGAAGAATTCAACGACAGAGAAGACCGCGAGTCCGAAGGATCTTCGCAGAATACACTAGATGACCCCAGTGAGTTGGTTTCCAGTGAGTTGGTCGAGGACAATGAGCAACTTTAGACAGAACGAGAAGTATTAATCCTTAAAACAAACTGAAAAAAGGCACGCACACAACATTCCAGCCAGACATACCTGTAGATGCAAATGCGTTGTTTTAATTCAAGCAGCGTTGAAATGGCTCTTGTATGTATTTATAC
This sequence comes from Coelopa frigida, assembly GCA_017309665.1. NCBI lineage: Eukaryota > Metazoa > Arthropoda > Insecta > Diptera > Coelopidae > Coelopa > Coelopa frigida. The sequence goes on along the minus strand of CM029561.1, from coordinate 33,231,752 downwards.
CAATTACCCGTTGGGTAAATATTGTTTTTGCAAAGACTTGATACCACGTAAGAATTCCAGTTATACTTAGAGCTATGATAGATTTTAATGTAATGTTAAGAGATGTGTAGCAGCTTAGAAATGTTGAGAGAGCATACTTTAATATACATAAATAGTTCAACTATTAATATATTATATGTACGGAAAAACGTATGTTTAAGAGAATAACCCCCGTGAAAATAAGTGGAAATAAAAAGACATATATTAAATACAAGGAACAGATTCATGCATTTCTAAATCGGATCCATAATATCATTTTCCTCTACAAAAATGATTAAATCAGTCGTCGAATTAGAGGCAGAAACTTCAAGACGACGCGTCGGTTCAGTGGTATTGAACTCATTTCGATATATCCAAATTCTGGACATCTTAATCTTGTACTTCCTAGTTTTGTCCTGATATTTTCACATGGAACAATCGTTGGTGTACCCACCTATCAACACACAAGTTTTTTTTGTCCTGATTATATATTTTCTTCGTTATTGTAAATGTTGAAATTCAGTGTCTTGTCATGATCTTCTAACACAGTACATTCATGGGCGTACCCAACTAACAATTTCTTTGTTTTTTATTTTATAATGTAATTTTATAATGTAACTAATGCCTTTTTCATATTTTTTTAACCTTAAACCATCAACAACTCACCAAAGTTTCATCTCAATCGGATCAACGATGCGTGATTCTATTGCATTGGAACACACAAACATTCATTTTTAATATAAGAAGATATCCTAAATTTACACAATATTAGCCTGGACTCAACTTATTAGTTTTGATTTTTGTACAATAATATTCGATATATTTTAAACACAAACAACAGATAATCTGTGGCACGAACCACGATAAAACTAGCTCAGCGCCATCTATCTGTCAAAAGCTAAGTTGGTAATAAAATATATTTATCCAATTTCCTGCGCACCCTATTGGTTCTTGTATATGGTTGTTTACCATTGATGGTAAAATTGAAATGAAAATAGCATCAACTCACCTCGCCTCCTGTTCGATGGAAGATGAAAGGAAAACATCGAATTTTCGATGTTCTTTGATTTGTTTTTCATTGTGGCCTTTTAAATGGTGTACGCAAGTTTTTAATTATTATTTTTGAAAATTTCATAATTCATGCAATTTTTCATGGAAATCTTAAATCGATCATATCTCCGTAAATACGCGTTATTTTGCAAAAAGGACGTTAATTCGTAACGACCTCTAAATATTCGAAAATTTCAAAATACATAGAATTTTTGATGGAAATCTTAAGTAACGACCTCTAAATTTTTGAAACTTTATGAAATTATTCATTCTTATATCGTTTATATCTCCGTAAATACGCATTTTTTTGCGAGAAGGACGTTAATTCGTAACGTAATATGTAACATATGTAATATAACTGCAACGTCCTCTGAACTAAAACAAATTTTATTAGGTTCTCATGGGTTGGACATAATTTGAAAATGGGTGCAGTTTTCGAATCGTCTATAATCCTTGCGGTTGACGAGATAGTCTTTTTACCAATCGTATCGTCGTATCGGTGAAATCATCGCAATCGATTTATTTCTTCTGTCAATAAGTCTATGTATAATTTTTTTTTGACTTCCAGAAGAATTTTGTTCCACGTGACTATTTAAAATATGCATAAAGTACATGCTTCCGGCTGCGGGTAAACAACCCCTGGGTGCTTGCTTGGCCAGCCCATGTTTGAACTTCGTCGACCTCGTCATCTCTGCTCTTGGTGTGGCCGTAATCATGGAGGTGGAAGAACACAGCCAAAAAAAAGTGTGAGGAAAAAATGCTTTGTTCATTAAACGAATTTCGTTCGGCGCAGTGACTTCCCAAAGACCACACGGCGGTGGGGTCCGTTCAATTCCGTGATGACTAGTTCCGACACATGCATGTCGATGGCAACGATTCCCTACTCAAATGAGTGGCATTTCACGTTCCGGTGCCGGTGCTCAGAGGAATCGTTTTAAGTAAGTCCCGCAGTTAACTTTGACTTTGCGTGAATAGCGAACTCCCCGAGATTCATGGGCCGCACTGCAGACGCCTCTGACCACGCTGGCAATAATCACCTGCCACTAATTTTATTCTATTAGTCTGTCTCGCATCCGGAGCAAGCTATCTAGCATACGCCTCATACACACGAGAGCACGGCATCCGTCGGACGTCCTGCTGCACGCCTCCATCCGAACCCTTCCGCCCAATGACCCCGGACAGTTTCACCCTCTGGAGACAGGACGACGAATGAGTGGTTGGCGGAAGCCGAAGTCGGGTGCATCTCGGCGCTGGCTCCTGGGGGGAGGAGGCGACGCCCGGAACGACGAACCAGGTGGAAGCCAGTCAGCGACGAAGGCTAGGACGAGGTTCGCCAAGCACTCGGTGCTTATTTCTTCCGAAGCTGTCGCAGCGTGGCGTCGTCGGGCTCGTGTCTCGCTGCAAGTCCTCGACAAGGTTTTCGTGATTCGTGTCGTCAGTGTTAATCGTGGTCCGGAGGACGCTTTGAACCCTCGATCATTCGGTTGTGAATCCTTCCGCTTCGTGGGAATGGACTGTGTTTGGAGAGCCGTCAGTCGGACCAGTTGCTTGTGCAAGTGATTTCTAGTGTCCATTGAGTTACTGAAGTTGAATCGGCTTGCTCTCATGTTGTCGCATATTGGATTTATTGGACTCCTGCTTGTTGGTGCCAGTGGAGCATCAGATAATTTGCGTGAGTGATATAATTTGGCTTCCATATTCCGATATGCACCAATGCATATACCAATTACATTAATACAATACACTGAAATCATAACTTATTTTGTTAACAACATTTTAGTACCAATAAGTGGTAAGTTGAACTCTGATATGTTTATATTTATAAACAGAATAGAGACCGATATTCGCCGATTTCGATTCGATTTCGTCCCTAAATAAATTCTCAAAGTCTGAAGTCAGTAAAGTAAGAAATTCTTTTGATAAATCTGGAGTGCCTGAAAAGTATTACCTTAGTCATACTCTCATCTTAGTGGAACGGATGATTCCCAAGCTGCCACTGATTGTGACGATACTTCCGTGTCACTCCGGTCGACTACAGCCTGTTAGGGTGGCTCCACGAAAGAGACAGGTTGGTTGTACCTGGTTGCCTTTTCGCAATCGCATAGCTTCCGCTCCTCCAACACGAGCTCGTTCAATCAGCAGGTTGGTCGCAATCACGATGAATTGCCCGGGGGACCAAATGACAAAGAAGAATTCGGAAAGCCGAGTATGAGAATCGTACATGTAGATTGCTTGTGGTGGATTTGGAGTTGGAATCTTTGCATATTTTGCGCGGGTTTCCGCCACCCTGATTGAGGTGTCTAAGGACAAAGTTCAGAAGAATCATAGACATAGTTCGCAAGAATCCAAGGACAGCAGCCGATGCTGAAGCCAAGGACAAGCACGGTTGGATTGTTCGACAGCGCATGCCTGAGGTGTCTTTGCTGGGAGGGAGGACAACAGGAATCGGAGCTTCTCGCATCTTCCAGCAAGGACGAGAACCGCAGCTTCCACGTTGGATTTCGACGAATGATTATCTTCTGCCACGATGGTTCTGATTTTTGGAGTCTTTCTTTCCACTCACGTGGGTCTTACTTGGACGGCGTCTGGCGGCTTTACAATTGAACTCGGGAGGCACAAGACGGCCCGACCAGGAGGGGCCAAGGGGGGCTCCGTCGCCGCGCATTACAACATATGAATTTTTACGAGCGGCTCTTGTGTTTTATGTTCAAACTCACTGCCGAGACAAGGAACCGCACTTCAAATGAGTGTCGTAAAGAATAAATGTTCCAGCAACGAAAATGCGTGGCTGCGCCCCGTCGTGCCTTGCGTCAGACGTCGGCCGTCGCGCCGCACCGTCGCTCAAGCCGAATGGAATCAATCAAGATTCGGGGATCGTGCGCGAGGCACACATGCGAGCGAGCGAGCGATCTGCCTGCCGAATGCACCCGAACCTGAGTCGAGGGCGAGGGCGGAAGACGGAGGCAATTAGAGATGGAAGATAAAGAAATGCTCAACGGTGGGCATCGCGAAGGGATTCTCGAGTCGGGGACAGATGTGGTTTTCATGGCTCAATATAAATCAGTTCCGGCTCCGTGCAATTACCCGGAATGCTCTTTAGTGCTCCACTTACGCCTCTTCCTAAGGGCATCCGCATACCACCTGGAGGGCGAGGGGACTCCTCATGGGTGCTTGGCATGAGTGAAGTGACCCCGAAAGAATCAAAACCACCGTCAACGCACTGCACACTTGAGATCTTTCTCAGAAATCCATCTAGAAATAACACAACACGTGTTTTATACTCTGAGTCAATTTTAAGAAGCAGGAAAAAATTAATATTTTATTGTTTATGGTCATTAACATCATTATCTCTTCAAACAAGCTATATAAATATATATAAATATATAAAAATATTTTCATTCATTTTTTGATGATTAGATTACAGGGTTAAAATAGTCTATATTACAAAACATAGCGTCGGGTTTTAAATGGAGTGTTTGATGAAATATTTATAGTGAGAGAAACTGAGTTTTGCACTCCTAAGCAACAGAATCTATTACGAAAATCATATATCAGTGCAAACAAATTGTACTCATTTTTACATTATGTACGTTTCAAATTCTATTATTATCTAAAATATTATTATATGGTTGGGAATACTTTCTGCTGGAATACTCCACATGATCCCCCAGCTCCTCATAGTTTGATGGTTCGATTTATCCATATTTTTATTTATAGATTTTCAATCAACTTGAGTATAAATCATCTCAAATTTTAACAAATATATATATATATATTTAACAAATATATAAACAATGCAGTTTTCGGTAATGGTGGCATATTCAGATATCTAAAAAAATATTTAAATTAATTAAATTGCTTGCAATTTGCATTAAAGTTAATATGATAGATAGTCATTCACGTACAATGTATGTGAAATTATAGTAAATTATCGAAACCCCCGTTCTAATATTATATATTTTCAAAATGTTCACCGTTTCATAATGGCAATATTTTCCCAAAAGAACTTCTGCTTCCTCGTCCACAATTGTGAGTTACTCTTTTACGGATATCATAACTAATGGATAAACCCATCGAGATTCATATGCGAAGAATTCAAAGACTACTTCCAGTCGAATGAAGGCTGAAAGTGAAGACAGAACAAAAAGTTACTCAACTCAAGCGTGGAAAAGCACGAATCCAAACTGGACCACTTCGTAACTTTGTCAAATCCACACCAAGCAGTCGAAATTACCATAAAATAAGTAAAACACTCAGAGCAGAGGCGTCGGTCTGGGTCTGGCAGACGGCCGGCGAGTTCCTCTGTGTGAATTATGCAAATTCAGGGCCGGAATTGCCTACTTTGCCATTTGCATCAAATTCAATGTGGAAATACCACTTTTCCTGCAGAGCCAGAGGAGTGGGTGGGATCCATCCTAGCTCGATAATTTAAGCGCCGAGAACGGGGAGAAGTTTCGGGACCATTACAGCGTACAACTCCCTTACTCTACAGCTAAAACCATTGCAGTTTTAATTCGCAGCGATAAATATTCAATTGGTTCAATTTCCCCGCCGAGCCATGAACGGATTCTCATGGGCTCATCCCATGATACATGCAGTATCCAGGGGGACGTAATGATGCAGTCCCCACAGAATACCGCGATATACATGGCATGGGCATGTGGTTCAATGTTCCTCCATATGGTGTTAAGCTGTCGCCATACACATGTATGTAAACACACACGTGCGAGCCACAGTCATGGGCACGCGATTAGTAGACTCTTGTGTGGGGGGGAGGGGGCTCCTATCAGAATCCGAAGCAAACTCCGTCCCCCAATGTCAGCGTTTTGTTCGACAAATTTCATGGGGCGCGAACCCCAAAAATGTGTCCGTTCCGCTGGTGGCTATAAATTAATCTTCGTCCTTTCAAACCATTGCCTTCAATTATTGCGAGCAGCGTCGACGCCGCCAGCGCAGCCGCCGCCACCACCACCACCGTCTCCGCAGTTGACACTGACAGACTTATGACGAGGTAACGGTTCTAATGACCTGTTTTCGGTGTGAACGGCGTCGTGGAGAAGCTAAATATAGAGACTTAATTAAGGTGCCGCTTCGAGAAGCAATCTCATCCGGCCGTGCGGCTCTCCGGGCTCGGTGCGTGTGCAGATATGTGTGAGCTATCGGTCTATTAATACCATCCACACCCAACTCCCCACCCCATTGTCGACGATGCCGGGCAGCGTTCTGCGGTCTCGTACAGCAATCATCTGCTCGGGCAACTGCGCCGAGCCGCAGCCGCAGATTCGGCGACATGCTTTTAACACACCATCAGTCGCTCCGAGGGCCTAATGAGGGCGGGCGGGCGTTCGTTCGCGCCAGCCGCCCTGATGGATGAAGACGTTCTGGAGCATTAGAAAAATCCTGCATGAATCACTCGGTGCTCCTCCACCGCTTGAGTGGAGTCGAGCCATTAGCGCAGGCAGCCGAGGCGTCTCGAGTGACGAAGGGACAGACAGACCGCAAGGCTCCACGGCCAGCGAGAGCATGGACGGACGGACGGACGGACGGAAACGCCATGAAGCCGCGGAGGGAGACCACAGAATACGGAACTCGAACGGCATGGCGGGTGTCGAGCGCAGTCTGTCGGAAGGAATAAAGAAAGGGTGAACGAAGGAACCGACGCAGACGAGGAGCGCCACTGGTCGCGTTGCTAACACTGAATAACATGTTGTGATTCCGACGTTGTCGCTGCTGCTCCTGCTGCCGGCGGTGGTGGGGCGAAGTGACGCCGCACGTACAAGAGCGTCGTGAGGAGAGGGGGCGGGGCACCCATAATTCCTTGTTTGTTTTTTGTCCGACACGGCCAGCGACGCATAGGGAAATAGGCGATGTGCGGGAAGAGATGAAAGGACGGAAGAACGGACCGACAACTGGACAGACAAACGGACAAACCGACAGACAGACAGAGGAGGAGACGCACAGTAGTCTTTGTCGCGTGCCCAGCTCTCATTCCTCGTGAATAGATTTGGGAGGATCCGAAGGCGAGACTGCTTAAGGGTAAGCGCCTTTAGCATCAGTTCCATTGCCGACTCTGGGTCTGAATGGAGCATTGCAATTGAATCGTTTACATGGAAAGAGGAAAGTCTGGAGAGATTCACTCGAAGACTACGGCCCACCGAAGACGCAAGCATCAATCGGAATCAATTACCAAAACCACTTCAGTGAGTGCTTCAAATAATTCCATTCCCGGAAGTGGATGTAGAAGTGGAAGAAAGAAGGAAGAAGATGATAATAAGGAAATAGTTTCAACAGGGCAACTTCCACATAGATAGACAAAATACATAAATAAATGAGCAAAACTTCAAGCTTAATCTTACTTCCTTCCTTAGAAAGCAGGTTACTCTTCACAGTTTCATCCCGACCTCTAGGAGACCTTTCCTTTGGCAGAGCAGTCGCTCAACATGCTCAGACGACTTCATTCTCTCCAGAATTGAGTGACTTCTGACCGTCCTCTGACGTCCTCTCCTCGGTGCCTCATCGGAGATCGATGTGACATCGTTAATACTTCCCCGGAGCATCTTGGCTGTGGCATCCCCACCGACAATCATTCAGACATATGGACTCCGCAAGCCCAGCCATCATGATTCGGACCATCCTGCCCGGCAGCTCTTCTGCTCCATCTGCCTTTATTGGACTTGTCAAAGGAGTGTCATGTTGGATTGCATTTTTCCTTTTCCTGCTCTCCACTCCGCCGCCATGGTCTTGGGAGGCGGTTGCCGCTTTTGTTTTCGCTTCCATTTGATTAATGCTTTGACAATTTTACAAGTCGGCCTCCCGCTGTCAGAGGTCCGCCTGCGGATCCATCACCCGGACGTTCCGCCCATCAGCTCCCCCCTGCAACCGACCGAGCCTGGGGCCGCTGCCTGCACAAAGGGATTGAAATATTTGAATAATCTGTATGTCACGGCTCCTGACACAGGCTAATTGTCGTCTATCTGCCTGTCGGTGGATGGATCACCCGTTGCTGACGACTGCCGCCAGTGGGCGGACAGCAGAAGCACTCGCCAAGACGTTCAACCATCACGCCTCCTGCTCAATTGGATGCGCCGTGATTAATTGTGCTGCGGTCGAGAGGCTCGGGTTGTGCCACCAAGTGTCGTGGTCCACTCTTGGGAGCCGGCGCGTGGGCCAAGTGAGCAGTCGGAAATAATTTGTTAGCAATTTCGTGTCCTTCGAGGAGAGTGAATTTTTTATTTCCATGCGTAGGACCGCCCGGATAGTTAATGGTCCGACCTTGTCACTGATCGGTGATGGTTTTTGGACCCTAGAGTCGGACCATTCGTAAAAAGGGGTTTATCAACAGGCGGTGTCGATTTCTGTGAAGGCTGCCAACTCCAAGACGGCGCCATATGCCTGGGATTGACCCCAATTCAGAGGGTGCCGGGGTCAAGCGAGTACCCACTGCATAGTTTTTGATATTCAAATATGCTCAACACCCTTTAAATGCGCCTGGGTCTGATGGCTTCATTTGGAATGGACGCATTTAAATAAATTAAATTGCGGAACCATCTTCAGTGTCTCTGCCCCAATTTGGGTCGCTTTGGATCATAGGTCGTGTCTTACTGTTTGTCTGCTGGGGGCGACCGAAGGAAGACCCGAGACGGAGACCCAACCGTAAATGTCTGCACTCGAGTCCGGACCCGTCGAAGGTTAATGCGTGAATGTATTCCAGAGCCACGTTCCCGTCCACACACTCGCACTTTAGACACACGCAAACACTCTCGATGGGCGGCATGAGAAGCAACAGTTGCTCCCTGAGCTGAGAGTAGGTTACATTGTGACAATTTCAGACGACATTTAATACGCGTGAATTCGATAGTCTACACATCGGTGAGACTGCCTGAGGCACGTAACAACCAGCCATTAACAAATCATTACCCATGCTGCAGTTATGGCCACAGAGATTCAAACATGGCCTTCAGTCTGTTTATTGTTTCAATATTCAGTTGAAAAGTCCTTTTATCAACCTGTGGGCTGAAATGCAGAGAGACAGAGAGCAATTGAAAATTATCATGAGAAATAATAACAAAGCAACACATTTTCGGACACCTGGTTATAACAATCGTTTATTGACAAATAAAGATGTTGTGTGAAATAAATCCGTTTGCATTCCCATTGGTCCATTTTATTTGAACAGAATTCCTTCATTGAATACTCGCAATGATTGATTCCGCCTGACAGACCGAGCGTCTTTGCCGAACATCTCTCTGCAGAGATCACAACCGGAATGAAATCACTTTCCAACCACCGAGATGCGTCGCCAACCATTAGTTATATCAAGGATCGCCACTGGATCTGGCAAATCAACTCAAACAACAAGTGTTTTCGTGAAGTGATTGTCGGCATTTGCGGTTGAGTCCAGACATTTTAAGTTCAGCACCGTCCTCCTCCGTCCGCATCGGGGCAGCCAGCACGTGTGGCATTAGTCCTGCTGCCCCTTCCACCAGCATGTAATCCACTTACGACCCACACGTTCCACCGCTTCGCCAGCATTTCCACCACACTTGCTCTCTCCGAGTTCGTGTGCCCTCTCTCCGCACGGCTCTCGCGAGTCGGCGCAGTTGGCGTCGCCGACATTCGTTCCCGTGTCGGCGACTCGAGCAGCGGCGACGGCGACGCTGCCTTCAGTCAAGCAGACCCTCTGGATACGTCGATACCGTGTCGCGCATCGTGCCCTGCATCGCGCGGATCCCAGTCCTGTTGTTGCGAGCGCTCCTTTCTCCGGAGCTGTTGACGCGAATTGAGGCCGACAGCGTCGTGTGTGCGTGAGTGCGAGGCGGCGGCCACCCTCGGCGGCGGCGGCGGCGACGGAGGGTGCTCCAAGAGATTGGCATCTTAAAGTCGCGTTCCGGACTGAGGGCGCGAAGTGGAATTCCTCGACTCGGAACTGGAGCCGGGTCGGCCTGAGCGACAGCCTGGTTCCTGGTCCATGGTAGAGCTTGTGCGGCGCAATCGATTTAATGATTTAATGTAATTAGCGAACCGCCGCGTCTCCTTCGATATCGAGCGCAATCGTCGCCGGGATGCTCTGAAAAGAATTGTCGTTTCCGCTTTGTGTGTGTGCGTCCGTGTGTGTGCTCGGCTGATTGAAAAATAAAATGAAGTGCAGAGGAGGAATAATAAATGGAATTCTATAGAAGTGAGCAAATTAAAAGAAAAGTAATTAATAGCCATAAACGAAGGCGCCCGATGCTTCCGCGATTAATTTACATAATCAGCTAGCGTGTGTGTGTGTGTTTGTTTGTGTGTGAGTGTGAGGCAACATCTGCCCCCGGCCTATATGGGCAACGAGGTCCTCCCTATCAACCGAGGAGCAAATAGGATATTCGTCGTTATGGGATGGTGTGGGGGAACCAATAGCGAGCACGGAATTAATCGCTTGAATAAGTCTTCAGTGCACCCGTTCCGGGAAAACCTTATCTTTAGAACCTCAGGATAAAGCAGCCGCTTGAAGGCTTGGTACTGAATGAGAGCCCAGCGGACTCAAATGTCTGGAATCACTAGACACTTCTTACTTCTGCATATCCATAGTACTTCTAGACGAAAAAATTGTTTGGCCTATTGATGTTATCTTGGTTGAGGAAATCAGATACCTCCTCGCTTGAGGAAATCAGACACCTCCGAAATCTTACTTTTGAGGTTCCAACATTTCGAGAAGTCCGATAGAGACAACTGAGGATCACGTTTCTTCGACTGGTAAAAAAGCTGTTCGCATACGAGGAAAAAGATAAACCCAAAAGAGAATCTTCCTATAGAAATTGTTCCTACTTTTCGTCCAAGGAACGTGTGGAAAGGTTCGCGCTTCAGTCCACAAAGCCGCTCAATGGAAATCCTGCTTCGGGATGCTTCACCAACTTCTCCCCGGTCGGATCCAACTGCGGTGTTTTTCTTCGTTGTCTTTTGGTTTATGGCTTTCAGAACGGAGCCGCCTTGACTGCGGTCGTTGTCGTTGTCGTTTCGTCGCCATTCGGCCTTCACTGAGTGGTGTCCGCAACGGACGATGGTCCGAATGGATGCCGCCGGACAGAAAAAATCGCCGACTATCCCCTTAATCCCCTCCCCTGGCTATCTCTGGGAGCTGTAACTGCTACGGCATCTCCGAGAATTTCGTCCTGCCCCGTAATGCGCGATCCGGCATTAAATGGATTACGGGATTAATTCCATTAATAATGGAATCCACAATAACTGCTCTGTAACTGAACGTTTTTCGTGTAGTTTTCCGTGGCTTCGAATTCCGTCCTCCCCACCGAAGACCCTGAGTTTCGCATTTCTACGCTTCTTCCATCTTTCATTCACGCGTCTAACGCGGCGTCGGATGAAATATTGTTGAATTATTTATGACAATTAAGTTGTAATTCCATTTTATTGCCGACGCCCCCACCCTCCACCGGCGCCTCTCTCTCTCTCTGTCCACAAACTTCTCCACTTGTTTGGTGCGAATATTCTTCGCAGGGATATCATTTCGCATTTATGTTGTTTTGCATTCGAAATTAGCGGATGTTCTTTGCTTTCTACAGAGCTCTTCTTCTCCCTCCACCGTGGTGTGCCGGCGTGATTCGCATGTGACTTTCGCCCCCCAAAAATCATTGTAGTCCTAATTTGAGCGAATTCAGAGGTTTCTTATACTGTTCCATATTCAGGGCAATATACTCAATATACTCTATCAATCCACTCCCCCATGTAATACAGCAACCACCAGTCTGACAAATTGGACTCCATCGCATTCTACCAAAGCCATTTCCCGCCGACGAAGATGGAAACCGAACATATGATGGGGTAAATCATCGCACTTCGGAAATAAATAGCTTACATGATGAAAACACGAAACAATACCTTTGAACAATTGATGGAAAACAAACAGTCAGAACGAGGAACTGAGCATAACCCCCTCTTCATCTGTGTAATTTGCGCGAATCCCCAACGAGGATGATTGAGACTTCCTAGAAGTTTTGCTTTAAATTGATTGATATCTTTATGGCTTACGAGTCGGAAGGTGCCGGGGTACACAAACATCATTCTTTACAGTCTCCACCTCTCGGTGAGGAATTACAAACTTCCGAGAATACAAATGCCATGAACGTCTCTTTCATTTGTGTAAACATTACAAGCACTTGTAACTTCGGAGCATACGTCCTGGACACCTTGAAGACAATAGATTCTTCGTGTAATTTGTGAAAGGGGTATTTTTTCGCTTTTTCAAAATATTCGAAATAATCGCAAAGTTTCCACTCGTTTCATTGTCAAGGATGTTTTACTCCCGATGATATCCGGTTCATGGCGAGATAATGTACGTGTTCGTTGGAGTCCAGTTTCACTTCATTTCATTCCATCATGAGATTGGGTCAGAAGGAACAACGCCTAGTGACGTTCCAATACCGGTGTGTAGTCGATGCGAGTAGTCAAAAACAAAATTTCATCTAAAAATCGGTGCGAAAAGAAGTAATCGGATTTAAAAGTCGGTATAATCGTACTCGTACTCATTTCACATATACGTACATATACACTCGAAAACCTGCACTTTTAGCGCCTCTAGAAACTAAAAGCTGACGTAATGTGTTTTTAACTAACAGTTAACATTAAAATATTAACCTCAATCAAATATTATGTAGATAGTTTTATTTATTTATTTTGTTTGATCAATTCAAAAGTCTAGGAAATCATCTCAACCTGTTGTTAGTGTTTGAATTTTTGTAATGTATTTTTGTAATGCATTTTTGTATCAAAATTATAAATAAATAAAAAATTTCAATATATTGTCAATTTAGTCGGTACCGTAAAAATATTTGTAACAAATAGTCGATTCAAAAAATAATCGTTTATCGTGCCATTTACTCGAGTATACGAGTATTTTTACTCGTACTCGGACGAACACTAAGAACGCCAAGGCATGGAGAGCCGAATCAAACCGTTCATTCAGCGTAGGGTACCTTGAGTTTCCAACGCCGACGGTCGCATGGTGGAATCGAAAGGGACGTCAGAAGGATGATTTGGAGATCAAATCCCACGGGTGTCCTTCACGTTGTCATCGCTGTGCTGGGTACCATCTTCCACTTCTCTTCTCTTCTTCGTTATGTTCTCCACATGAACTGAACCCTGTGCATCCCTGCACCCCAACCGACCCTTGGCGTCTTCGGCAAGTGTGAGGTGTTCGCTTTCTTAGGATTCATTAATAATTTGCTCCTTTGCTGGGCCGGATTTTTCCTCAGAGCCCCACGTGCCCTCGTGTCTCGCACATATTCGCGTACGTGCGCCGTCGAATTCTGTCCGTACCCCCCCTTCCCTCCGCTGCAGTTGGGGAACAGCTGCGGACTTTTGGTTTGTCGGCTCCGCCGGTTCCAGGCAGATTGTCAAAACTTTTTGACACGTACCAATAGTAAAGTTCCGAGCGGTGGGCACCACATAGAACACGGGTTTTCATGATCTCAGACGTGTCCGTCGGGATGCGGAGGCGTAATAAATTGTGAAGCTTGTTTCACAACATTTTTCTCTAATTCAATAAAAAAAAACCCCCAACCCCCTTGGCACGGAAGGTTTCGGAGTTGTTTTGAGAAATTTATGGGGTAAAAATGTTTGCAAAGAGTCCTTGGACAATTGTGCGTAAATTTGTCGAATGAGGATGTGTATCCAGAGGTGCTTGGAATCCTTGGAGACCCCAAAATTCGAGACGAAGGTAGTTTTCTTGAAACACTTGAAGTTAGGACTGGTCATCCCGACAGAGGACTCGGTTTGGCTGTTCCTAAGATATCAGTGCAACGTGTTTATTTAGACTGCTTTCTAACAAATAACTTTAAGAAGTCTAATCGACTTACTTCATAGCAATTTGTTTGTTTCAAACATTAAGTGCTCTAACAATATTCAACGACTTGGGTCAGGTACGAGTGAGAAGGATAACTGGACCATCATCCCCTCCCGATCTTCTTCTGTCACCTTTGAGGTTGGGAGAGACCGCTCACAGGCAATCCATCAAAAGGCAAATCCGTTGCGCCCTTGCTCGTCATTCCAAATTTGTTCGCCCCGAGAGTTTGTCGGTTCCATTCTGCTTACGTGGCCGTCCCTCTGTAGTCTGTAGTAGGGGGCGTGGTCGAGCGAGGTATATTCATCCCTCTCCACAACGTGGACGTGCGGATATGAGAATCGCATAAAAGCTATGGTTGGATACCTTCACCCCTTGTGAATTGCAAAAAGGCTCCCTAAGCTAGGTGTGGAAAGGGCGGGATTTTCCGGTTGATCATCCTGTCCACAATACTTTCCACATAAATATACATAACTTCCCCTCTAACTCGTACAATTTTATGTCCACGGATATTAGTTATCTTTACTTTAGGACTTTCTTCTAAACTAATTTTCGTCCAAGCTCCAAAAAGCAGAAAATCTGAAACAACCACAAAAACAAAAGCAAGAAAGCGGGTCATTCTGTGGAGCAAAAGGCCGAAGGGACCGGGACCGGTCCACGCTCCACTGGTGCGAGGCTTCGGATGATGCTGCTTCTGTGCGTCCGCTGCACGAAGAAGATTGAGTTTCGTCGCAACTTCCTCACCAACAAATCCGACCTCCAAGGTCACATTGGCACAGTGAGGGCTCATGGACGATGACGCTATTGTTGTTTCCAGAGCGTGTTGCGCTTCCACAAGAAGACTTCTCGCACTACTCCTACAACTACTTTGTGGATCCCCATCCGGCCCACATACAGAGAGTTTTGCATTTGCGAATTTACGCCAAGTGCTCCGTGGCCGGAAGGAAGCAGGTAGGGGTGGCGCTTCCTGCTCCGGTGGGGGCCCGCTCTGCTCATCCCAAGCCCATCCGGCGAGCATCCGATTTTCCTCATGCTGCTTATCAGCAAACTTTATGAATTCAATTATGCCGAACTTGCCGGCTGTGGTTCGAGGCGAGTGGTGGAAGGAAACGAAAGGGCGCGAGACTCGCAGTTGGCGCCACGGAGAAATGAAAGGCCGACGCCGGCGGTTGGTGCGGTTTCCACTTTAGTTTCTCGGATTAAAACGCAGCTTCCCAGAGAGATTTCGCGGTTCCCGACGTTAAAACATTCGCCGGGGAACGAAATTTAATTACGACCACGTTCCGGGATCCCATGCATCTTGCATTGCTTCAGTTGTTACGATGCTGGACTTCCCGGCACACATTTGCTCATACCGATTTCCTTGCTCCACATCGCGAGAACCGCGAACTCGCACCTCCCACCATTGATTAATTTGTTGTGAATACTATCAGAATTCATCGTACCA
Organism: Coelopa frigida; assembly: GCA_017309665.1. NCBI lineage: Eukaryota > Metazoa > Arthropoda > Insecta > Diptera > Coelopidae > Coelopa > Coelopa frigida. Next base: position 33,216,405 of record CM029561.1, on the reverse strand, counting down.
TCGAATGGAGCAAAACCAACTTCAACCACTGGAATCAGAGATTCATAGCCTGGGTAGTGTGAGGTTTTCCCACCGTGTTCTACCAATGTTTGTAGCTTGAGGTCGAAATCAGACGGTCAACAACCCAATTGCGATATTGAAAAGTGAATTCGGAATATGAATTCCTTGCAATGGTGTGGATCGGGAAAATTCCACACTGTGCGCCGTGTGGGATATTTATATCCTCGTCTCTGCACAACCGCAGATATTGGTCGCATTCCCATGTTCGCCTGTGTGTGTGTGTGCGTTTGTGTGAAGGCGTGAATGGCTGTGTGCGATGTACGATTTGTGCAGCTGTGTAATGGCCTTTAATTAAACTGCGGGTCTCCGCTGTGAGGTCCGTTTAAGCTGAGGCCGGAGTGTAATTGCGCAACCATTTCAGAAGAATCGAGAGAAGGACTTCGGCATCGAGAACAGTTATGACTGATTGCGAATGGGATTGTAAGGTCGTCGTAGTGATCGTCGGGAGGACGATAAGATATCGCCAATAACATTGCAGAAAGCCCGCATTATTTTATTACTCGTTGACGCTTTGGCGCTCCGGAGGAGACCGGGCCAGACGTGTCCCGCCTCGGGCGAGAGAACGAGAGAGCGAAACTCGAACGGAAATTCAAATATAAATGGAAAGAAAAAATATCAACAAATTTGTAAACAACATTAAGTACAACAATAACGGCAATAATAACAACACCATCAACACAAGCAGCAAGGAGCCAGACGAGCACGAGAACGAGAACGCGGACTGGGGAAACCACACCATCAACCAGCAATGGCCACTCAAAATATGGCGATAAAACAGCGTCGAAAATGGCATCACGTCTTCCCGTCCTGGATGGTGGCCTGGATGGCGGTCGTGTGTTTGCTGAGCCCCGCGCAGCCGGAAGTCATCTACAGAGTGGATCCCTTGGGTAAATGTTGTGCTCGTGTGCTTTTATTTCCTATATCATATTTTTATTTATTCTTGTTTTATTCGCTGTTGTCCTTTGTTTGTCATTTTTCCAAACTCGTCGGATTGAAAATTTAGAAGTCTGTTGTTTGTTGCTCGTGGGTTCTTGATGGAGGATTCAGGAGAACGAAAACTCAAGTCTCCCACGAGCACATCCTTCGGAGTGCTCCAGAAGTGAAGCCTTGATGTCTCAGGTCCAAGCATCAGTTGAAGGATTTCTTTGTCTGCCGGATGCCACACAACCATCCTCCAGTTGATCCCAGAAATGTTGAGTTCCATCCGAACGGAGTATGCAAAACGTGCAAACTCATTAGTGAAGTGGCGATGTCGTCCTCGAGCAAGAGGGGCAACGGGACGGGGCGCAAGAGAGGATGAGACAGGTTTAACAAGTGAAAATAAATTACTCGCATATTTAACCGTCTCCTCCCGGAACCATCGGGTTCTCCGTTTACACTCCATCTGTTCCGTCAGCTCGTTCCGTCCTGCGCTCCGTTGGCAATCTGCGAATTGAAAACATTTTCCTTTGTTCCTTTTCTCCGTCGATCTGGTCAAATACAGGGCCAGGGGCGATTCTTCCTCCAATGGCGGTTCTTCCTCCAGGGGCGTTTCAGACCATTTGGCGTGAATTTGTATTATTTCACTTTTTCATCGTCTGCTCTTAAGAGAAAAAATAAGGCTCTTGGGATCGGATCGAGTGATTTTTTACAAACCTTGGTTCAATTTCTATCCTCCAGAAGGGAGTGGCTTGCGTCTATCTTTATTTGGTTTCTCTACCCAGCTGTGACTCACGATTCCTTAAATCAAACTGACTCCGTGGTCCACTAATCCGAGTTCTTCCGCGAAGAATTTATCTTACGGATTCCAGCACCGCCCCTGCCCGACCCTGCGACTCTGTCCACGCGAAATCTGTCCAAAGTCCGTTGAACAAAGCGAGAAAACCAAGAAGAGAAATCATGAAAAACTGCGGAAACTCACAGAACATTTGTTTGCATTTTCCGCAGTTCGGATCCGATTCCCGTTCAGGGGTTCAGGGGTTGCCAGCTGCTGCCCTCCTGACCCCGACTTCCCCCCGTGTGTCCAGCGAGGCTTTGAGTGGCAGATTATTTTTAATTAACTTGACCCTTGTCGGAGGCTTCCCTGGGAGGGAGCACCATCTGGAACTTTCTTAAATCCTGTTTATCAGCCGCATTAAATAAAATGGCGTTGTGTCTCCAAGGATAATCTCGAAATTTGAAGACGCCGCTGTTGTGGGGCGTAATTGCTGCTTGTGTGTGGCCTGCTCCCGGAGTCATATAAGTCGCTCGCAAACTAATTCTCCTACTCCTGCCAACCGATGCGTCGGCGGACCCATTTTTCACGAGTCTGAAGCCGAAAGTGTCGGACAGCCAGGGAACCGGGTTACGACATTCGCACACTCGGAAGCTTCACCTGACACGAGACAAGACAATGCGTTGCCTGTTCGTCCGGAGAGGGCGGCGACGTGGGGTTGGATGGTGTGAGGTGTGTAATTAGCGTCTTGTATATTTCTAACACGTTTCTTGTGTTGCAAAAACCATTTACGAAATGAGCAGGTACTTCTCGTTCTCGGTGGCGAGAACGTGCACAGCTCCATTTCGGAATCGTCGTAGACGATTTCACCGAATTCAGCTCCGCTCGAATGGCAGATAAACCCGAGTCTCCGAGGTGTCGTTTCCATTCGAATAAGGTACGCCTCGTAGTTCGCAATTACGACGTGGTCCGCTCGTTATTTGAATATCCTCACCGTATGAGTATAAAATTAATGCAATTTGTAATCAAGAAAAGTAGGAACAGAGAAATCTCCGTATTCAATTTGAGATCTGCGCTGATCTGGATGAAAATTGAGTAAAATTTGCTACAGAAATAGCAAGAAAACTGAGCAAAAACTGCCACAGAAATTGAAAGAATTAAGAAAAATGTCTAATCTTACTCAAGAAGAACCAGAAACGTCTCGACAGTGATAACAACGGAATGATTACTGAAATCAAGCGAAAAGTCAGCTTGAGTGGCAGAATGCTTTCTCCATTTGTATACATATAAACAAACAAATAAACAAACACATTCCCCGGGGTGACGCGGAGGCGGTGACTTATAGTCATTTGTACAGTGGGTCCTTTGACAATTCACACACTTCCGCAAGGCACTCGAAGCGTGTGATATCTGAATGAAGATGCGAATAAGCCCGAATACGGCGGAGGAAAGTCGCGCGGGCCCCTGCGTAATGAGCGATGCTGGGCGAGTGCGATGGCAGGAGTCTTAGGGAGGAACCGATTAATTTCCAAATGAACCCATTAGACCGCCCCTAATTTTTATTCTTCTCGTAGCCGAGGATTGATAACGCCCACACCACCGCCACCAGCATCGTCATCTCTTGCCGCAGTGACATCTGCGGCGGGGGCGCGGAGTATTCGGTGACATCAGCGTTCAACTTCGGGTTCTGGCCCGCCTCCGCAGACGTGTGCTTAATGTATCTCGTGGCTTATTTATGAGCGTGTGTCTGCAGCATGTGTTGCCAGACAGCCCGCCCGCCCATCTGTCTGTCTGTCTGTGTCTTGTTGTTGGTCGGGCGCTCAATATGTGTGCCATTAGCTGCGAATTCGGTCTTCGCCCCGCAAATTCGCAATAAATATTCAATTGGAATTTTTCTGATTTTTATTATCCTGCCGGGCATTAGGAAAACCTAAACAAGGCAAAGGCCAGAGATCCGCGGGGGTGAACGGATCATGGTTCTTTCTTCGCCAGTTGATCCCCAGAGCCCGAAACACGAAATGAAACACCGACCCCGCCCCAGAAAATGGGTCCATATCAACCACGTGATGCGAAAGGAGTGCTTATCGCGCCTCCTGGCGAGAAGGTTTTGCCGCAAGCGCGGCGCGGCGTGGCGGTCCTTTATTATCTTGATGCTCACGCCTGGGCCATTCAACACATGTGCGTCAAGCTCCAGAGCTTGACACGCTCTGCCGCCGCCGCCGCCTCTAAAAGCGCGGACTCGTGGCTCCCCGTGCTCGTGGCTAAAACTCATTCGAGGAGCGCGAGAGGGAGATGCACTCAGCTGCCTGGGTAACCCTCGCTAATTGCTGCTTCCCTGGCGTCCGACCGCCCCGGGCCCTCGCTATCTGAATGAGAAAAGTTTTTCGCTTCTCTCTGTTGGTGTCTTCCGCGACGTTTCCGAGTGCTTCATTCATTTGCACTGTCCTGACAACCGACCAACTTGAGCGTTTATTCAAACTCTGCAAACTCAACTCCTGCGGCCTGTTGAAGTCGGAGCTGTTGCGATGACTTGAAGTCATCCTAGCTCAGACCGGGCAGGAGGCAGGATTTCAGCGCATCTATCATGAATATTTCAATTCCAATCCCAGTAGAAATATCATAAATATTGCTTCTATGTCTCTGAACGTGGGAGACCTCCTGTAGGACAACACTGTCATAGTATCTTTGGTTCCCAGATGGGATCCGCCGTCTCAAAATAATCATGTAGGTGTGTGTATCTGTCTTTCGTCCGTCCGTCCGTCCGTCCGTCTGTCTGTCTGTCGCTACTCGAAGTGGGCTTCCCTTGAGCCACAGTCGAGTGCTCTCCATCGGTCGAGCGCCACATACCTAATGCTCATACAAATAGATATATTTCAAAAGACGCCAGCGGATTCGGTGTTTATTTTTGGACGCGGCGCACTCGAACATCACTTGACTCGACGAAATCCGACTGGCCTCGTTCGAACCAGTGCCAAATTGTGACGTGCTCTGACGTATATATTTGAGCAGCTATTCAATGGGACCCTGTATGACCCACATTGAAGTGTATGCATCTGGTCGCGGCGAAGATGAGGAAATCCATCTGCTTTGCTCAGAGCTACAATTGCACTCGAAAGTGGTTTCCATCGCGAAATTGCGCTCGTTCCCCGCACATTAATCATGGCTTGCGGATGGATTCGTCTCCAAAGACACCGCGATCTCGAGGCAGTTTAGGGAATTCCAGACCGACGCCAAACCAATCGAAGATGCAGTTTTCCATGCGAATGCGTGCGCTTTCGCTGTGGAACATTGCAACCTCCCCCCAACCCCTCCGCGGCCTCTTTGCGGCGGGTGAACGTCTGCACACTTCGCAAATATTTGGATCCTTACCAGTGTAAACAATTCTCTGCGACCGACGCCTTCACCGCACCACCCACAAATCCTCCTTGGAATTCGGTGGAATTCGCTTTATTCCGATCACATTTCAACGGGGAATTGGGGAATCGGTAACGAGATAATGCAATAGCCTCCGAGGCCACGAAGACCCCTCGTCCCCAATTGATTAGTACAGATGAATGAACCTGTGAGATGGAAACAATTGGGGTCAAATGGACTCAGAGCCACAGACAAGAGTAGGGAAAACGGGTCGAGGGTCTCGTTTCTCGAAGAAGTTCGGTTTGAACAGTTGAGATCACTTGAAGTTGAGTTCTAGAAAACGCAACAAAAAAATCCACTTGGCCTGTGCAAATGTCATCATCTAGTGGTTGAACATTGTAAAGTGGAATAATGAAGCAATACTTTTCTTACTCAAGGACGAACGAGATTTTTTGAAGCAGTTCGATAACGCGGTTTTTCCTGGAACTTCAGAGTGGAATCAGTCGCACTTTTGCGGACGCTCCTAATGATTGAGTGATTGACACGCTTCGTGTGGCCGTCGAAAGGGGTTTCCTTGGTTACTTTTCGAGGAGAGTTCTCTCTGGCAATTCCATCTTTTCCGCTTGACAATAGACTTCGTCAGCCGGTTGGCCCCCATCCTCCCAATCTCGGCAATAATATCGACAACATTTCACTAAGACGTCCCTCTCTCTCTCTCTCTCTGCATCATTTCAGCTCTGCTGGCGGCGACTCTGCGCACCTACCAACGAGCCGGCTGCGACTCGGAGCAGCTGGCGCTGAGCTGTCCTCGCGGCACGAGCATCTCCATCGAGCTGGCGCAATATGGTCGAGCGGGAGGTAAGTGGGGAGGGGGGACTAGGAGATGACGCAAAGCTTCCGGGACTTACGAGGATGCCTGGTTTCCTTGCAGACTTGAGCGACCACAGCCTGTGCCCGCCGGTGACGCGCGAGGACCTGACCACCTCCGGGAACGCCGGCGACAGCGTCGTCCACAGCGGCACTGAAATCGAAGTCAAGCCGCCCGAAACGTGTACCGTAAGCGGATTACAGGTAAGCGTAATTGGAATTACGAGGACGCGACCCGCTTCTGGGGCCGTGGGGGGCCGACGACCTGCTGAGTCGGAGGCATTCGAATTCGATTTTCCGCATTGTTCAACAGGATGCCCGGGTGAAGGACGAGTATCGATAAATCAGCCACGAAACACGCCCGCAAGCAATAAATATTCCCAGGGCTGCCGCAGATGAGTGGGCCAAGGGAGAAAAGGAAGCGAGCCCGGTCGATCTAACTGGAGCAAGAGCCGCCGAGCGCGACGGAGCCGGGCATCGACAGGGATTTAAAAATGATGCGAATCAATCCGACTTCCTTCGCGGAGGTGGCTTGATATATGAATCAATCTGCCTCTCATACCTGACTGTCATTCCGTGGCAAAGGCTTCACTTCCCAACGCCCTGCTCCCTGCTTCGAGCCACACGAACGTCGTTAACAACAAATCGAGGTTCCGTAACTCGGAGCAGCCGAAACAACGTGCGACCTGAAGAGATGCCTTGGCTTAATTTCCGGTTCGGCTGGCGACACTCAACCGGAACCGAAGTGTTTACGCCAGGTTGGGTTTGCGAGCACCAGCCTCCGCCACCGCCCCCGCCCTCGGCTCCGAGCACATGCAGCACGCACGAGAAGTCTGCCAGGCATGCGCTTGCATTGCATTGATAACAACATGGCTCTCAGTCCTCCCTTTCCTTTCACTTCATCCGGACTGCGATGATGTGTAATCGCTTTACTGTAGCCGGAGTTGGGGTTGGGTTCGCTCTGTGCTGGTGCTGACGCTGCTGTTGCGAGGCTTCTCGCACTCACGGGAGAGCCGAGAGCGACCGACAGACGACGATTTCAAAAGCTCACGAGGGCGTAAGCGTTTATTTAAATAGAGCATTGCAAGCATTTACAAGTGGGACCTCTATTTCCCTCGCATTTCCGCCTTCCGGGGGGACGAGAGTGTGTCCGGTGCATCCAAATCCGACCGTCCTCGGGGACAAGGAGTCGTCCTGGCGGCTGTTCATGCAACCAGTTCGTTCGAGCAGTCGCAACTTTTCCCGGCACGGGACACAGATGTCCGTCCATCGTACTATTTATTACTCTGTGCAGAACTCTTCTAGCAGACACGATGAGGGCGATGAGGAGAGTGGTGGTGATATTATCTTCCTGTAATCTGCAATTGAGGGATTTCATTTAGAATGCGTTTAAAACCACAAAATGTTTCGGGGCTGCCCTACTATGTGCAGAACCAACCACAAAACAGGAGACTCTTCCTACCCTCCTTCCCCTTCACGAAGACCGAATCAAGTGCCGCCCACGCACTCCTTTAACGAGAATCTCGATACCCGGCCGGAAATTAATTAAACGTAGCTACAAATGTCTCTTGCTTCCACGTCCGCTCGGTCGGAAGCCAACAAATAATTGATAGATCACGAACGACGGTCCCGGAAATGCAGGCGGGGTTGAGAGTGGGCGGGCCTTCCTTTAAAGAGTAAATATTTCAAATGCCCTTTCCAAAGTTTTCATATCCACGCAATGGAGGGGTTGAGAACGAGATGGGAAATTGTTTGCTATCAGATTAGAACTTAAGCATCACAACTGCAGGCGCTTAACTTTAAGTTAGTGGGGGAGATCACAAACATCATTCCGTCTCTTGCCTTCGTCGCACTCACCCGTTTCTCTCTTCCAGTACCTGCTGCTGCAGACAGTGGTCGACGCCTGCCAGAAGAAACGACACTGCAAGTTCGCCGCAAGTCCCAAGATGGAGCCCGGTCCTGGAGATCCCTGTGCGGGAATTCGGAAATTCGTCGAAATCGCCTACAAATGCCGTCCATGTAAGTATTGGAGAGTCTCCGGAATGGTTTTTTTTTTGTTGAAGCTGCCAAGGGCATGGCCGAAATCAGTTCACAATGAAAACGCCTGTCTGAAATCCTTCGTTCTGTCTGGAGCGAGACGGGCTGGTGTCCGATGCAACGATGCAGACAGAAATCTCCATAGAGAAAGCACTTCCAGTCCAACGGACCATGCAGCCAGCCCTCATGTCGCTAGATAGGGACCAGTTCAATGGATTATTATTATTATAACTGGAAGCTATTCTCTTCCCCTTTCTCTTTCCGGCACCCTTTGCTCGAACTAAAGCTATTTGCACTCAAGCGGAATGCGTCCTCCCCGCCGGCCGAGGGGAAATCAAGGGAACTGCTGCGTATGTCATCTCGCTTGTCCCTCGATTATTCACAATCGAGTGCCTTGTTTACCTTTAATTTTTTGGCTGAACGCTCTGAGTGAAAATGCCCCCTCACAGAGGCTGCGGAATATTGCGACAGAACGAAGGAAGAATATACAAGGGAGAGAAAAACGATTTGTAAATATGTAGCTGTTTGCTGTACTCTGCAAACAAGGAGACCATAAACCCCTTCTGCCATACCAGAAAGGAACCTATTGGTCTTCTCTAGCCTCCATTGCCGCCCTGGAGTCAAGGCCAGCATGAGCGGATTTTCTGGCCGGGCATTTGTAGAAGGCCGGCCCATCGAATTCGGACTCCTATCTTGGGCTATTGGCCACTTCGGGGCAGTGGGACCCGGGGGCCCCACGGAAGTGCAGTCGAACCTTTTGTGGACAGCACAGCGGATGGGAAGCGGAGCAAACAAATGGGTTAATGAGAACCACAGAAGTGGCGACTGCGAAGGGCACTTGTCAAACGTAATTAAGCACGACCCTCCTTGGGGGATGCTGTCCGCTATCTTTCGGACATTAAGGACAGCAGCGACATGTAATAAAGCGGAGGGCACATTTGCGGCTGGCGCAGCATTTGTCGGGCCATTAGGTCCGGAAGTGCATGTTTTTCTCACGTATTTTTGCCATAAAACGTGAGTTGGTAAAGCCGAGTCGCCAAGACCCCAGCAATGTATGGTTAATGAGCCAGGCCGAGTCGAGCGATTGCTTATATTGGCCCAGGGGTCAAACGGATCTGCTCCACGGGCAGATAAAAGATAGAATAAGAAGAAGTGAAAAACTATCCACAATCGGCTTCTATTTCAGCCTGCTCAGAGGTTTCACCTGGCCTGGAGGATACAACGCCCCTTCAATTGACTGTCGTCAAACCTCTTTCTACTTTTTTACAACTTTTATATGGGAACGAACCCCCTGTGAGTCGTTCGAAATAGTCCTTATTTTCCATCCTAACACCGGCAGCAGTCCCCATTGTCGTTGTCGATTGTACTATGGGATCCATATTCCAGTGCCAACATAAAAACCATCCGAGGCCAAATTCCATTTCATTATTGCATTCCAACACAACACGGCTTCCTTTGCACAACGAAATTGACCATGGCTTCTTTCTCTCTCTCTCTCTCTCTCTCTCTCTCCCTCCCGACAGATGAATTCCGAAGCAAAGTGGCCTGCGAGAACGACAACATGCCGCTGGTGTGCAACCCATACTCCCGCATCGCGATCTACAGCGCCTCCTTCGGACACACGGAGCGGGAGAACGTCCAGTGCGGCCAGGGCGAGAGTGCCCAGGACGGCGGCGGCGGCGGCGGCCAAAGTAAGTGCTTCTGCTCCGGCGGTTGACCCACGACTAACAGTACCCCATTCCTTCCCGTTCGCAGCGTGCCTCGTGTCGTATGCGACCGAGACGGTAATGCAGATCTGCCACGGACGGCGTCGCTGCTCGATTACGGCCGATGCGGGCACCTTCGGCCGGCCCTGCCGAAACGACGTGCGGATGTACCTCAAGGTCGTCTACACTTGCAGTGAGTAGATTGGCACGAGTCCATCGGACCCGCATCTACCAATCCTCTCCCCTTTTGCAGTTCCACGCAAGGTGCTCAAAGACCGCTACGAGACGGCGGCCGAGGCCGACGAGCCGCAGCAGTCGGAGCTCGATCTGGACCAGGACGAGCTGTACGACGAGGACCAGTTCTACAAGGAGTCCGAGGCGATTCCGCCGGCGCCGAAGCTGCAAGGAGCGATCCCGAACCCCGTCTTCCCCTACGACTTCGGACTGTCGGCCGAGGGCTCAACGAGCACGGCGATGCCACCCCTGAAGTCGCCCAACGACAGCTCGTTGGAAGGTAGGAACTCTTCCCTGCCGCCCCGTGGTTCCGGTTTCGCCTTTGTTTTCAATTTTTGATGATGTGCTGGAAGGCAATTTGGCGCGCGCTTTTCCCCATTGTGAAGCCTGCGCCACGAGTTCGTGGCCCCAACCGCAGCCATTTAACATTCATAACCCTCTCCATTCATTCCGTCGTTGAAGCTTGCTTCAATAATGAATTCAACGGCGGCCTCCGACTTGAATATTTCATCAATGCGCTCTGGCGCGCATAAGGGTCTCATTAGCATGGCAAGCGAGGCCGGGCCAGGCTCGGCAGGAGGTGGTCGAAATTTTAAAGTTCAAACCCCGCTTCGAATGAGCTTCATTGGAGCGCCGAACCCTCTCCTCAATCGTGCACAACTGTATCCATCAATCTTCATTTCTCTCAAAGCCTCTCCTTGGCATTTCACCTCCAGCTTCTGACACCCGGCTTGAGCTCACAGTGGCGGAGATCAAGAACCCGTTAATGGCTCCATTTCACTTTTCCCAGTTCGGCTGCATCTCTCCGCGAACCCCTGGCTTCGCAACCGAACCAGGCTGCTCTCTAGCCAGGACCCAACGACAGTCCGATCAACGGCAGTCGCCGTCACTTCCGAAGCAGATGATGAAGGCGTCGGCAAGAATTTCATCTACCGACGCAAGTGTCAGACGGAAGACGATTGGGGTCCCATCGGCCTGAACTGCACTGAGGAAGACATCGTTTCGGAGCGGGTCGAGGTAATAGGGTTTCTAACGAACTGGATGCAAGCGTATGTCCACATCAGACGTGAGTTTCGTTCGTTCCGCATCATCTCCTCTATATTTCGGACATCCAAATCTCACAATCTGACGTCTAAACCTCACACACGACCGATAATCGCTGTGGTTCCAGGTAGACACAGGGGTCTTTACATCTACTCCTTCCATAAAATCTCGATCTCTGTCTATATAATATCAGTCGCCCTTTCATTCAAGCCATCGTCATACATTTCCATCCGATTCCTCCTAATGACAACTTGTGTCCCAACAGAGAACCAGGAGCAGTTCTACCTCTATCTGATCATATCGGTGGCTATCGGCGTTTTGCTCTGCTTGACACTTGTCATCGGACGCCTGACTCTGCAGCGACGGCGGACGCAGCGGAAAAACAGCGGCTCGTGCAGCAGCAACAGCAAACACGGTGATCCGGGTGGCGACAGTGGAGGAGGATCTGGAGGGAAGTACCAGCCATCGCCTTCCAGAGATACGCACCTGCCGAACTCCTTCGGCGACGACCTCTCCGATATTGATGGTGACATTGATCTGACGACCCCGATGTCGGTGCCCAGCCTATCTTCCAGGAACGATGTGAGTATTTTGGGAAGATTGGGGACTGTTATCAGGATATCCCTCAAAATAAAAATAATTTGAGAAAACTAGTTCTTATCAGTCATTTGAGGAGAGAATGAATTGAAGAACTTATTTTCAAGTCTGTCCGGCAGTTGAACAGGTCCACTTGAATAACTTGGGTTGGGATCATAAATTCTCAATGGCATGTCTCGTTCCAAGACTATCGAGGAAGAACTAATTGGTATGAATAGTACGAATAGGGGTCCCAGAAAGAACGACTCTGTTGACTTTTCAAGCCACGTCCGTCCGCCTTTCACTCGTTCTCACCCATGCAGGCCATCGTGTTGATTGCTCTGGATTTAAATGCAGGTATTTATTAAATAGGTTGGTGGAGCCCAGGCAGCGGGAGAGGGGTGGCAGAGCTTACCCAGCACTTAAGCACAAGGCCGTAGGCCATTGCGCGACTGCGAAATGGCAGAACGTTGTAATACCTTGCTTGTTTATCCTCTGTCCTTTCATGTTCATCCTCCACAATGGACGCACGCCCTCCGTGCTGATGTCTTCACACGTTCGGTCGCCACAAAAGACGTACATGACGTATGCTCCGACATCGCACTGCACATACGGCAGCCTGCTGCCTCAGTCGCAGCTGCAGCCGCCGCATTCGTCAGCGAGCATGTCGTCCGCGCCCACGATGCTAACGCCCACCACCCACCAGGGCGGCCTCCTCGTCTCGGGCCACGCCAACCCACTGGTCGGGCGCCAGGGCACCCCGCCTCCGGCCAGCTTGTACAGCAGCCTGGGCTTGTGCGCGCCTCCCGTAAGCAGCGCGATGACAATGGGTGAGTAATATCCTGGAAGACACCTAAGCATGCCGTCATTGCAGTGGAGAACGTGATGCTTGCGCCCTACATCTGCTAATCGAGACTTATGCGCGTTTCTCCCGCGTTTCAGGAACACATATGCTCGGCTCCTCGGCACTGGGTCCGGTGACGCACCACGTGACGGGCACGCCCTCCTACATCACGGGATCCATGGTCGTTCCCGGCCACCACCACCCGCACACCGGGACCCTACGGCGGACCATGATCCCCACCAGCATGGGCCTGATCAGCGCCCCGTCGCCGCCGCCGCCGACCAGCGCCAGTGGCGGCCCACATTCGGGCATCCCGTCGGCCTCGAGCATCTACTACGACAGCACCATCCCGCGCAACCTGAGCCGCGGCCTGTCCGCCGACAGCACCCAGTACTTCTACGGATGACACTCGCTCAACCGCAAGGCGTCGCTGCCGATCGCCGTCAGGCCTCCCATGGGCCTCAGTCTGCTCCCGATGTCGGGCACCCTGTGCTCGGCCGCTTCCCCAGCCGCCAGCGTGTGCACCGTGGCCACCGGCAGTCGAGCGGGCACGCCCACGGGTGGGCCGCATCTCAACTGTTCGATTCCAGAAGTGCCCTCGATCACCGTCACGACGTCGCCCAGCCCGGCCCCGCTCTCAGTGGGCAACCAGCAGCATTCCTCGAAGTTAGCCCAGCAACCTCTGCGGCTGGTGCACAACAAGTGCGCGGATGATGCTGGCCACCAGCAGACCTATCCACCACATCCCGCCACTCAGCATTCGGACGGCACGCCCACTGGCAGCACCGGGCAGATGGCTACACCTGGACGATCCTACTGTTTCTAGGGTTGGGCTCTATCGGAGAACGAAAACATTTTGAGCGGGGCCACGCCTGGGGAAGAGCTCGTATATCTGTAAATATGTTCGTGTTAAAGAAGTTATTGGTAGTACATTAAGCCAAGCGGAGAGGTTACATTAGGTGTATATTGTGAGTCTAAGGGTCCTGGTGCATTTTTCTTTGCCTTATGTACAGTTATTCCTATTAGTTATTCGCGATTACTTTAGTAGACAGTTTGTGTTAATTTTAGATCGAACCCAAATGAGTTTATAGTTGCAGTACCTCGAGTTACTTTAGTGGGGTTCACTTCCTTAGTACTGTGTCAACAATTCCTTTAAAATCAGTTCGGTTCACGTCACAATTCATCATTAAATTCTTTTCGGGGATGCACCAGTTCCAATGGCCAAACAGTTATTTCTTCAATTAGATATTCTTACTAAGAAAATGAGGGCGATAGATAACTTTAGGTTCTAGAATGTAATTAAAGCGTTTTAACATTAGTTTGGTAATCGAATGCAGCATGCATAACGAGGCTAGCCACATTCGAACGATTCTAAGCGAATCGATAGTCATGGTGACCACGGCCTTCCCTTCGACTGTAGTTTCTATCGTATTGTGGTCGTAGGTTGTAACTCACTTGATAATTAGCAAATTAGAAGTTATACTGATGATAATTCTCCGAACTGCCATTCGGTAGGTAATAAGCGAATTAAAATAATGTACCTTTTTATAGTTTCTGGGTCGCAACTTAAATAACAGGGTATTAACTTAATTAAACATATAATCAAACTACATCACTGTGTTTTCTTTCTGGAAATCGAATTTGGACATTGAATAGTTTCGGACTCTTTAATGCTTTGCTTAACTCCATGTTCAATTCATAGATATAAACATAAAAAATCAAACATTAAAGATATAGTTAAATTCTGCAATTTCATGTGACTTTTGATGATTTAATAGTTGCAAGGGATTTTTTTATAAACCCATTTAATTTAAAACTATTTTCTCGAATCTCTGATGTGGACCTTGTTAAAACAGCTTCCCCTAATTGATGTCCATGTCAACGTTTGATGAAACAATATACACATTAATTAAAAGTTCACGCTCTGCATCTGACAGACGAAGCCCATTATTCTTGGACAGATGATTATAGCGGAGTACAGTGGTCTCCTCGCTAACGAATCCAGCAATGCAACTCCCGGAGATGAAGCTGCATACCCTAATTAGTGTCATTAGCAATGTGAGTCGACTAGGGTGTGATTCGGACGCCTCCATCACTCTACTACGAGAGCCCACAATGTGTGACAGTCCTAATATCACTTAACGACCACTTGTCCTTGAGCATGTTCGAGCAAACAGAAAATAAAATTCAAGCACTGCGTCAACAATTTTGGCCCTCCTTCTCGACCGGGAGGGGCGTCTGAGTAGTGGTGTTGTCCTCGTGCCTCGACCGTCATTACGAACAAAGGGAATGTGTGGAGGCAGCTGCGCCACGTATGCTCCAACGCGTCGTCCGAGGGAGTCTACGCCAATATTTGCGATTGTATATTACAGCCATGTTGGCGCCTTTGCATGGTATTGGGCGTGGCTTCAGGGGTTTATCCAGGCAACGGATGACAAACGAACACAAGCATGGTTTACTTTAAAGCTCTGCCCTGACTGATCACAAAGGCGCAACCTTCCGCAAAAGCCAAGAAAGTCAAAACGTAATCCGTCCGACCCTGTGGCCGGCAAAGATCAGCGCAAAACTGCGTGATCCGGTCAGGCGGGGAGCAAACGAAAAGCTAAAGCGATTTGTAAACAAGAATCTGCTTGCTGTGCGCAAAACACTATCGTTATAAAAAATATGTAAAATTCATCGCATTAGAGCGAACGGAGAATTTCCCGATTCCAGGACTACTCCGAAGCCATCCCGAAAACGAAGATTTATTGTCTTCGCGAGGGTCGGGTACGAGAATGGGATCCCTGCGCTACTTAAGGACAGGTTGGGGCGACGTTGCAGACGTCGCAGAGCAGCCATAACAATCCGAAAATGGGATAAGTTATTGATTCCGCCGACAAATGACATCGACTCGGTCGCCGGACGATTGCCAACGATGGCATCCGGTGGCACGCAGTGTGATGAAGCCATTGGTTCTTGTATCGCAAACGCCCCGCCCCGCTGCGATGTCGATTTGTGATTTATTCGCTTTCCTCTGCAGCGAGCTGCTAAAGTCTAATGGAGTGCAATTGATTAGGTTTCTGCGCAATGGCGGGTCCGGCAGGGACCAAGGGATCAAAGTGAAGCAAGCTTCTCCCTGTTGATGGCCAGAACGGAAATATTCGCCTGCCCCGGCTTGACCCGTCCTAACCAAACCCATCCCTGTAACTGTATCGCAACTTTTCATCGCCCGAGTCATTGGATTCTCGCATTCGCATTTGCAAGGGAAAACTTTTTTAATTATGAAAAACCGAAGACAGCCTCGGGAAATGGAAGTACCGAGGCCATTTGCATTCATTTATTCCTCTGACCCATAACCACAAGGCAAACCGAAGTCGAGATTACCTCTGAAGAGTGGAAATTAAAGCCCAATAAGAACGATTAATGAACAATGATGACCCCCGTTGAGTCGGTGAAGAGTCGCACAGCTTCCGAGAGCGACCTTGGCATTGAGAGGAATTCGTCCAACATTCGAACTCATCCGAATTTCGAAATATTTCCATACATTGCAGAGCCAATCGCACGATATAATGAACGAAAGAACGTTATGGTTAATTTCCTAAAGTTTGGGCAGTAAACAGCACCATTTGGTGCGACAGGAAGTCGAAATGCAAACTTTGTAATGAAGTTAAGAGCGATTATTTGCTGCACAAACAAACAATGTTCAAGTTATTTAGCAAAATGAAATATTCATATTAAAATTTTTAATACAAAAACTTAGTGTGTGAAATACGAAGGTAATCCATTACAAGGAAATAAGACGGCTCCGTTCTATCGAAATCTATGCAAATTTAACTAATCTTAATGTATTGAGAGCATCATTTTAATCTCCATAAAACTTTAATTTACATAAACACTGAATTAAAGTGGAACTGTTCTGGTGGAAATTTAATATGAAAACTTTCAATTTACATATTTATGTTTGTTTTCCTTAGACTCGATGCAGACAATGACGAACGACGAGAAAACTAATTGTCATTTGAACCTCTCGTCACCCGTACACTCGAGTGAACAGCTCAATATCAGGAGTTGAGCGAATTATTCACTTATTGGTCCAGAGATATGAAGAAAGAGAAACTTGTTTGAGTCCACGAGTCCATCCGGGGAACGTTCATTACCGTCCAGCCCATTGGACCGTGAAATCGCCAAACAACGGTGAATTTGGTTAGGGTACCGCTCTTCGACTCCTTCAGAATGGCCGGCAATAAAGAGTAACCATTCGCACCCTTTTATGGCCCTCGGACGCAATATATTCGATTTGGCGAATAAAACAAGTAAATGAAGCAACTTTTTCCGAACGACAGGTCCCAGACGCAGCCCCCATGTCCACGTACTAGCAGTAACTTTTACGACCACAACCCGACAGGGCACAGGCCACGACACCTTCTTTTTTCTCGGAACTCTTATTTTTCCTCGGGACCTTCCGTGCGTTTTTCACAAGCAATCGACGCATGGAGCTTTTACGTGCCGTCATCGGGACAGGCTTTGTGGCGGATGCCTCCGCTTTGGACACCTGATCGGGAACGCTCCCTTGGCCCGACATTCTTGCAGCCACTTTGCATGAGAGGTGGCCGCCCTAAGCCCTGTTCAATTATTTCAAAAACTCGTTCAATGAAAAATAGCCATAAATATGAAAGGTTCATGGTTGTTTTGACGTTTGTTTCGCTCCCGGTTCGGCTGTTTGTGTTTGGAAACAACTCGAAGCGAATTCCTTTTTGTTGTCATAAACCCGGCGACGCGGTCCATTGACAAATATTTCATTTGGCACAAACAGAACAGAAACAACCATGCTGGGCGGACACGTCTGTTGCACATTTGTCAGGGGTAAACGAAATCAAAAAGCATTCTGCTTGGTTCGCGGAAAAATAAATTCGAATGAATTTAGATGAAAATGGACAATACACTGAGAATATATCGATATTGAATGACTAATATCTGAAAACCACTTTGTATCGAACCATTTAGTTATTAATAAATTTATAATAAAATGATTTATTTCAAAAGAGGGATAAGTTAAATAAAAAACGGTAGAAAGAAGTCAAGATTAAATGTAGCGATTGACGAGAATTGTTCTCCCTGTGTATCAGTGGCATTATTTAAATTCAACATGGATGTTATTAACGGGGATTTCATCTCGAAGCAAATACAACACCAGCCGTCAGAAATGTCATGCTATCAAAGGCAGAATGCACCTCGTATGACGTTTAAATTGAAGTTGATGGGATGGAGGAACGAACCCCAAAGTGTCAGCCCATGCGTCGAGGGCGCACGACCTCACTTACTCGTCGTCCTCAACTTGAATATTAAACAAAATTGGCGCAGTGGCGAAAAATCCAGGAAAGTATGCTTTGTCAGTCGGTTGCTTTCGACCTCTGAGCCGCTGAACATCGAGCTGCAGTAGAAGAGAAAAACCATTCCCTCGGAGACGTCCCTTTAATGAGTTCACATTCAGTAACCGGAATCGTAATGAGGCCGGAGCCGGTGCAGCAGGCACGAGCTCCAAATTGAATTGCAATTGAATTCTCCCGCGTGCTAATTAATGTCTCAGTTGATTTCGTAGCCAACTGAGCTTAGCAGGAGGGTTAGAGAACTATTATTTTGTGCAAAATGTCTCCCAAACGAAAAGAGAGTTTAGAGGCTGAACGTTAGTTTATTCAGTATTTGTGACTATTGAATGAATTGGAAAAATATACCATATTCCCAGGGTTTTAAATGCAATATAAATAACTTTGTAACATACATTTATATATCAATGGAAAATTTTAACAAGCACATCAAATGACAACCCAACTGTTTCTCCAGAAAGCCTAAAGGCTTGACATCCTTGTTGTAATAGATAGAGCCTTCGATTTCTCGATTAGAAGGATGTGTCTCCATTTTCCGGAACAAGACGTCAAGCCGCCAAGTTTGGTTCATGGGTTAGGGGAGCAAACAGCCTTTGGCTCGGCGTCACTTGCTGATCTCTTATCCGGCTGAGAAGACTCACACGACATAGAAGTGCTGACAACGTATTCCACAAGCATTCGCCGCAAAGTTGAATACTTTGTGGAGTTCCCTTCTAGAACTTAGAATTTCTCCCTTGATATGTTAATCGACTGAAAGGAATTCGTATTTGCCACAGAAGCATTTTTCTGCTTCCAGCGCTTTCGTTGCGCAGCTCAAGCAACGAGGCACGCGTACGCCCTGTGCAGTCACGTTCTTCTGTCTGGCTGCTGGATTATGAGCTTCTGGAAGAGAGCGACTTCTTCCTGCAGATATCGACCGGTATCGGAACCGTGAGCAAAGGCGTGCAACAGATAACGTCGTCTCCCAGTCACTGATTTGGAGCACTGATACCATTTTCGTTAAAGTTCTGAAACGTGTCCTTACATAAGTCGTGGGCACCCACCTTGCGAGGTGCAGACAAGATTCAAAACAACCGGTGGTCCCGCTTTCTCCAAGCCCCCGAATCGTGTCCGCGTGGGGGCGATGCAAATTTCATAAGGTTTCAGAGCCACAAACTCGGCGGGAATTCGTGTCAAAGGTTCTTCGCGGCTGAAGAACCCTCAGAAGTACTGCAATTACATTTGCGACTCTTGCACCCCATCCTTCACCGAGTTCAAGCTGATGCAAGGATCGCTAGGCGGTACATGTCGTGCACACAGTTCCAGTGCTCCGAGTCCAAGAAGGAGGACTTCTTTTGAGAACTGATGGTCGAGTGCCGGAACAAATTAAAATAATTTACTGCGCTGCCACAAGAACTTATGGTTATGACGGAAATTATGGTCCGATTATATTTGGTACTTCTGCATGTGATCCGAGGTGTAATTACGACTGGACTGAGGGAATGAGTTCGAGTCTATGTACGTTATTTGACGATTGATTGTAGAACTTTCAAGTCCATAGAACTGACTTAAACACAGACCATACAAATTATGTATGTTCGATGACAGAATCGAACAGTACGAACTGGACGAAGTTTTTGAACGATAGAGTAACGGAAGACGATAGAAAACGACGCAGTCAAGTGACAGAGTTCAAAAGAACTCTTTGAAGAGAAAAGTCGAGTATGAGAGTTCATCCGAAGAAGTTCATGAAATAAAGGCGCGAAACCTTAAGACGAGTTATAATAACTTTAAATATGTAATATTGTTTTGAATATAATTTAATGAATTAATATTTGGTTATTTTAACTAAATGTAAATAAAGTGAATTAAAGATGAATAACAATTGGCAGTGAATTCTTGCAAAAAGGAAATCCTACATACTTGTTTTATTTAGTTTTGTTTTATTTACATATATTTTAAATATTTCGGCAATGGCCAATAAACCCTGCCACATTTTATTTAACCCGACTGCTATTAATTTTTCTTGCTCTTCTCTTCTTTTCGGTGCAATACAACCTTGCTAGATTTTTTTAGTCTTTGCCTGGGGAGTACAGCGATAATCCCAGCGCGGAGGGCTTCTGGTCAAAGTGTTGACTGGAGGGTTGCTGGGTGGAATGTAGGGCTGATAGATGGAATGATGTACAGTGTAACGCTCCGGTGTAGGACTGCTGGGTATAGTGATCGGGGCGATGTTGAATTTATTGCCATCTGGTCGATGGCATTGGGTGCAGCAGCTGCAAGAATACATAACTGGCTCTTCTTCAACCTGGAAGTTCAAGGAAAGATGAAAATTTAGAATTATACTAAATATATGTTTATTAACAATTTCGTAAATGTAAACCCAGTGATTCATGGTCAATCCCATTTACGGCTGCCACGCCAAAGACTTCCACCGCTCATTGATCGAAGTCTGTTGATTCTGGAAGTTTTGGTCCTCAACTCGTTCGCATGGAATCCGATTTAATTTTCTCGCGTATCTGTTTCTTTCAATTGACTAAAGACTATAAAAAAAGAATGTCAATCAAATATTTGGAACATTTTTTATATGTATGGAATACTAACCTCCTTCCATTTCGATGGCGTCCGAATTGGTTCGTTTATCAGCTACCTTTTTTTTTGGCTGAGGAGGACAATTTTTTCCGGAAGTAACTCCGGATTTTGCTTTACAAAATCCAGGAAATTCCCCTGCTGATATTAGAACCATTCTGTCTTCATTGCTCCCTGGAAATGATTTTATTAAAATTATATAAACAAAAATGTGTTCCATACTTACATGTGTTTTTTTTTAATTTCTTCGCTAGTGTTTCAATTTTCTCCAATTAGGATTTTTGTTTTTTTTTAATATGCCAATATTGTTTTACGTTTCTTTTTTGTGAGGCGAAGAAAGATTTAATTTACAATCAGTAAATCTTAAAAAATTGAATCCCGCCAATATTCTTTATTGTTCATAATTTATGTAGTATTCGTAAATATTGAGACAATTTCAAAATTATAAAAAATATAAAAATATAATATATTTTCAAAATAATTTTGAAAAATTTGAGAATAGGAATAGATGATTCGATTTAATTTTTTCGATTGTTTATTGTTATATTTGTATCAATATTAAAAATTTCGTCCATCTTTGATACAAAGTGAGCAACAATTTTTGCTTCAAAACCTTTATTTTATAAAACTTGGTTTTTGGTTAGATCATTAGCTTTATTGTAATTAACCAAAAACCCAATTTTAGCAATTTCAAAAATGCCTTAAATATTAACATCTTTAAGAGATTCTGCTAGTATTAATCGGTTTTCGATTATCGCTATTATTAATGATGTCAACATAAACTAAAAATGATCCAATATGAGAGCAATCATACTCATAACGAATGTCATTTGTACTTGCGGTTTGCTGTAACAAGGATTCTTGACGAATTTCCTTGTAGGCAAATACAATCCACTGCAAAACAATTTCAAAAATCGTAGCAACTGTGATTTTTCCAAAAAGCCGAAATTCATTTTATTTTTTCTCTCATCAAAATCCCATAAGTTCCTACGCCACCTCATCTCACGATTTGAATAATCGCATACACTGCGGGCCCGTATGATAGGTTCGAACAGCTGACTAAACGCTGACTCACGTAAATGACAGTTAATTAGAAGATGTTCCGTTTAGTTACATTTTTATTCAAAATAAAATTTGAAATTATTTTTTTTGACAACAATAGGACAGTGGCCGAGTCGAACATAACTTCGAATTGCGATTTATCATTCCGGAGGAAACTCATTTCGATGTAGATAGAAAAATTCAACTTGAAACTTAACTGAATAAAATAGAAGTTCGCCATCAAATGCTGCTTGATGGTATATAAAAAGGTCATGTGTATATCTCATCTATGCGAAATTCGCATTGCTTATTAATGTGGTCTGAAGATCCACTAAAAGTTAAGTTATTACGATTCTGGTGGCAGTCCCGTCACTTAAAGAAGCATCTGTAGACGAAAATGTAGGGACAATTTATTTGAAATTAAATTATAGGGATGGGCAACTTCCTGGGGATTTTTGAACTCTTTATATACGCGACGGTCCACGTGTGCTAGGATTTTCAAACTCCTTCCACGGTGTGCGGCGGTGAAAGTGCCTTCTAGGCCTCAATTGCGGCCACTGGCTTTTCTGAAAGCCCGGAGAGCGGAAACGGAAATGGAAACGGGGCATAAAAGTGGCAATAAAGGGTGTGAGCTGTTTTACACACCGAACGTGACTGCAAAGAGGTGTCAGTTGCCCAATGTAGAGCCTGCAAACGGTTCCTTTAATGGCCCATAAATCTTGGTTGGGCTTGGCTGCGTTGATGACTGGCATTCGAGACAATTAAGCTAATCCCTCTAACGGATTTCGGCCATAAATGGCTCCGAATCGACGTGTTAGTGGCGTCTTCGAACACTTCGTTTCCCGCTGAGCTCGGGGAGGTGTGAGGCAACAAGGTCGGGAACAAGTATTTAACTTTTAATTCCATTTTCCAGATCGCAGTTACGAAGACAGGTCCGCCCAGCAAAGACTTCGAATCCAACCTCTACAGGCAGGAAATCTTAAGATTCGGGTGCAGGGGTAGGAAACATAATTAACTGCACTGGGAAGAAATGATTACTTCCATTGCTTTCACCGCAGAGACTCTGACAACGTTCAGGATGAGGCCACGCTCAGAATTAACGCCAAAAATATAACGTCGCCGTTCGTGTTATCGATGAGTCGGAACCTCGGTCCCAGCTGTGTCTTAGTACAAAGTATTTAATTAATTTCATCTGTCGACAGCTGTCTTTAGTACGAAAATGAGATTGCGGGTCTTCACTTCCGAAGCAAATTCCTCACAATCAAAGATGTGTCCTCGTCACACCCTCGTCTTCTGGAGGTGTTTACAATTCGTTTGTTTGACGAAGCGAACGGCGATAGAAGTCAGTGGCAATGAGAAAAACACTACCTCTTAACCCTTTATGTTCTGAATGTTGATTTTATGCTATATTTGAAAGCCTTTTAACATTATATAAATAACCAAAAAATACCGAAATTGTTAATTTTTATGCAATTTAAAAGACCATGATGCAAAATAAATATATCATAAACCATAAAATCGATTGTTATTATTTATATAACATAAAAATTTAGGAAAAAAACGTCGAAAAGCACGCAGCGCAGAAAATTGAGTATGTCATGAAGAAATACCCCTTCCCAATTATTTAATTTCCTAATTTTAGTTTCCAAATTTTATCACAAATCCTGCTTAAATTCCAAATTCGAAAGTTGAAGTTCATCCATTATCTGGATAAACGACTGAAAAGTTTGCACACCATCGACACTTCATTAAACGCAGCCTGGCATCGCAGGATCTCATGTGCCAGCGGAGCTTTAGCTCTCCGCATAATGAGAATATCGAGGCAAACTATTTTCTGCTTGCGCCACAGAGAGCGCGAATTGGGCCAAACAGCGTCGAGCGGGTAATCAGAGGTCGCGGTGTAGCATTTCGAAACTGGGTCTTTGCCGGGGTCGACCCAGTGCCCCTCGACACCGGGTTTTTGGCTTCACCGTGCATGGGGGAGTCTCGGATGTTTAATTCGGAAATTAATTCCCCCTTTTAAAATCACTTCGACACCATTCCGCAGCTGATTTCGCTGCTTAATGAGCAACAAATCGACGATTGAATAAACGACTGCCATTAGGATCCAGTGCGTCCTTCCTCACGACCGCTTCATCGCCACCCTTTGCGACCCCATTCACTGGCCTCGACACATACTGGCACATTAACATTACGTGCATCAATCAAAGTCCTCCTTCAAAATTAATTCCTTGCCATTTATCAATTGGGCCAGAAGGAGCATCCGTTAATGCATGTCCTCTCGCATTTCTTTCAGTGTCTTCTTGTGGATCTTTAGGGCATGGGTCATGGGTTATCGAGGCTGAGGTCTGTTTCGAGGACAGGCAGAACGATCGATTCGGTTAAGTTCTCATTAAATAATATAATCCGTCCGCATCCATGAATAATTGAGTGGAAGTTCCTTAATTACAAAGACCACACACACGCACGCACACTCACTGATAGCATAACCTCTCTCGTCGTGTGTGTGTGCCTTCGCCTGCAACCATCAAGCAAGTGAACCATTAAGCCAAAGCTATTAACGTCCATGTGTATCCCTTTGAGCCGCCATCTGATGACCTTCAAGGAAATCTTTGGCCTTCTTTGGCCGTGAGCGACCTCAATTCCCTCGAATGCTGGCACAAAGTGAATCTTCTTATTTCTCTTCTTTCTCTGACTTAGTTATTGAATAGCGGCCATTTAAAGTGCCCCTTCTAGCACTTCGCTTCATTGGACGCCGGTTTATCTCCAGTTACTTTTCCCGCATTGACATTGAGGCCATAATGATTTTCAACCACAAACATCCTAAAACTCGAGGTCAGATAGGATGGACAGATTCGAACCTAGAGCAATTTAAACACTTGCCCCTAGGACATATTTCGCAGAGATTTTCCTACAATAATCGATTGGTTCACCCAGCCATGGTGTTTGGGGGAAATCAGTGATCTGCGATAAATCAAAAATTGAGAGCAGCAATTCCATTTTTTATTTAATTCCAGATTTAATGGCTCTATTTGACTCACTACGTGTAAACAGAAAAAGAAACGAAATTTATTGTGTCTAAAGTTAATTTTCAATTTCGCACCAAATAAGCACAAATGCCCCGAACAACGGGGGTCACTTCTAGGGTATAAAAATTCAATTCAAATATAAATGAAATGAGAATGTGGAGTCCATTCCGTTTGTGTTCCGTGAGCAGGACTCTAGATTCCTCCTCTTGTGGAGGGATTACAATTACTGAGGAATCTGTTATTTCGGGCTTTGGGCAACTGGTGTACAGCTATCAAATAACTTCCGTAAACATTGTTCTGAGTACTATTTTTCCTTTCCTTTGCCGTCATTCTCATACCTTTTTATGAGCTATTAAATCAACTCGAATTTTGTTTTGCTTTTTTTTTACTTCTTTAAGCTCATGGCATACGGGAATTGTTGACAGAAGCTTTAACACTTTTAACACCATTTTAGTTTCATACAAAAATCATATTTTTTATTAAATCATAATTTTCGGGTAAAAAAGTTCCGCTAGACCAAAAAAAAAGACATGTAAAAAATAGTTCGCATTTATTTTTGAATCGAGTGCAAACCGTGTTTTAAAAATGGGTTGAGTTTGCATGTAAAGTGTTTTTCAAACGATTCCCAAATGTGCTGGACATAAAAGAGAGAATTTTTTCGATTTTTGGTAAAACAAGTAACTCGACCGAAAGAATTGATCAATAATCGCAAACATAATTTTGATTTACATAATTTTTTATTTAATATTTTTGGTTTATTTAATTTGAATTATTTAATTCTTGCCAAGAAGAAGTCGTAAAAAAAAGTCATGTGGGTCGAATCTGAAACCTACCGAGTCGCAAGGCTAGGCACTTAGAGAATTTTTTAGGTTTAACAAAACATGTTAAATACATTAACTTATGTAAGAGCAATGTCTTTTAGGTGTTTGTTTCAATAACAATAATATCATAGTGTGTTATCATCTCATGAACTCGAAATAGTCCTTCAGTGAAAGGTTTTAACGACTATGGCCCCATTAAGGAATCAAAACTTTCCTTTCGGTTTAATTAAAACAAAAGTTGGCAAAACATGTTCTCTCTGGAGCTTGTACGAATGGGCTGGTACATTGAAATCTCACAAACACGGGGCTCCCATAAACATGAAGAACATCGTCCAATATCCTGTGTCACTTTACATTACACACGTTTCCTCTTACCACTGTTTTATGCACTGGAATGGTGTTTATTAGCACAATAAAATGAGTACCATTTCTGTTCAAGCATTGCAAAGCACATGTGTTTTTTGGGCAAAGGCCTGCTATTCTACTAATACTAATATGAATTTTATACCCAGCCCTTTGTGGGTGAAGGTATATCCATTTTGTCCTTCCGCATTAGCAATTTAAGTCGAAATGATTTGTAATTCAATCACAATTTCACATGTAATAAGCGCAATCAAATTATTGTGAGCAGAAAAATATTTCCATAGAAATATGGGATTAAAAGGACGTGTTAACAAGAAATGCGGCTATATATAAATCAGCGAGATGAGTACTTTGCCATTTTTTGAGCTCATCTATGGATCAGGTGTATGGTTTATGTTTTGATGTAAATTTAATTGCCAATGTCCCAAGAATACTACGAAATGCGTCTTCCTTTCGTCTATTTTATAAAAGAAAATATTATACTAAATATAATTGTACGATGACGGAGCAAAATTAATAAAAAGTCAAGCGCTTGGTAATAAAATTCTGTAAAATATCGTACGCTTTATTGAATTTCCGAGTAGGGAAGAGTGGCCATGAAGGAGCCGCTATAATGTTTGGCTTTTTAATAATATAAATGGATGGCACCCCATAAAAATCTAGAGTCTCTCAGTAAAATATTGATGTAAGATTAAAAGGCGGTATAAAACAAGTTCGGCCTTACCGAAGTTTATATACGCTACTTATTTACAATCATTTCAACAAACCTCTCGTATAGTTTAAACGTTGCCAATAGTTGTATAGACTTCTTATTTATGTATGTATTTATATATACGGATAACAAGTCTGACCACAAAATACATGTAGAACATAAGTCTTCAATTATCATTTTATTTCTCGAAAATGAAACGTTGCATGTATGAAGGAAAGTAGGGTATTGATCATATGAGAAATTTACGAGTATTTTCGTCCCTAGCGATAGACGACGCTTGCGATTCTCACGTTCCAACAACTGACAAAACCCAGAGAGACACGATGAGAGAGGCGAGATGAAGGAGATGAAGCATTTCGCTTTATTTATTTTTGGCAGGGACCGCATTGATTCGAGTTCAGATTGACGTTTAATCAGAGTCAAATAAATTAGTTCGCCCTTGTGTCGGTGCGCCTGACCGCGTGACGATTCACGTGTGTCCGAAGATGGACGCAACTCTTCCTAACAAGTGGAGGCGGCACGCTTCCACGTATCTCGACGGCCTGAGTGACATGTATTCATGTCACGTCTGCAATTAACAAATTTGTCTTCCCAACGCGTCCTGGCAGCGAGTTAATTGCATGCGTGCCTCCTCCGGCCTACACACACTTCTACGCATCAATTTAGTATATCTGCGAAAGTGATGATAATAAATCTGAGATTCACTACGCTAATCCGCATGAACCTGGCTGCTGCTCCGACTGTTTAGTTGACTCACAACGTGAACTAATTGCATAATGTAGAACGTGGTTTACTCTCAACCACAACTGATTTTCACTACAAGCCAGAGGTCAATAAGTTTTTGACATCATATGAAAATGGAATGAAAAAGTTTCAAAATATACCAACATTTGGTAATTAATGTTATATTTGGATATAATAAAACAAAAATTCAAAACAACCGGAGCTAGGACCAACTGAAGTTATTGGTAGAGAGATGCCAATTGAGCACGGAATGAATTTAAAGTACGTGAAGTTCCATTTTACTCAAAGTTCAGGAATTAAAAGGAAATGAGGTGCGAAACTATACCTCATAGTTAATATGAAATGTTGCCAAAACTTTACAGCGAACCGTTAATTAAGCATAATGCCAGTCTTTGCAGTTGTCAACAGCCAGAATTTATGAATGTTTAGCATGCCGTAGAATTCTAAACAATGAAACTATTTTGTGTACAACTTCTGCAATTTCCCAACAGATTACGAAGCCAAGTCGATGACCAAATCAAATATGCAGGGTTCCAAAGTTATGCCCGGATTTTACTGGAACTTGCTTAACGAAACGTATTCAGTTTTGACATCGGTATCGAAGGTAATTGATGAGGCGAGCATTGAAAAACAAACAGGGACATGCAAAAATACTGGCCAAAATACTTATAAGTTATAACCCATTATAAAGCATACGAATGCTAGAAACAAACGGCAGCAATCCCATTAAAAGTTGTCCTGGAATCCGCCACGATTCCACTGTCCGCTCCGGAATTTTCTATTTATTGCACTTTGCTCGCTACTGTTTTGAAAAATTAACAATAAGCGAATTCCATAACAACAAAGTGTAATAATTTATATTTTGTATACATATGTAGCTTTTTGTATATCACATCATCTCTCAGTAGAGCGCTCAGAACAAAGGATGCGGGTTGGCGAATGTGGCTCAATTGGTGCCGCCACAAAAATTTGTACCTCTAGCTCAAACCTCATGAACAGCAACGAGATAAATCTCATTTTGTGCATATCCCTAAAGTGTCGAAACAACAAGCACTCCGAACAGCGGTTGCCATAGCACAAAAGTACAAATCAACTTATCAGTCATATCTGCACTATAAATTAATGACCTTACTCGGTATTATATTTATTTGCAAAATATACAAACGAGCTTTTCGTAATTGTTAAGCTGTAGGTAGCATCGTGTCTCGTCTGACATGTATTTCCTTAACGGGAGGCCGGCTTTAAATATGGCACCCTACCGTGGTGAAATGTCCGTCATCTCACCACCGAGAGAGGAACTTGCGCAGCACTCTCTCACCACCAGACAGGACGTCAACGTTCGTCCCCTTGCCCACAATGTTTCACAACATGTCAGCAACTGTTCACGAACATGGCCAAGAATATTTCGCTTGATAGACGCAGTCGTTGAAGAGCGTCGACTGCTGTGGACCGAAGTCGAGCCGGAATGCGGACGCAGTCCAGAAGCCGGCCATTGTTAATAAAGAGTAAATGTTGTGTACTAGGCTCTAATATTAAGCCACAAGGCCTCGGTTTTGCAACAAGAACAATAAACAATAAACAGAAGCCAATACAATCAACGGAAGCTCTAGCGTTGTATACATATGTAAATATCCTTTGAGACGAAACAGTTACCGTACATCGGTGTAGTTAAGTTGTGCGTTGGTGATGGAGAAGAAGAAGACAAAGGGTTATTGAAGTACAGAATCTTGGTTGCGACGCGAAAACATAGACACTACGAAACTGGAAGAAAGGACACCGTCGTATAAGACGACCAAATATTGATGATCCTGGAAGGAGGAATATATCGGTCCCGGAAACTCGCGACATATGTTGGCAAAGGATGCTCTCTCTTTCCCAAGAAACCCAGGTCTATTGATGGTTATGCTAATGGCGACCATATTCCTCCCAGACGACTACCGATCTGTGGACGGCAAACAGATTACTATAAACTTCAATTATATCAAGATAAATAAGATTCAACGAGCGCAATTCGTGCATGATTGCACTTGCACCCACACATGAGTTCCACACAAACACAGATATACATGCATCCCCATCTGCGTGAGCGGAGCCACATACTTCCGACACCTGCAGGTTATTCGACAGAAGCGCCTTCCAGTTGAGTGACCATTAAACTCAAAGTAGGTTGAGATGTTTTGTTTCGATGAGGAGTTGTAGGTGTGGGCGTAACCATTTACGTGTGTGTCTGCTCGGTGTGGAGAGCGTTTGAGAACTCGAGAAATTTCCACTTGGCCATACTTGAGAGTTGCAAACTTAGACGGTTTGGGGTTCTACTCAGATGCCATGTGTCTGGCCACGAAGTAATTTTGTTGAATATGGCCGAGTGGTCTTGAACACAGTCATGGAAAGTTTTCTCTAAGTTTCCCTGGCTTTCACATAGATTTCGTTTCGAATTAACGTTACCTTATTTATCTGTATTTTTCAGTTAGTATTTATAAAAGATAGTTCTCAGGTTCATCATCTTAATCACTTGGGTCCAAAAGAAAAAATCGACCACTTTTATTGAGTATGTTGATATATTATTTTAAATAGTTGAAGCCTCAACCTCCGCTAATCTTAATTTAGTCGCTGGAACAAATACAAATTATTGGCACTACAGCCTTCATTTTGGCTTGTGCTTTTGTAATGTTTTACACCAATGGAGCCAGTGCGAACACCAACCAAAATTCAAGAGGGAAACACTGACAGCCACAATGTAGCTCGTTGCATGTTAGTGGAGACAGCGGTAAAGAGTTCGTTACGCCCTTTTCGTGTCATTTAATTCACCTACGCTTTAGACTGGACGATTTGAACGCTGCTACCAAACGCGACGACGACCAAAGCCGCAATCCAAGCCGGACTCTGCAACCACTAACATCCTGTTTTTCGATAAACAACCGTTGACCCTAGATGGAACTCTAATAAATTTCCAAGGAGACAGGATGTCCGCCAACCGCGCTAGTGCACTTTATTGCAGTTCGAACAATAACGCCCGCTTGAATCTGCCGACAAGTTGCAACACCGATTTTTCCATGAATGTTGCTTTTTTATCTGTTTCACCTAGCGAGAGACCACAACAGCAATATACTGCATACTGCAGAGTAAGATAACTTGTTTTATGAACGAATGAAAATTTCATTTTTAATTTTTCTCTATTTATAGAGGATTTACCTATTTTGTTTGTAGAGAGTGTTTTTGACAAGTGCTTCAATAAAATTATCACACCACCATCATATTTAAACAACAGTTAATTGTTTTCTTTTGATACCCCTTTGCGAAGATGTCGGTCGCTATTTTATGGGCTGTCTTAAAATTAACGAAATTCATCTCCTTCTCACGAATTATGTGATGATGATCATCAATATGCTTTAGAACATTTAATTGTTAATCCCTAGGTATAGAAAATTATGTATGTATATTCTTGATCAACATAAGCTCCTGAGTCGATTTAGCAATGCCCATCCATTCGTCCGATTTATTAAGTAGATGTTGTATGTAAACGAATTTCTGGATAACTAATAATTATTAGTTATTTATATATTATTACATATTAGGTGAGCAATTCGCAAGTATTTCCTCAATTCCACGTCATTTACGTTTTAACATCCTGGTTTGGAAAGGCAACAATTTTAATAATAACATCGATTGTTATTATTCCGCAATCATATCACTAAAGCATATTTTGAAGTCCTGAAGAGTGAGACCTACGCATTTCTCCTGAACCATTTAAAACCTTTACTTTTGTTTCGCGCTCTGAGCGGTCGGAGGCGTTTTGACAACACTTTAACGGGATGCAAATATTTACAGATCTCTTGGAATTATCAAATGGATGAAGTGTTCTGTAAATAATCGCAACGTAGGCGAACTGTGACCATGGCTTATACTTTAATTTAATGCTCACAAAGAAGGTTCAAACCCTTAACAGTAATAATGTAAAAATTATGCACATAAGGAATGGAATGGGTGTAATAAAGTAGAGTTTATTCAAGGTCTGTTGATACAAATTTAAGGCTTAATTTATGAATGGTTTACTACATTAGGCTCCATTATTGATTACTTCGGAATCAAAACTTACCGAACTTCTAATGCGACCTTCCACAATATGATCCATGCTGCTAGTCATCTCGGTATGGATCCTATCAAACTACACTCCTGTGGACACCTGAGCTCTGGAGTGCGAATATTTGTTAGATCCCAACCGCAAATTCCAACGAACAATGGTCGTACTTATGCCTGGCAAAAACAAGCCATAACTGAAATTAAGAATTAATTTATGAATCAAATTGCGATGTGTGGTGGCAAGTGATTGATTCCCTGGATTTCACTCTGCAATCGAACTATCTCAAGCCACAACACGGTGCACGCTGTGCAAGGACGAGTAGGTACGAAAGGACCAAAGGAATACCGGAACCTGGATCCTGGTAAAAATGCGTGTTCATAGATGTCATGAGTTGACGTGCACTATTGAATGAGCATTTATCGAGTGCATCGAGTTGTTGTAAAGGAAGCGGACGACGCTTTCAAATTGGTTCAGACACACACCGGAAATTCGAACAAACTGAATTGAGTGGCATCAAAACCGCACCCTTAAATGTGCAGGGCCACCTGCTCCCAACAACATCTACCCCATTATCGCAATCGGAAAAGTTGTCACTTCCCGATTAATACGAAGTTGCTTATGGAGACCGAGTGCGAGTGCATTAGCGCCCGCCCTGCGCCCACTGGATCGATAGGCGCTGGTCAGGAGTGGGCAGTGCACAGCGTTCTTTGGCAACGCTCCAAGCGATTTATGCCAAATTCACAAAAACTCAACATGCTGATTTGAAACCTCTCTCTCTGTTTGAATTCTGAACTTCATTCCATGAGGTGGTCGGTCTTTTTGTCCTGTTACAAGCACCTTCAGTTCAGGTCTGAATTCGAACCCGGAAGTAGTGGACTGATATTCGTTGTCGGAAATTTACATTTTATTTTCCACGTTTTCAAAACAACAGGGATCGTGAATAATGGTTAAATACTGCTCCCAAACAATCCCAACAACATGCATATATATTCCAGCAATTACACTATAAAAAAAGATGTGACTATGTAGTTCTTTGAAGAAAACGGCAGATTTAAATACTGAAAGATAAGGCGAACCTTACCGCAGTTCAATCACCAAGGTTCGACATGAATGGACTGCTGGTATACCCAAAGAAGTATCTTTTTTTCAGTGTATGAAAATCGATAAAGAGGAAAATATTTACTCAAAGACAACGCGTCACGGCTGACTGGACAAAACTCATGCGAGGCTTGATTGTTCTCCAGCCTTTGGCGCTTCCTGTTCCTGTTCACCTTATTTTCATTTCATCTATTGACGCTTCTAAATTGAACGGCAAATTAACATCCGGCCGCATCCGATCCGATACAACTCATACTTCAATAACGTTGATCTCGTCCAATCGTACACATGTTCATCGTTTGCGTGGTAAAAGTTTCCTGAAATCATAGGCACATAAATCTCACTCACCACGTAGAAATTGCGTTTCACTTCCAGTTGATAAGGTGGATAAGAGTGAAACTAAATTCGAGCGATGTAGCAGATGTTGTACACCATCCACTCATGTCCCGGTTTGCTTCGTACCAATTTCGCTTTTTTCATGTTAGTGGCGGTACAAATTTTTACTGATTAGTTTGAAATTTCAATTTACGTCGATTGAACATATTCATTATTTACAAATTGCTTCGACAATTTCTCAGTGTATATAATTAAAAACCTTGTGTGTAATTATCGTGTTCTCTAACAAAATATTTTTTGATAATTTACATCCTTCAAAATAAATTCCCCTACACATTCTCCCCGCAATCTCTCTTCATACACTTTTGTTCTAGGACACAATGTTCGTTGACGAAGGTTCATGCAGATCCAAGCTTTAAGTTTTGTAGCCAACCAAAAAAGTGTGAATAAAAGTCTGAAATAAATTTCTTCCACTTGAATCGCCGTCCCGACTCGTTATATTTTCTTTCGAAGCTTTTCAGCTGAATCTTCCACCAACGCAAGGTTTGCCAAAACGGCGCCGGACTCATGGCCAATAACGATGTTAGCCGCTCCAGTAAGCCGGAGCTAACCACGATATCAATGCCGCCATAAATAATAGCGGCTCCTCCAGAGACCTCCTATCAACAGCAGCCCCCTTCACACGACTGGCCTTCCAAGGTACGAACGAGAGGACATGTGAATCTCATATCCGCTTCACTCACTTCCGACCACAGGAGAGCGTTTTATCGAGCGCCGCCGGAGGACGTACCTGGAGGAGGTGGGCGGGGCTGTTGCTGGTGTTATGCCAGCCATTTGCAATTTAATTAAAACTCTTTTGGCCAGCGAACGCAAGTAACCCAGGGTTCAGTCTCTTTCAGGGATTTGAGAGAGAGAGAGAGGGAGACTGGAAGATTTAAAGCGATATATAGACTTAAGACAACTGAATGGAAATCCACAATTTCGGTTTGAGGATGGTACGTAATTTCGTATGAAAGTTTCTGAGCTTGACACCTTCTGTGAATGAATATGCATTTTGGTTATTTCGACATATTCATCCGACCAGAAACTCCTATGCAGTATTAACTGCATCCGTTCTGTTTCAACAACTCGATTTAAATCGATAAAGTACAAAATTATCAGGGCATTGACTGGGCTACTAGCAATAATTGGTTTTGTGTTTATAATTGTTTAAAACAATAATTAAGACCTACAGAAGGATAACTTTTTATGGAAAATTTTGTCTTTCATAATTGTACATATTTCTAAACATCCCAAATGCCAAATGAAGTTAAAGAAAATATTAGAAACTTGCGCAAAAGATTACAAATGTTGAATCGTTTGTCGGTTCAGCTATTATTTTATAAAAAAGAATACAAGGAAAACGAAATTTTTCTTCACTTGGTCGAATGTTCCAAATCGTAGGTGTTCTTGGTTCTGTGCTCCTAGCTGATTGTAAAATCTCAATCTCGAGCATTCATTCATCATGCTAGGCAGAGAGTCGTGTGTCTGGGCAATGGCCGCAGTGGTTGTTTTTGTCGATGCTTCCATCGACGGCGCAATTGATTCTATATTTAAACCACGCACGCACTTTTCTTTCTGCGCCGCTCTCGGAAAAATTCGCTCACGGTTTCCCCCTGTCTGACTGACCGATGGGAGAGTGAGAGACGATCCGACGGCGCGACAATCTCTTCGGTAGTCCGTGTAGTCGATAAAATCCGTCAGCTCTGTAGCTCCAGGTGATGAGTGATATCTGGGAATCAGCGCAAACGGAAGCCGAGGAAAATCCCTCTATCTGCTGCACCTTCCCCGTCGCCCCAAATGATGGCGACGAAAACATAAACATTTCCACCCGGGTCGTCGCTGGGGGAGAGAGCGCGGGGTCCCGACGTTCTGCTCGTGCAAACGGTGAGAGCGATCGATGCTGGTCGCATAGGCCGGGTCCGATATTTTATATTCGTACTTTATTTTCGGCCGAACACGACTCGGCTCCTTGGCGAACGACGAGTGATCATCGGGCCCCACCCGGTGATCAGTGTATCTCGGAAACCTAAGACAAACGGACGTATTTAGCGGCGGCGTCGTGCTCATTGACCCACTTGTGTTGTGTACAAATTTCGTCATCCGAGTGCTCTTGGGACACGGTCTGGTGCCAGGTCGGAATCGAGATGTCTTCCGTTGAGTTGACTCCCCAACAGATGCGGCCGTCCAACCACGCGTTCAAACTGCCGTCGGCGGGTGGTCGCGGATCGGAGGAGGAGGAGACTATGCCGTACCATGCGCGGGACTACGCGCGCCCCTTCACGTACGGCAATCTGCCCGCAGGATTCAAGCCCAGTTCACTGAACCACGTCGCCTTCGAGGAAGTCCTCGAGGACCCGAAGCCGACGAGAGCCCAGACGATGACGACGGCCAGCCCGTCCATGCTGCGCAAATCGACGCGGCCCAGTATTTCGCCGTCGCGGCCGGTATTGCGAAAGACGCCGACGCGGCAAGAGTTCGAGGAGATGCTGATGGAGCGGCGGCTGCAGGCCATGCGGGAGCAACAAACGAACGCCACGCAGCAGGCGCAGAACGCGGCCATACAGAAGGACTTGGACGAGCTGCAGCAGATCCTGAACGAGAACATTTCCATAAGGAGTCAGGCACCATCATCGTCGAACCAGTCGCTGGAGCAGGCGGCGGGACTGAAGTATCTGGACACCGTCGATTTGCCGAGTGTCAGCGAAGTCGAACGCCGCAGTCCCTTGGAGAGCGGAAGTGAAGCGGAAGGTGGACCAGAAGAGCGCACTCAACCCTCCCCGCCCGCAGAGACCAGTCGCCCCGAGACCCCAGCCTTCCCGGCGGTGCCGAAGCGACCACTCGAGGACCGCTGCGTCAGCCCGTACCCCATGGTGACGCCCGGGACGCCCACCCTGCAGCGGATGCACTCTGGCGGCCCGCCCAGGAGTTCCGACCAATCCAATCCCACCGGAAACTGGATCCCCAGCGGCATCACCTCCAGCTCGGCGTCCGGCGCGCTGCACGACGTCGCTCCGCACCTGGTGAAGTTCGCCAAGGACTCCTCGCAGTTCTGGTACAAGCCGCACATAACGCGCGAGGAGGCCATCAGCTTGCTGCGCGGAGCGGAACCGGGCACGTTCATCATCCGCAACTCGACCACTTATAAGAATGCCTTCGGCCTGGTGATACGCGTCGACAAGCCGCCCCAAGGCATTCCAGTCGCGAACTCCTCCGGCGGCGATGAGCTGGTGCGGCACTTCCTGCTGGAGCCGACGACGCGCGGTGTGCGGCTCAAGGGGTGCGCCAACGAGCCCGTCTTCACCTCCCTCTCCGCCCTGGTCTACCAGCACTCCATCAGCCAGCTGGCCCTGCCCTGCAAGCTGACGATTCCCGACCGCGACCTGGTGTTCGCGTCGGGCGACGCCGACCTCGTGGCCGCCCAGAAGCAGCTGCTCCAACAGGGCGCCGCCTGCAATGTGCTGTACCTGTTCTCGTGCGGCATGGAGTCCCTGACCGGCGACGAGGCCGTCCGCAGGGCCGTCCACGAGATGTACTCTCGCCGGCCGCTGCCCACCCCAACGGAAGTTCACTTCAAGGTCTCCCAGCAGGGCATCACGCTCACAGACAACACCCGCCGCGTCTTCTTCCGCCGGCACTACACGCCGACGAACATCTCGCACTGCTCCATCGACCCCGACGGCCGCTTCTGGAGCGTGGAAGCCAACGACGAGGGCCTCAGCCGGACGGTGAACAAGACCATATTCGCCTTCGTGGCCCGGCCCACAGCCGGCTCCTCGGACAACCAGTGTCATGTATTCTGCGACCTAGCCGCTAGTCAGCCGGCGGCTGCCATCGTGTCATTCGCCAACAAAGTGCTGCCCATGGACAAGCAGAACCACCAAATGCTCTAAATCACATGTGTCGATATGTTCTAAACATTTGGCCGATTCAAAAATAAATGTGTTTGGAAAAACAATAAAACGCTTTCAAGTCTATATTTGGCTCTCAAGGTTGATCGGACTGATGATTTCTCTCTGATGACTCGCCGCAATGTGTTTCCACATATGTACATATATATAGTCCACGATTCGATTAGGCAAGTCTACGGTTAAAATAGTCGCTCCTCCTAGTGCCTGTCTTTGCGAATATCTTGCTGACATCATCCACCAGAGCTCGATCTCTGTGGTTTTCAATTCAAAGATTATTCCACGTGAAATAGGAAGGTAGTAAGGATCCGTTCTTTAGTCTGTCGCAACAGTTCGAAACCATCGATTCGAAGTCAAGCCACGTATGATGGTCTTCTTCCCGCCTGAATGGCAGCTTGATTTCTTCCTGGCGCGCACCATTTATAATTCCACCAAATTGCAACGACTCCCGCCACAGTCCTCTGGTGAATTGATTCTTCATTTTTTGCTTTTGTCGATTGTACCTGTGAATTTCAGTTATTGGTTTGCCGGATTTCTCTCGTTGCGAAAATCCCTGATTCAATCAAGCGGAGACGCTGCTGTTATTCTTAAAGTATTTACCAATCCATTGTTTTTGGATGGGTTAAAAAAATTCCCAATTTTCGACCTGATAAGAAAGCATACTTCGGAAAGACACAAACAGTTTCTGCTTCCAACAAATTGATAAATTTTAGGAAGAACTATTGGAATAATGTCATTGGTGAAGAAATTTACATGATTGAATGAAATCTTTAACGAAGATTAAGTACAAGCTCATACTGGAGATAATTTTTGTCTGATAAATAAAGTGATTTATGGACTTAAACAATCAGGCAGGCGGAGAAGTCGAATGACAAATTTAAGCAACTCGAATTAGAAGTCAGATCGCTGTGTTTGTGTATGTACAAGAAGAGGGAAGATATTATTTTATTACACTATATATGGATGAACAGATTTTATTATAGCATGAATAAATTAAATAAACTAAAAATTTAGCTGTTAAAAGCATTCGTGATGACATATTTGGGATTACTTCGTTTTTGTCTATGAATTGAATTCAAGAAAAACATGAAACCAACGAAATAACAATGTCGCAAAAATGTGTCAGAAGTATTTTGAAACACTTTAATAGGGAAGATATCAAGCCTATTGAATCTGCTATGAATCCAAAAATCATTAATCATTAAATTATTATTTCAACTTTACAAATAAACTAAATTTATTGGTCCACTGTTTTTATACCCTACACCATGTGAATAAGGCTATCTATATTTAAATATGTAAATGCAGTAAAAATTCGGTGTTATGCTTTGATCTCCACTGTAGTTGTACACATAGAGAACTCTTTCCTTATTGCGAGAGAAATTTTCAATGAGATATGCGAGAGAATGTTCCACTGCAACATGTTGATAAAGCAAATGTTTCCAGTGAAAAATGTTGCATGTTGGAAATCTAGCCAGGAATGTAGTTTCAAATTTTTGAATGTGAAATGGAAAAAAAGTGAAAACATAAGAATTCGGTGCCTAAAACTATTAACAAGCCAAAAAAAACGACTACTGTCAACGAATATGGAACTTTTACATGAAAATGGAGCTGTTGTTAAAAATGCGAAGAATTAAAAGTTTTTGAAAATCAAAGGAATTCTGAAGTCTATTTTAGTTTTTTTTAATTCTGTTGTTAATTTTCTTAATTCTGTTGTTAAGTTTCTTAATTCTGTTGTTAATTTACTTAATTCTGTTGATTTTATGAATTTAGTTTCGATTTCGCTTTCTGAGTTTTTGGAATCAGATTTTGATTTTCAGAGATCTGATTTGATTTTTCGATTCTCCTTTAATGCCTTAAAAATATTTGAACCCAGTTTGATAATAATATTTGGTTTATTATTACAACAAATATTATAATGTAATGGACATTAATGACCAGCCCATAAATACCATATTGACCATTCACATGTCTTAATCTTCGAATCTGCATGAATGAATGAATGAATTCAGATGTCAAATCTAGCGGTGGCAAATGATTAGGTATGTCTGGATATTTAAACCCATTATACAATGACATTGTTGGAATCTTATTTCTTAAAACGAAAACAAAAAAGGAGTTATAAAATGTGTTGTAACAAATTCATTACCAATCAAAACCTAAATCCTAAAATAATTCATGAATAATATTTTCAATCATTGGCAATTGGCTTCATTTGAAATTTACAAAGCGTATGATGATAGAAAAGCATCATACGCATAAGGATGAACAACTTCGAGCGTCCCATATAATTTGTGAGAAAGAGATAGTCAAATGTCGCAGTATATTTTTGTATATATCGTGTCTCTGCTCATTTCGTGTCGCGACCTTGAAAACAACAAGCTCATAGAAGTTTAATTTCAAAAAAATCCCGTTATATGTTTGATTTTAAAATAAAATTAAATTTTTTAAAACCACGCGGATTTTGGTAGGAAATTGTGTTGTATGGAGATATGAACGATTTAAGATTTCAATGAAAAATTGCCTGAATTTTGAAATTTTCAAAAATTTAGAGGTCGTTACGAATTAACGTCCTTTTGCAAAATAACGCGTTTTTACGGAGATATGACCGATTTAAGATTTCAATAAAAAATTGCATAAATTATGAAATTTTCGAATATTTAGAGGTCGTTACGAATTAACGTCCTTTACGCGAAATAACGCGTATTTACGGAGATATGATCGATTTAAGATTTCCATGAAAAATTGCAAAAATTATGAAATTTTCAAAAATTTAGAGGTCGTTACGCGTAATCGTGCTTTTCGCAAAATAACGCGTATTTACGGAGATATGAACAATTTAAGATTTCCATTAAAATTGTCTGAATTTTGAAATTTTAAAAATTTAGAGGTCATTACGTATTAACGTCCTTTTGCAAAATAACGCGTATTTTCGGAGATATGATCGATTTAAGATTTCCATGAAAAATTGCCTGAAATTTGAAATTTCCAAAAAGTTAGAGGTCGTTACGAATTAACGTCCTTTTGCAAAATAACGCGTTTTTACGGAGATATGACCGATTTAAGATTTCAATAAAAAATTATAGAGGTCATTACGAATTAACGTCCTTTTCGCAAAATAACGCGTTTTTACGGAGATATGACCGATTTAAGATTTCAATAAAAAATTGCATAAATTATGAAATTTTCGAATACTTAGAGGTCGTTACGAATTAACGTCCTTTACGCGAAATAACGTGTATTTACGGAGACATGATCGATTTAAGATTTCCATGAAAAATTGCAAAATTATGAAATTTTCAAAAATTTAGAGGTCGTTACGAGTTATCGTGCTTTTCGCAAAATAATGCGTTTTTACGGAGATATGACCGATTTAAGATTTCAATAAAAAATTGCATAAATTATGAAATTTTCAAAAATTTAGAGGTCGTTACGAATTAACGTCCTTTTGCAAAATAACGCGTATTTACGGAGATATGATCGATTTAAGATTTCCATGAAAAATTGCCTGAATTTTGAAATTTTAAAAAATTCAGAGGTCGTTACGAATTAACGTCCTTTTCGCAAAATAACGCGTATTTGAGGAGATATGACCGATTTAAGATTTCAATAAAAAATTGCATAAATTATGAAATTTCAAAATTTAGAGGTCGTTACGAATTAACGTCCTTTTGCAAAATAACGCGTATTTACGGAGATATGATCGATTTAAGATTTCCATGAAAAATTGCCTGAATTTTGAAATTTCAAAAATTTAGAGGTCGTTACGAATTAACGTCCTTTTGCAAAATAACGCGTATTTACGGAGATATGATCGATTTAAGATTTCCATGAAAAATTGCCTGAAATTTCAAAAATTTAGAGGTCGTTACGAATTAACGTCCTTTTCGCAAAATAACGCGTATTTACGGAGATATGATCGATTTAAGATTTCCATGAAAAATTGCCTGAAATTTCAAAAATTTAGAGGTCGTTACGAATTAACGTCCTTTTGCAAAATAACGCGTATTTACGGAGATATGATCGATTTAAGATTTCCATGAAAAATTGCCTGAATTTTGAAATTTCCAAAAAGTTAGAGGTCATTACGAATTAATGTCCTTTTCGCAAAATAACGCGTATTTACGGAGATATGATCGATTTAAGATTTCCATGAAAAATTGCCTGAATTTTGAAATTTTCAAAAAGTTAGAGGTCATTACGAATTAACGTCCTTTTGCAAAATAACGCGTATTTACGGAGATATGATCGATTTAAGATTTCCATGAAAAATTGCCTGAATTTTGAAATTTCCAAAAATTTAGAGGTCATTACGAATTAACGTCCTTTTGCAAAATAACGCGTATTTACGGAGATATGATCGATTTAAGATTTCCATGAAAAATTGCCTGAGTTTTGAAATTATCAAAAATTTAGAGGTCGTTACGAATTAACGTCCTTTTGCAAAATAACGCGTATTTACGGAGATATGATCGATTTAAGATTTCCATGAAAAATTGCCTGAATTTTGAAATTTCCAAAAATTTAGAGGTCGTTACGAATTATCGTCCTTTTCGCAAAATAACGCGTATTACGGAGATATGATCGATTTAAGATTTCCATGAAAAATTGCCTGAATTTGAAATTTCCAAAAATTTAGAGGTCGTTACGAATTATCGTCCTTTTCGCAAAATAACGCGTATTTACGGAGATATGATCGATTTAAGATTTCCATGAAAAATTGCCTGAATTTTGAAATTTCCAAAAAGTTAGAGGTCATTACGAATTAACGTCCTTTTGCAAAATAACGCGTATTTACGGAGATATTATCGATTTACGATTTCCATGAAAAATTGCCTGAATTTTGAAATTTTCAAAAAGTTAGAGGTCATTACGAATTAACGTCCTTTTGCAAAATAACGCGTATTTACGGAGATATGATCGATTTAAGATTTCCATGAAAAATTGCCTGAATTTTGAAATTTCCAAAAAGTTAGAGGTCATTACGAATTAACGTCCTTTTGCAAAATAACGCGTATTACGGAGATATGATCGATTTAAGATTTCCATGAAAAATTGCCTGAAGTTTGAAATTATCAAAAATTTAGAGGTCGTTACGAATTATCGTCCTTTTCGCAAAATAACGCGTATTTACGGAGATATGATCGATTTAAGATTTCCATGAAAAATTGCCTGAATTTTGAAATTTCCAAAATTTAGAGGTCATACGAATTAATCGTCCTTTTCGCAAAATAACGCGTATTTACGGAGATATGATCGATTTAAGATTTCCATGAAAAATTGCCTGAATTTTGAAATTTCCAAAATTTAGAGGTCAGTTACGAATTAATCGTCCTTTTCGCAAAATAACGCGTATTTACGGAGATATGATCGATTTAAGATTTCCATGAAAAATTGCCTGAATTTTGAAATTTCCAAAAATTTAGAGGTCATTACGAATTAACGTCCTTTTGCAAAATAACGCGTATTTACGGAGATATGATCGATTTACGATTTCCATGAAAAATTGCCTGAATTTTGAAATTTTCAAAAAGTTAGAGGTCATTACGAATTAACGTCCTTTTGCAAAATAACGCGTATTTACGGAGATATGATCGATTTAAGATTTCCATGAAAAATTGCCTGAATTTTGAAATTTCCAAAAAGTTAGAGGTCATTACGAATTAACGTCCTTTTGCAAAATAACGCGTATTTACGGAGATATGATCGATTTAAGATTTCCATGAAAAATTGCCTGAATTTTGAAATTTCAAAAATTTAGAGGTCGTTACGAATTAACGTCCTTTTCGCAAAATAACGCGTATTTACGGAGATATGATCGATTTAAGATTTCCATGAAAAATTGCCTGAATTTTGAAATTTCCAAAAATTTAGAGGTCGTTACGAATTATCGTCCTTTTCGCAAAATAACGCGTATTTACGGAGATATGATCGATTTAAGATTTCCATGAAAAATTGCCTGAATTTGAAATTTCCAAAAATTTAGAGGTCATTACGAATTAACGTCCTTTTCGCAAAATAACGCGTATTTACGGAGATATGATCGATTAAGATTTCCATGAAAAATTGCCTGAATTTTGAAATTTCCAAAAATTTAGAGGTCATTACGAATTAACGTCCTTTTGCAAAATAACGCGTATTTACGGAGATATGATCGATTTAAGATTTCCATGAAAAATTGCCTGAATTTTGAAATTTCCAAAAATTTAGAGGTCATTACGAATTAACGTCCTTTTCGCAAAATAACGCGTATTTACGGAGATATGATCGATTTAAGATTTCCATGAAAAAATTGCCTGAATTTTGAAATTTCAAAAAGTTAGAGGTCATTACGAATTAACGTCCTTTTGCAAAATA
Source organism: Coelopa frigida (assembly GCA_017309665.1). Lineage (NCBI taxonomy): Eukaryota > Metazoa > Arthropoda > Insecta > Diptera > Coelopidae > Coelopa > Coelopa frigida. The sequence goes on along the minus strand of CM029561.1, from coordinate 33,173,530 downwards.
ACGCGTATTTACGGAGATATGATCGATTTAAGATTTCCATGAAAATTGCCTGAATTTGAAATTTTCCAAAAATTTAGAGGTCATTACGAATTAACGTCCTTTTGCAAAATAACGCGTATTTACGGAGATATGATCGATTTAAGATTTCCATGAAAAATTGCCTGAATTTTGAAATTTCCAAAAATTTAGAGGTCGTTACGAATTAATCGTCCTTTTCGCAAAATAACGCGTATTTACGGAGATATGATCGATTTAAGATTTCCATGAAAAATTGCCTGAAATTTCAAAAATTTAGAGGTCGTTACGAATTAACGTCCTTTTCGCAAAATAACGCGTATTTACGGAGATATGATCGATTTAAGATTTCCATGAAAAATTGCCTGAATTTTGAAATTTCCAAAAAGTTAGAGGTCATTACGAATTAACGTCCTTTTGCAAAATAACGCGTATTTACGGAGATATGATCGATTTAAGATTTCCATGAAAAATTGCCTGAATTTTGAAATTTCCAAAAATTTAGAGGTCGTTACGAATTATCGTCCTTTTCGCAAAATAACGCGTATTTACGGAGATATGATCGATTTAAGATTTCCATGAAAAATTGCCTGAATTTGAAATTTCCAAAAATTTAGAGGTCATTACGAATTAACGTCCTTTTGCAAAATAACGCGTATTTACGGAGATATGATCGGATTTAAGATTTCCATGAAAAATTGCCTGAATTTTGAAATTTTCAAAAATTTAGAGGTCATTACGAATTAACGTCCTTTTGCAAAATAACGCGTATTTACGGAGATATGATCGATTTAAGATTTCCATGAAAAATTGCCTGAATTTGAAATTTTCAAAAATTTAGAGGTCTTACGAATTAACGTCCTTTTCGCAAAATAACGCGTATTTACGGAGATATGATCGATTTAAGATTTCCATGAAAAATTGACTAAATTATTAAAATTTAGAGGTCGTTACGAATTAACGTCCTTTTGCAAAATAACGCGTATTTACGGAGATATGATCGATTTAAGATTTCCATGAAAAATTGCCTGAATTTTGAATTTTCAAAAATTTAGAGGTCATTACGAATTAACGTCCTTTTGCAAAATAACGCGTATTACGGAGATATGATCGATTTAAGATTTCCATGAAAAATTGCCTGAATTTTGAAATTTTCAAAAATTTAGAGGTCATTACGAATTAACGTCCTTTTGCAAAATAACGCGTATTTACGGAGATATGATCGATTAAGATTTCCATGAAAAATTGCCTGAATTTGAAATTTCAAAAATTTAGAGGTCGTTACGAATTAACGTCCTTTTGCAAAATAACGCGTATTACGGAGATATGATCGATTTAAGATTTCCATGAAAAATTGCCTGAATTTGAAATTTCCAAAAAGTTAGAGGTCGTTACGAATTATCGTCCTTTTCGCAAAATAACGCGTATTGCAAAAATTATGAAATTTTCAAAAATTTAGAGGTCGTTACGAGTTATCGTGCTTTTCGCAAAATAACGCGTATTTACGGAGATATGACCGATTTAAGATTTCAATAAAAAATTGCATGAATTTAAAATTATCAATTTAGAGGTCGTTACGAATTAACGTCTTTTCGCAAAATAACGCGTATTTA